>JAOTQR010000011.1:10420742-10430816 GCA_025774065.1 Solanum ossicruentum
CTGGGCTATATGTTGAGTTTGGAACCTTACATGTGTAGACGCCTTTTGGGGTAAAACCCAAGGGGACAAAACCGTGATGGGGACGACGATGCATAACACCCCAAAGCTGACAATACCTACGCATGTGAGGCCGATCGTGACACTAACCCATTTGTTTTGTTTGTATATATTTGTTTACATTTAGTAATTTTGGTATGTATATATCGATTTGCTCTAGTTTGTGGTTTATTTTTATTTTAAATTTGTTGATACCGTATTGTATTATATTGGCTTGATGATTCATGATGCCCTATGATGGACTGAATGATGACATTCTTAAGGGTAAATCATCGATTTTTTGTGGTATTGGATGGTTGTTCATGGTGAAGTCGAGAAGCTGTTAATTGTTGGCCTTGTTGATTCAAAAATGTGCAAAATTTTTTTATGTTCTCTTGTATATTTGAGTACCTATCACAATTAATATTGATTCAAGAAATTGTGCTTATAATGAACGATATGCTAAGGTCAATCTAATGAGGTACTATGAGTTGCATAAGTCTTGTGTAGTCTCCTACCATCTTGTTATGACCCTTACGTTGCTTATTTTGAGTCTTGCGATGATCATTACATTTGAGCAAACTAACTAGTTGAGTAATGTTTATAATTATGCTAGTAAGCCATGTGTGGTGAGATTTAATTGGAAAAATGCTTGATAAAGTTTGAAACTTGGTCAATTGATCCAATTAATTGATATTAGCGAAGGAAAGATAGGATCTTAGGCATTTTTTGTGAGTGTGACTCAAAATTTTGTAGATCTCATGACCATCTTTTTGGTGTTTTGTCTTTGTGAGATTGTGAGCCTAACTTGGCACCGTTTGAGCCTAACCTGTCCTTCTTATAGAATTTAAAACTAGATTTTGGACCCAGATTGTGCTAGAGAATTCTTTTGTTATGCTACCTATATCCTTCTTGGTGCATTGTCTGGTATAACAATCCAACTTTAGGCCAAAAGCCTAAGTTGGGGGTGTGACAACGGAAAGAATGAAGAGAATCGGGTGTAATCGTTCCTAAGAATGGCGATTTGATCCAGCAAAATATTGATCACCTCCATTCTTTGAAAAAAAGAGAAGAAAAGAGAAAAATAGAAAAAAGAAGTTCTTGTTTTGGTATATATGTTATAATCTTAGTCATTGTTGCAAATAATAGGGAGGTGTTCAAAAGTAAAACATTGGTGTAAGCGGACCAAGGTGGATCCACTGAATCGAAAAAAGAAAAGTGCATTATTAAGTGATACATCAAGGAGGTGCAACCACTACCCCATAAACTTAGCTGAATCTTTGCACTAAGCCCTATTACAAGCCAAAATTCCTTTTTGATCTTTCATTAGCTAATTCAAACGTTAGTTGGAAAATAAGGGCAAGTCTATGAGTGGATGTTACGCATGTTTTCTTCATTTGGGAGAGTAAGTGTTGTTTGTGATTATTATGTTTATTTTGGCATTGATTGTGCGATATAAGGGAATGGTAGTTGGGGTGAGGGCAACCTAGCACTTTTATTAAACATGAACTATCCATTGAGGTATGTTTTGGGTGAGCAAGTGCACAAAATGATAAATACTAGTTATAGCTTGAGGCTTGGAGTGCATAATTGATGTGTTACATGATTAGCAAACCTTGCATGCTTAGTATGTTATCAGTTAGCATAGCTTGTAGATTTGATCCTTGAGTTGGTTGATATTTGATTTGCTTGAGGATAAGCAAAAGTTCAAGTTGGGGTGTTGATGAGTCATGAAAATTTGACTCATTTGGTTTTTTAATTGATACAAAGTGTCCTTGATGTCGTATTTATGCCTTGAACGAATGTTATTTTATTATTTTATAGATACGCAAGGTGTTGGACACAACTTAAAAGCAAAATGGCAAAAAAAGGTCAAAGAGTGGAAAATTTAATGAAAAGTGGCATGAATCTCAATTTTTTGCACTTGGCGAGTCGCACAAGCAAGCCTGGACCCCTCTAAACACTCTAGAAAAGGGATCAACACATGAGGAATATTGGCGAGTTCTAGTGATAGTCAGTGACTCGCGACCAAGATATGTGAGTTGAATAATTTATCACCAAGTCCTCCAGAAAGTACCATGATTGAGATCAACACAAAGGCAAGATGATTCTTCAAAGGGTGACTCGTCGAAGAAGTTTGGTAAGCTCGACTTAGCTCGCCAAAGCAACCAAGAATTGAAGCTAAAGTCAAGCAAGAAAGGTGAGGACAAGATGATATGTGTGAATCACCCACTCAATCGATTAACACAATCCAACTTGCCTAATGATCCAGAAAATTTTGGTTGAAATCTTCACAAAAAAGACGAGAAAAGGAAGTAAAGGGCGACTCGGCAAGCTTAATCAATGTTGCCGAAGTTGGACTTTTGCTCAGATATAATTAGTCAAATTTTGAAAAGTTTGGGAGAGTTCTAGAGATTCTTTAGCAAGATAATTTTAATATTTCGATCTTAGGTGATATTTAGGGTTCTTGCACTCTAATTGGGTGATTTTAACATCACGCTTATGAGAATTACTTTTTACAATCATGAATGAACAAGAATTCGATAGAATTTTAGTTTTTATTTCCATGTTTGGCTAAATCCAACCTTCTAGAGGAATATAATAGTTAAATTGTTAGATTCTCTATATGGGTGTTTGATATTTGCTTGATTTATGATTAAATTGTTACGACTTTCTCAAATTCATCATGTTTAATTTAAGAATTAAGGTTACAAACTTGGTTCTAGCTTAGATCTCTTTGCATGTTTGATAAAGTTGTAGGGAGTAGATGAATATGATGAACAGTTAATAACTTACGTTGGTATAATTGCTTTGGAGAGATAGCAATTGTGCTAAGGTATTGGTGTTTTGAGTTTTGATTTCAAACTTGTGCTTGGGAAAATGAGGTTTGAAAGTTGGTGTATTTTCAAGAGTTGCATGCCAAATTTGTATTCTCACCCTACCTATCTATGTGATTTCAATTAGTTTGAGCATTATTAACACCCAATCAAGGTCTTTCAATTTAACTAAGCATCAATCCCCCTAAAAGAACCTTTTTCCAATTTGTTTACAACACAATTTCGCTGATCCAATTTCAAATCTTAAATTGATTAGTTAAAATTTCATGTTTACATATGCTTCCTTTAATTTTAAACATTTCATGATTTTATGTGACGTTATTACTTCTCAATTGAAATCTACACAACACATTTCCTATGGATTCGACCTTAAAGCCTTAGTTAGGCTATTGTATTGACAACAATCGTCATATTCAAAATTAGTTTTGGGATACACATGAGTGTTATCAATCATGATTTTACATTCTACTCTCTACATATCATGTTTTTACATTGCATGCATAGCCTACATACTTAATATGTTTAAACGTACTAACGCATATTCTATGCCTATATTAATCACAATGCAGGGACAAATGATCATTCCACTTCTCACTTTCGTGGATAGTTCTAACTTACACTTTGGTTAGTGTTGGTGAGTCCTCATCCTCCAGGAACGCACCTACTATATTCCAGCTTTATTTTCTTGCCATTTTGAGATATTTTGAGACTATGTTTTGTATTTTTTTTCGAAGTGAGATAGGAACATATCTTATTCCCTGACAAGTCTAGTATGTAGAAGTATTATTGGACACCATGTACAAGGTCTATGAGTTGAGTTACTTTACTTCATGGATCAGAATTTAGCTTTGGTTTTATCTTCCGTTTTATTTGAAAATGTTTGTTTCTTTACCTATGAATGTTTATGTTTTGTTTCTTTACCTATGATTGTTTATGATATGTTAAGAAGGCTAGGTTGGGGCTCCTCAAGAATCTCAATCGGTCTGTTCACACCTAAGTCCTAGCTTGCCATGACATAATAGGTTAGATTTTACATTTTAGAATTTGGAGCGATAGAAACTAGAATTGAAATCAGTAGAATAAATAGGTTTCTTTATGCCTTAGTTTTTTTTTTAAGCTTTCGTGTTGTTTTGAGTTTACTTTTTGTTAACTTGGTTAGCATTCTTTAAGACAACATATACATAATTATAGAAAAGTAAATATGTAATTATTCATAAATGTTATGGTAAAATGTTAAAAGAGACAAATATGCTTAAAAAAAAAAAGAAAGAGAGATAACTTTTTAAAAAGCTAACCATTTATCCGAAAAGAAAATTGAATAATTTCCCCCCCCCCCCCCCCCCCCACACACACACATATACACAAATAAACTGTTAAGTATAAATTTTAATCTATTCCTCAATCGTTTAACCGACGATCCAATAACAATAAGTCAATAAGTCAGCTTTTTGTTGGCTTATTGATCAGGGTTTGATTTTTAACACTCCTATTTGAAGGATCATTTTTGTGACTGTATTTGTATCAACTCTTCGATAAATATCTTCTGTATGATCAATGAATGTTACATGGGTTCTACTTTACAATTTTACCTAATGCTATAAATAACTCTCCTTTATGCTATAAATAAAGCAATATAATAAAGCAATATTTATAGTTTGACTTGACATGCAATTTAAGAAAGCAATATAATAAAGTTCGAAATAATGTAAAATAAGTCTTAAATGTTTGTGTGGCTAAGTAATTTCATAAAAGATCAAATGAACATTTTAAAGTAAAATTGTTTCTGAATATAAAAATTATTTATTTATTTATTTATTTATTTTTGAGATTGACTTGTAAACAAATTAAGTTATATAAATTAAGATAGATGAAGTATTACATAGTTTGTCCAATTTGTTCTAGCCTTTGGATTAATTTCTTATTAGTTTTAGCCGTCTCATTTTCCCTATTACTATTTGAACATGTTTATTTCTGTGTAACAAGTGTCCAAACCACGAAAAGTTCTCTTTAGTCCTTACTCGTCCAAAAGTAGGTGGAATTTTTAAACAATTCAACTAGAGTTGTATATATGACTGCCAACATGCCACTGGCATATTCCTATAGGCCTAAAGAAGTTGCCAAAATAAACAACTTAGGTTTCTCTTTAAAATACCCTTTTAATTTTGTAGCATTGAACTTTTAAAGAAAAAGTTGGTCGGTATGAAGTCAACCATAGTGCCCCCAAATTGGTGGGTGTCATATGATACTTTTATAGTCTTTAATTCAGTCTGTCAACTGGCAAAAATATTTTTCTTAGTTTCATAGCCAATTTCATAAGTCCTGTCACTTCTAACTGGCTATGGAAAATGGGTACTGCCAGCTGTTCATCACTTTACGATATTTTCATTAAAAAATCTTCATAATTATATTTATTCATTCGTCCTTAGTTTTCCATGTACTTCTCTTTCGAGCTATGTATCGCTAGAGATTAATTCCATAATTGCTTTATAAATTTCAAAAAGTTAACACAACTGCTACCAAATTTTTAGAAATAGTTTAGAACTATTATATGTTGATTAATTTCCATGCCAATATGGTTTAGTAAATATTTATTTCAAAAAATGAGATAAAATTTTTTGGGAAAAAAGTCTGATATATTTCTTAACTTTACGATTTAGAACTGATATATACTTCGTTATAAAAGTGGTTCACATATAGTGCTCTTGTTACAAAAATGATGCAAGTATATCCTTTTGGTTTAACGAAAATGAAAAAACTAAATTTTAAGTTTATTTTCTCAAAAAAGTATTTTTAGATTTATTATTTTAATGGTCAAATTCATTTTTTACTCATTTTATTGTAAAATTCATAGATGCCCCCCTCCCCCCACTTTTTTTTTTACAAATACAAAAATAAATTACGATATGGGTCAAAAAAATTAGTTTAAATTTTTGTCCATACTTTATTCTTTTTTATTTTTATTTTTCATATTTTTACACAAAAAGTGAAAGAAAAAATTAAATAGAAATAAGAAACTCAAGAAATGATAAGCAAATAGGTTTATCAAAGAGATATTTAAAACTAAATTAAGTTATGAATAAAAAAAGAAATTGTGTGCGAGAAAGATCAAATATACCTTAATAGAAAGATTATATATGTCCCTACATGGATATTTTAAAGATAAAATTAATCAAAAAATTGAATTTAAAACTTGTGTTTTCACTACCACTAGATGTAAAGGAAGCCATTTTTATAACGAAAAATATGTTAGCTCTAAATTCTAATGTAAAATTAAGGAATATATTAAACCTTTTCTCGAATTGTTTTATGAGATATTTATTTCTTTTGACTAGAGCTGGAGAACAATACTAAAGGGGCAAATATCTTTTACAGAAATCGCAAAGCACCCAACTTGAAGTGCTATCAACCACTGAAAAGCTAAAGTAATGTGGTTTAAAGAGTAATTAATTGAATCAGCATGTATAAATTTCCTAATCCGATCCATCCTTTATAAACTTTGAAAGATTGCCAGATTGGCTGGTCCCCACTATGTAAAGGAGGTTTGTGATATATTAATTTAATTGATCAAATTACAAATAAATGATATTAGAAATAATTACTATGAAGCCATTGGTTCACTTAAATATTCTTGTTAGTAATAAAATTATAACTTGTTAGAATTGTCTACATTAAGGAAACTTACCTGAGGATCGCTAGTAGCGGGGTTAGGGAAGACGACAGATGCATTAGTAGGCATTTATTTTTTTTTAATTGGTCATGCGTTCTAATTTATTTTTATTTAGTTTGATTTAGCGGAGAGTTTTTAAAAAGTTAAAAGAACCTTTAAATCTTATACTAGTGAACCACCCCTATGTGTAATTTTATAAAATATCGTTTACAGTTTGTTTGGCTTAGCTTAAAATTTGGTCAAATCTATTTTTAAGTGTTTTTTAACTTATAAAAGTGTTTGATAATTTTCAAAACAATTTTAAAAAAGTTAAAATTTGTTTAAAATAAGTTAAAAGTTAAAAGTAGCGCCCCCCAACTTTTTATTTTTTAGCTTAAAGTTGTTATAGTTTGATCAAAAAAATTATCTTTTTACCCTAAAAAATTTTTCACATTTCAAAAAATATCTCTTCTCAGTGTTCCAATTCAAATCACAACCCAATACTCTTTTCGCCACGCTCTCTCTAGACAAAGCTTGAGTTCTCTTCCTCAGCTGTCATTAATGTAAGTTTCACTATTTCTTTTATTTTTTCATTAGTTTTTACTGCAAAATTGTTACTAGTCCAACTTATCTTTTTGTTTAAAGAATTGGATACTACAAAAATTTTATCTTAAATTGTGTATATATAATTTACTTAAATAATAAGTTTTTATGATATTGAATTAAAATATAAATTTATTCTTACTTTACTTTATTTTTTTAGATAAAAAAATCTTAAAGTAATCAGTGTTTATAATGTTAACAGCTTGAAGGGTATTTCAGATATTTTTAATTAAAAGCTGCTTAACAGTACTTATGTGTCAAACACATCAATAATTTTTTTCAGCTACAACACTTTTATCCAAACACATAGTTGCTTATTTTTCAAATAAATTTCAGCACTTTAAAAAGTGCTTTTAAAGGATTTTTTAAAAGCTATTTTTTTCAGCTAAACCAAACGGTCTCTAATCTTATTGTTTTAAACATGTTCTGTAAAAAATTTAAAACAGAAGAGTCGTAAACAAAAGACATTTATCTTTGACATGACCTAAGAAGAAAATTAAGACAAATAAATTAGAATGGAAGAAGGAGGGACTAATTACTAAAACTATTTGTACGACGCCTGCGATAAACTTTTCACAATTTAAGATTTTCTCAAAACTCAAACAAGACAATGACGACGATAATAACAACATACTCAGTGAAATTCCACAAGTGGGATACGCGGAGGGTAAAATATACGTAGAGCTTATCACTACCTAATAGGAATAGAGAGGATATTTTCGGAAGACCCTCAACTCAAATATATGAGCCCAAAAGCAGAAAATGCTAAATATAAGAACGACTATAATAAACGGCAATTGAAAACTCATAGATACAATATAAATGGCAAAATAAATAACGGCCAATAACAACACGTTATATAATAACATGACAAATCGTACAAACCTATTATATTACAAGGCAAGATATTAACCTACCCCAACTAGTCAGCCTTCTACCCTGATACGAGACCTCCATTCCTTTCTATCTAAGGTCATGTCTTAGGTGATATGAAGTTGCATCATATCCTATCTAATCACTTCTCTCCCCCACTCCCACCCTCCCTAATTTATTTCGGTCTACCTCTACTCTCCGTGTAATCCTAACTTCAACCTCTCGCACATCCTAATAGGAGCATCAACACTTCTTCTTTGCACATGATCAAACCATTAGAATCTTACATCCCTCATCTTACCTGCCACAAAGGACACCCCTAATTTCTTTCTAATGGTCTCATTAATCTTCTTACCCCTGGTATGTCCACACATCCATCTCAATATATTTATCTCTCCAACCTGCATCTTCTAAACATGTGAGTTTTTTGCTAGCCAATACTTCACCCCATATAACACAAATGGTCTAGTCACCATTTTACACAACTTTCTTTTGAGTTTAAGTGGAATCTTCTTATCACACAATACTCCAGAGGCAAGCCTTCATTCACCCATCATGCCCTAATATGATTTATGACATCATTATCGATATCACCACTACTTTGGATGATGAATTCGAGATGTTAAAGCTTTCTCTCTTAATTAGGAATAGAATTAAGTGACAGGCCTCACTTCAATGTCCGCTTCATCTTTAGTAACACTAAATTTGCACTCCAGATATTCTGTCTTAGTTCTGTTCAATTTGAACCTTTTGGATTCCAAAGTATGTCTCTAGACCTCCAACCTATTATTAACTTTATCCTTCGTCTCATCAATCGGTACTATGTTATCCGCAAATAACATACACTATGGAACCAACTCATATAGTCAACTTTCTTAGCTTTTAATTTGCCTTGAATTTCTCCATTCTATTACCAGTCTCCTTGACATCCACCAAAGGACCCTCTCGATGCCCCTAGTACCTAGGTAGCTGCTTTAATTTTGTAATGCAACTAGCAATAGTGTCTCACATGTTATTCACATCCTCACCACTACGTACTCTAAGCCTCCAAATTACTCAATTTTTCCTTCATCTCTCCAGAAAAGGAAAAAGTCAGGCCTCCTCATCTAATCCTCGGTGGGAAATAGATAACCTTCTTCCTTTTATCCATTTTAATCTCTAATCAATCACTAAAAGTCTATATTGAGTTAAAATATTTTCACTCAAAATAACATTGTAAGTTTTACAAATGCGTCTATCACTTTTTCAGAGGAGTAAGTAATCAGGTAGTGAAGCACTCAGAAACTCTTTTAGCATGCCTTTCTGAATCAGTATAGGTAAAGCATTCCCAAAGTTCAGAGATTGGTTGAGTGTAGATAAATCTTAAAGTGTCTTTCATCCGTCTTTTCCCTTATGACAGATTCGAAAAGTATCCAATCTTTGAATCAACAATCTCATAAAAGACAAATCTCGCCGCCCTAAAGCATCGTACCATTATTGGAATTGGAATCGATCAAGCCTTTAAGGCTTCTATCTCCTGTTGATTTTCTTTGTTTTGTCACTTTGCTTCGTTTGACTTTCAACTATGCAAATAAATAGGTGGGGCTTATCATTGCGTTAAACTTCCTTGAAAGGGTATGGAGTGGATCTTCGTACCATACTCGAGCTTTGGATCAATTCCTTTGATCGGTCCTTTCGAGCTTCTAGTTCTTCTGGATTGCAGCCCAGGAAGGCATTCTGGAGCAACCTTTCGGACTGCTGCTGAATCCATGGGCAGGCAAGAGAGAACCAGGTCAACTGAAAGATCTTAGTAGCCAGAGGAAAAGAAAGCAAAAATGATTCTCGTAGTAGCGGCGGACGAAATAGAAGCTGCCTAAACCGTGAAAACGGGGTGGGTTGTGGGAGAGCAATACAAGCGTCGTGCAGCTAGGTGAAGCAACCCGAATGTTGCACCCTAGATGGCGAAAGTCCAGCAGGCGAAAGCATCACTAGCTTATGCTCTAACCCGAGTAGCATAGGGCACGTGTAATCCCGTGTGAATCAGCAAGGACCACCTTGCAAGGCTAAATACTCTTGGGTGACCGATAGCGAAGTAGTACC
>JAOTQR010000011.1:10442560-10468554 GCA_025774065.1 Solanum ossicruentum
TGACAAAATTTCATAAACGAATAACTTCTTGATTTCAAAAATGAACATTTTGCATATTACTAAGTTTTTGGAACTAGATTTTATGCATAATTCTCACGACTCTATTCGTGCTATTTTGGTCTTGTTCACCGGTTCCCGGGCCAGTTAATATCGTGCTTATGTATAACTATATGTATATATGTGTATATATATATATATTCCGAAGTAGGTTGGATACGGCGAGTCGGTTTGCCCATGGGCCGCCTTTGCTTAGTTTGGAGACATAAGGAGCTGGACTTGGGATATGTTGGCATCATGACGTGTGAGTGCTTGGTCCCTTCGCCCCGGCTCACGTGAGTGCTTGGCCCCTTCGCCTCGGCTCACTTATATAATGGACATGATGACCTTTACACATTATGATACGTGAGTGCGTGGCACTGTCGCCTCGGTTCACCTATCCTATGACGTGGGTGTGTGGCACCGTCGCCTCGGATCACCTATACTACAGTTGGGACTTGTGTTGGAAGTTCCGAGGATTTGAAATTTCTGGTGTTATGCGGTGGTATGGCACGAGTTTGGAGGTCGCCATCGTTTCCGTCCGATATGCATTACTTTGATATTTTTTTAAATAAAGAATTATTTTGATGTTTGCATACAGGTTTGACTCATATATTTTTATTTGGATTATTACTCTCACTTATATTTCGTACTTTCCGCTTTACATATTCAGTATGTATTTCATACTGACCCCCTTCCTTCGGGGGGGGGGACTGTATTCATGCCCGCAGGTACTGACATGCAAGTTAGAGAGCCATCTTCTTAGGATCTTTGTCTACCGTTGAAGCGCTCCCTTTGCCTCAGGAGCAGACTTTTGGTATATACATGTACCTTTATTTTCTGTATTTTGCATTTACATATCTTCAAGGTCTGTGGATACATGTGGGTGTGGGATATTGTATGTGATATGATTACGCTTGTATGATCTATTTGTTGGGCGGTTCTACCGCAGCGGTGACCTTGTCGGCCCGCGTATATATATGTATAGATGTTTGTGGTATGTTGGGCTTGCTGTTTGCAGGTTTGGTTAGTCAGTAAAACAAAGGAAACTCTGCTGAAATTTTGATAAATTCCTTAGCTAATATAGTTAGAAATCCGGTTTGGTGTTCTTTGGGTGCCCAATCTGCACTAATCACGACCCCTGGGTTGGGTCGTGACATATTAAGCGTGTGATACTTGATAATTTTTTAAGGATGTCTAATTAGGTGGTGATGAGGAAAGGATTCGTTTAGAAGCCGAGATCAAATGAAGGAATGACTTCACCCTTCAAGCTATGCACCAACAATTTGAGAGATAGAACCTTCAATTTCAAGAGATGAGGAATGTATTATTGAGCAAAATGAGACCATAGCTGCAATTGGGAGGGAGAATAATGTTGTACCACCCAATAATTTTAGGACCCAAGTGAGAAGGAATGTACCCCATGTCCATTTTGTAAATCCTGAATATGATAATGATGATTTTGATGGTGAACTTAATCTAGAAAGAGGAGATACGAGGGGACAAAGAGGTAGAGTGGAAGATGATAATATAATTAGTATAAAAATGAAGATGCCATCTTTCAAGGGGATAAGGGACCCAGACTTATACCTTGATTGGGAGAGACGAATTGAAGTCATCTTTGATTGTCATAACTACTCTAAGGGTAAGAAAGTTAAACTTGCTTTTGTTGAGTTTTTTGATTATGCTGCTTCTTGGTTGATAAAGCTTGGTAGGGAAAGATTGCAAGATGAGCTACCACCTATCGCTACTTGGGCAGAGATGAAGAGGCTGATGAGGAAAAGGTTTGTGCCGTCATATTTCAAAGAGATCTACAGTCTTTCCTTCAACATTTGAAGCAAGGTTCCATGTCAGTGAATGAGTACTTCAAAAGCATGGATATGGCTATGATCCAAGATAATTGTATGGAGGAAGAAGAAGCTACAGTGCCTACATTTTTAAATGGTTTAAATTCTGAAATAGCTGATGTAGTAGAGATACAATAGTATGTAACTTTAGAGGAGTTAGTTGATTTGTCTATTAAAGTAGAAACACAAATCAAGAAAAATTACCTAACTCATGGAGAAGTCGGCCAAACACCATCTCTAAAAAGCTATGGCCAAAACTGTAAAACTCTATATTTTCTATAGGTTAGTCCTATCTATATTACACTAGACATAGGGTTATGGTATTCGTGAGGGACTAAGCTTCTTTTGCAAAAGTGGTGATAATTTGAATTGGATCGAGAGTCATTATAATATCCATCATGTTCCAGCATGTATGAGTCCAAGTTAAAGTCGACAAAAGCATTTAAATTCGAGATAATACGATGCTATTTGAGTTGAAAGTCTAAAACAAAAGTATTTAGATATAATATATGGGATTAAGATTTGGAAAATGAGGTAGGATAATGAGTTGCTTTCTTGACTAAATGAAGCAAGTAGGTGCATCACCTACTTAGGCTTTTTGATCGGCCTAATTAGTCAAGCAAGTGCACCATCTACTTAGACTTGTTTGGCTATCTTGTAGGGCCCAAGATCACTAAGCATTTACTTGAAAATTTTGGCCTAACACAAGTAAAGGAAAAAGAGAAAATGGGCAGCCCTGAGATCCATGAACGCCCAAGCTAAAAGGCCAAGTAGGTGCATCACCTAATTGGTAAATTGTGGCCAAATAAATGAGGAGAAAGTCAGAAAGAATTGGTCCCTTTAAAAGGGAATGTAACCAGCTCTTTTTAGCCATTTTGCACTTGAAAAAAATTATTATTTCTAAGATTCTCTTTCTTCCCCTTCTATCTTCATATAGCAGCTACAAAAACCCTTTGTGTTTTTGAATATTATCCCTCATCTCAAGCTAGGATTAAAGGAGAGTTCAGCCCTTGGAAGATATAAGTTAGGAGAGCACGAATCCCTCACAAGTAAGGTATGTTACTGCACTTTTCTTCCTCTCTTGTGCTTGAGTTAATTAGAGGATTGAGTATATGTCAATGAGGTTAGAACGGTCCTTTTTATATGATGTAATCTTGTGGAAGATTTGTTAATGGTTTGTGCCTGTTGGGACAACCAGGAAGGGGAGTCCCCTTTAACTTCAATTGTGAGCTCATTTTAGAATTTACATTGTAATGTTAGTAGAACCTAATGAGACTATGCTTGGATACCACAAGTTCACACTGCTCCTGCTACATTATGATATTTTGGGGTTGTTTTATGTATGTGATGGTATGAGCTATGACCACAAATGCAATTAGAGGAGAAAAAGCTGAAGGAACACCCTTAGTTTGGAAATTACAGGCCTGCTTAGGTATAACTTGTGGATGTGAGTGAACTGCCTATATGAGTTTATTCGATAATAATACTAGCTTCATCACCTACACAATTGTAGATAAATACTTGGAAAAGAGAGGTTATATTGCAGTGATAACAAGGTGGCACGGCAAGGTATGTAAGGCTATCCAATTCCATATTCCATGGCATTAAATCTAATGCTCGTATCACTATCAACTAGTAAGCTTCCAAAGTGCTATTCCAACAGTGGTGGCATTGTTCATTCTTAAATCTGTAATTACTCTTTCAACCACTAGTATGAGGAGTCCACGTCCATTTGTAAAGCCAATTCTGTCATTTATACTCCTAAGTTGTACATCAAAGTTCCATTTGATTCTTATATTATGGTATTACCTTAAATGACAATTGCCTTATTTTATATTACTGGTACGTATTTCCAAAGCTCCAAAATTAGTTATGACCACTAGAGTAACAATCTCAAAGTATTACAGAACAACCTGAAACAGTGTTCAAAATGTGTAGGTGACAGCCCAGGGGCAAAAGCCTAGCATGGGTCGATATCACTTGGTTCATAAGCGTGGCAGCCCTGGGGCAATAACCTAGCATGGGTCAATCCCAATTGATACAGTTATGAGGACAGCATCCCAGGGGTTAAAATGCCTAGCATGGGTCATCCTCTTTTACCACTGATGAGTTAGTCATTTGTATTACATGCCTAAAAGAAATTATAAAGTACTGAAGGCTTAAGAAAAGAATGCAATGTACATGCCTCCACAAATATAACAAAGGTGGTGTTTTATTATGATATGTGCATTCATGCATTGCTACTTGATTTCACTTGAGTTCTTATTTTACCTAGGCTATTACCTTACATATTTAGTACATTATTTCTTACTGACGTGCCTTTCGGGGGATGCTGCAATTGATGTTGCGGGTGCAGACACTCCAGCTAGTAGAACTTCGATGTAGGCACATCCGACACTCAGCTGCTTTTGTGAGCTCCAAGTTGATATGAGGATTTACTAAGTCTGTTGTATATGCATTTTGGTGTTGCGTTATAGTTTAAAGTAAGGATATTATCTTATAGTGACTTTGTAGACTTATTGTATATGTTTCTGTTGCACCTTGTTTCTAAATAGTTATGGCCTCAACGACCAAGTTTGGTACATAAGTTTTGGTGCTACCTATTTTGATCTCTTATCTCTAAGGCTTGTATGATCTTGTTAATGATGTGTACTAAGCATAGGTTGTAAATTGGTTCTCTCGGTCCTTGAGTGCATCAAGTGCTTGGCCGTCTTTAAAGATTTGGAGGCATGACAAAATTGATATTAGATTGGGTCATCCTAGGGAGTCTATAAAGCCGTGTCAATGTAGAGTCTTGCTTATGGATGTGTTATGCACCACATCTATAAAAATGAGGCTACAGGACATTTAGGAGTTCTCTTTTATTCCATTTCCTAGATCAAGCCATAGAGCCATTCTCATAGGTGGATCATATCTAACCCCTAAATTGTTTGTTTTATATATAGAAAAAGATATCAGTCACAAGGAGAAGAAGTATAGGTAAGAAAATAGAACTTGGAGAAGGGGTGGCAATCACGAGCTAGACCTAATCAAAATGAGATTCCAGATGAGTCTTTATCACAGAATTCCCTGACTCCTCCACCTCCATAGAATCTAAGGAGGGAAGCAGCACCTTAAGAGCCTCCTATTAATGCTACTGAGCAAGATTTAAGGAATGCAGTCTAGTTATTAACTCGTATAGTTGCCCGTCAAGGCGAAAAGCAAGAAGGTCTAGTTATGGGTACTGGTGGTGCAGATAAGACAGCTAGACACAGATAGTGACTTTTTTAATTTGGATCCTCCTTCATTTATTGGGTTAGATCCTAATGGAGATCCACAAGACTTTGTTGACCAAATCCAACAGACCTTGGATGTTATGCATGTAAGTAGTATAGAAGTTGTTGAGCTAGCAACATATAGATTAAAAGGGGTGGCTGTGTTATGGTATGAAACTTGGAAGTAATCTAGTGGTACAGATACACCTCCAGTTGTTTGGAAAGAGTTCAAAAAGACATTTCTTGACCATTATTTGGCATTGGAGATTCGAGAGGCCCAGGTAGATTAATTCTTAAATCTCCACCAAGGAGGTATGAGCGTGAGATAGTACAATCTCTAATTTAATTCCTTGTCCAGGTATGCTCCTAATATGATAGTTACTATGCAGGATCAATTTCATCGATATGTGGATAAATTAGATCCCTACCTAGTTAGAAATTACATTATTGTGTCCTTGAATAAAGATATGGATATAGCAAGGATGCAAGCTTTTGCACAAAAGTTGGAGGATCAAAGGCAATGTAGGAGGACCCAAGAGTCAGAAAAAGCACAGTGCAAGAGGGCTAGATCTATGAGGCAGTTTACACCATCCCAAGGTGAGTTTAGGCTTTGATGTTCTAATAGACTACCTAAGCCATCATTTTCCTACCCTACTACTAGTGACCCACCTTGATATCAAGGGTTTAGGGGGAATCCATTTGGGAAACAAGGGGAAATCCAAGGTTCACGAACAACAGAGTAGCAAGAGTAAGGGAGTTTGGGCCAATTAAGACCTCCTCAATAACCTTGTAAGTAAGGCAAGAGGACTCATCTAGGTGCATGCCGATTTGGGACAGATGTTTGTTTTTGATGTGGTATACCGGGTCATATGATGAGAAATTGCCCTCAACGGGATATGGGTGGTATGGCCCAACCTACTGGATTAGTTGCTACATCATCATCAACAGTGCCTTCCTTAGGTAGGGGTCCACAATTGTCTCTAAGTCGTTGGTAGGGGTGTTAGAGGAGTCTTTAGTTCTAGTGGAGCTCAAAATCACACATATGCTCTAGGAGATCGGCAAAATTCAGAGGCTTCCCCGGATGTGGTTACAGGTACACTGTCCATCTTTTTACATATTGTATATGCATTAATTGATCTAGGATCTACTCTATCATATGTTACTCTATTAATTGTTGGGAAGTTCCAAAGAGTACCTGAATTAATGATTAAACCATTTGAAGTCTCTACACCAATTGGTGAGTCCATTACAGCTAGAAGGGGCTATCGTAATTGCTTAGTAAATATTTGTGGTCATGACACATTGCTTGACCTTATTGAGATAGAAATGGCAGATTTTGATGTTATAATGGGTATGGATTGGTTGGCTTCTTGTTATGCCGTGGTGGATTGCCGAACTAAGATGGTGTAGTTCCATTTTCAAAAGGAGGCAGTCATTGAATGGAAATATAACATTGGGGCGCCAAGAGGTAGGTTTATTTCCTATTTTAAGGCAAGAATGATGGTGTCTAAATGTTACATATGCCATTTAGTGAAGGTGAAAGATATAGATGCAGATCCCCCAACCCTTCAATCTGTTCCAGTGGTAAATGAATTTTTGGATGTATTTTCTGAATATCTTCTAGGTTTGCCTCCTGAACTAGAAGTTGAGTTTGGCATTGCTATGCTCCTAGATATGCAACCTATATCCACTTCCCCATATAGAATGGCTCCAGAAGAATTATGGGAGTTAAAGGAGCAATAAGGTATGACAACAGGGTGGGCGGGATGGGGTGGGTATGATACGGATTTAGAGCTATGTGGGGCACGACAGGTTTAGAGTTATGCAGAGCGGGGCGGGAGTTAGGCGGGTTGAAGTAGCTACTTTTAAAACTAATGCAGGGCACGGTGGGGTCGCGGGTTTAAAAAATCAAATAGGATTTCATAGAAATTAAATCTTTGTAATTGGTAAAAATCAAAGGTATAAACTTTTTATATTAAATATTGACTTTAATTTAATTTTTTTCTAAAATTTAAACTAGAAATTTCCGCTAAATTATTAGTTGTTAAAATGTTAACTAGAATTTTTTAATTAACGATTAAGATACAATTGTTAAAATATCAACTAAAAATAATTAATTAGTTGTTCAGACGTTAATTAGCGAAAAAAGCTAAATTCAGTCAAAAAATAAAAGAACTTTAAAATTTAAGTGGGGCGGGTTGAAAATGAACAAAATCATAATGTAGGTTGGGGAGGGGCGGTTAAAAAATTTGCGGGTTGATCTCAATCCAGCCCACGCAACACCCGCTCCATTGCCATCGCTAGGAACAATTAAAAGATTTTCTAGAGAAGGGGTTTTTACGACCTACTATGTCCCCTTGGGGAGAAGCAGTTTTATTTGTACGCAAGAAAGATGGCTCGTTGAGGATGTGTATTGACTACTGATAGTTAAATGAGGTGATAATAAAGAATAAATATCCCCTCCCTAGAGTTGATTATTTATTTGATCAACTGCACACTGCTAAGTTTTTTTCAAAGATTGACCTGAGGTTGGATTATCATCAAGTGAGAGTCAGAAATCAATATTGCCCAAGACAGCTTTTCGAACATGTATGGTCATTTTGAGTTCTTAGTCATGTCATTTGGGCTAACAAATGTGTCAACAGTTTTTATAGATTTGATGCATAAGGTGTTCAAGCCATTTTTGGATGTGTTTGTGATAGTATGGTGTATTCAAGATCAGAAGTGCATCATGCTAAGGACCTGCGACAAGTGTTACAAATTCTTCATGATTGTAAGTTATATGCAAAGTTTTCTAAGTGTTAGTTTTGGTTGAGATCCTTGGAATTCTTTGTCCATATTGTATCTGATGAACGAATAAGGGTTGATATCCAAAAGATAGAAGTTGTGAAGAACCGACCAAGAACTACCACATCTACAGAGATTCGTAGTTTCCTTGGACTAGCAGGTTATTATAGGAGGTTTGTTGAAGAATTTTCTTCGATTTTCGCACCTTTAACAAAGCTAACACATAAGGCAGCCAAGTTCCAATGAACCGATGCATGTCAAAGAAGCTTCCAAGAACTGAAAAATAAATTGAAGACAACAGTATATTGGTACTTCCTGATGGAACAAAAGGTTATGGGGTGTATTTTGATGCATCGGGAGTGGGCTTAGGATATGTTTTGATGCAGCATTGTAAAGTAATAGCTTATGCCTCAAGTTAGTTGCATCCATATGAGAAAAAATATCCAACCCATGATTTTGGAGCTAGCGGCAGTTATATTTGCTATGAAGATATGACGTCATTATTTGTATGGAGTTCATTTTGACATATATACACTGATCATAAGAGACGACAATATATCTTTAAGCAAAAGGACCTGAATCTAAGGAAACAAAGATGGCTTGAGTTATTAAAAGATTACAACATCGATATATTGTATCACACTAGGATAGCAAATATGGTCACGGTTGCTTTAAGCTGCAAGGTAATGGCAAGCACTTTCGGGCAGTTCATGTAAGACAAGAGATAAGTAAATATCTACATAAATTAGCTAGCCTACGGGTTCGCCTTCTTGAATCTCCATGTGAAGGAGTTATAGTGCAAAATGCAGCAGAATCCTCATTGATAGCGAAAGTGAGAGAGAAACAATGTATAGATCCCATTCTATTACGTCTTAAGGAGAATGTACTACAAAGTATGACAAAGGCATTTGAGCTCATGCAAGAGGGGGTACTTCAATGTCAAAACAGATTGTGCGTACCTGATGTAGATGGGCTAAAAAGGAGAATGATGATGGAAGCACATCATTCAAGATATTTGGTCCATCCGAGCTCAACCAAAATGTATCATGACTTGAAGGAAGTATATTGGCAAGGGGAAATGATGAAGGACATGGCAGAATTTGTGGCTTAATGTCCAAATTGTCAACAAGTTAAAGTAGAGCACCAAAAGCCGAGGTTATATGTAACGGATAGAATTTCCAATTTGAAAGTGGGACATGATCAACATGGATTTTTTTATTGGGTTACCTCACTCATTTTTGAAGTTTGACTCCATATGGGAAGTTATTGATAGACTCATCAAATTGGTGCACTTCTTGTTGGTCAAAACTACTTACACAATCGAAGAGCATGCAAGATTGTACATTAAAGAGATAGTTCGACTGCATGGAGTACCAATCACTATTTTATCTAATAGCTGAGCTCAATTCACTGCAAATTTTTGGATGTCATTTCAAAGAAGTTTGGGGACACAAGTGAATTTAAGTATGGCCTTTCACCCACAAATGGATGGTCAAGCAGAACGCACAATCCAAACACTTGAGGATATTCTTTGAGCTTGATTGTTAGACTTCAAAGGTAGCTGGTATGATCATTTTCCACTTATTAAATTCGCTTAAAATAATAGCTACCACTCGAGTATCAAAATAGCACCTTACAAAGCCTTGTATAGAAGAAAGTGTAGATCACTATTGGCTGGTTTGAAGCAGGTGAAACTGCCTTATTTGGATGAGATCTTGTTCATCAAGCTATGGAGAAAGGCAAGATAATACAATAGCAGCTAACAGCATCTCAAAGTCGACAGAAATCATATTCAGATGTTAGAAGGAGAGGACTAGAATTTTCCATAGGAGATTGGTTGTTCTTGAAGGTATCTCCAATAAAAGGGATAATGAGATTTGGTAAAAAGGAAAAAGTCAGTCCATGCTACATAGGACCATATAAGATTGTTAAAAGAGTTGGCCAAGTTGCATAAGATTTAGAGCTACCCAGGAGCTTTCTATGGTTCATCCAGTATTTCATGTTTCGATGCTTCAAAAGTGCATAGGTGATCCATCTTGTATCACTCCAACCAAAGATGTACAGGTTACAGAAGGTCTCACTTATGAGGAAGTACCTATTGTTATTCTGGATAAGTAGCTTCTGGGAAAGTACTATGAAAGAACAAGCAAGTTGAAGAGGTTACCTAAGAAGCAGAAGAAGCAATGAGATCCAAGTACCCCTATCTCTTTCAGTCCACTGAGGAAGGTGAATAATTCGGAGTTGAGGCATTGACAAGTATGTGTCTATATGTATCATGTGATTAATAGTAGTATGTAACTTAGGCTTTAACTTGTTAGGGCCGACTAACTATACTATTTGAGGATGAATGTTCCTAAAGGGGGGAGGATGTAACACTCCGTATTTTCTATATGTTAGTTCTATCTATTTGACACTTAGAGGAGAAGAAGCTGAAGCCCTTAGTTTGGTAATTACTGGTGTGCTACCCAGGTATAACTTGTGGGTGTGAGTGAATTGACTACATGTTTTTATTCGCTACTAATACTAGTTTCATCACCTACTCGATTGTAGATAAATATTTGGAAAAAGGGGAGGGTTACAATATTGTTATAACAAGGTGACACACCAAGAATACCATATTCTTTGGCATGAAATCTAATGCTTGCGTCACTATCAACTAGTAGGCTTCCCCAGTGCTATTTCAATTGTGGTGGCATTGTTTATTGGTAAATCTATAATTTTACTTTTTCAAGAACTACCATGAGGATCCACGTCTACTCGTAAAGCCAATTGTGTATACTCCTAAGTAGTATGTCATAGATCCATTTGATTCTTATATTATGGTACTACCTTAAATGACTGTTATCCTATCTTATATTATTGGTACATAGTTCTAAAGCTCCAAAATTAATTATGACCACCAGAGTAACAATCTCAAAGTATTACAGAATAACCTAAAACAGTGTTCACAAAGTGTGGGTGGTAGCCCAGGGGCAAAACCCTAGCATGGGTCAATCTCTCTTGGTTCATAAGGGTGGCAGCATAGGAATAAGAGCCTAGCCTAAGTCGATCCCAGTTGGTATAATTTTGTGGATAGCATCCGAGGGGTTAAAATGCCTAGCATGGGTCGTCCTATTTTATCAGCTGGTCATTTGTGTCACATGCCTAAAAGAAATTATAAAGTACTGAAGGGTTTAGAAAAGAATGTAATGTACATGGCTCCACAAATATAACAAAGCTGGTCTTTTATTATGATATGTGCATTCATGCATTGCTACTTGATTTCACTTGAGTTCTCATTTTACATATGCTATTGCCTTACATATTTAGTACATTATTTTGTACTGATTTCCCCTTTGGAGGATGCTGCAGGTGTAGGTACTCTAGCTAGTAGACCTTCGATGTAGGCACACTCGACACTCAACTGCTTTTGGTGAGCTCCAAGTTGATATGGGGCTTTGCTGAGTTTGTACTATATGCTTTTTGGTGTTTTGTTATAGTTTAGAGTAAGGTGGGGCCTGTCCCGACCTATATTATCTTTAGAGGCTTTGTAGACTTATTATGGTTCAATTGCATCTTGTCTATAAATAGTTATGGCCTCAACGACCAAGTATGGTATGTAAGTTTTGGTGCTAACCATTTAGATCTCTTATCTCGATAACTTGTATGATCTTTGCCAATGATGTGTAGTGTCATAGTTCTATGCATAGTAAGCACATGTTGTATGCTGGTTCTCTCGGGCCTTAAGTGCATCAAGTGCTTGTCCATCTTTATAGATTTGGAGGTGTGACAAAATCAAGAGGGAAAAGCTCCTTCTAAACCTCAAGAAGATAAAGGTAAAGGTAAAGTTGAGGAGGGAGGTAAAACCTTCAATCCCAGATCTTCTAAACCTTCTTGTTCTATTCGATGTCACAAATGTCATGGGATGAGTCATATGATGCATGAATGCCCAAGTAGAAGAAATATCATACATAGAGGGAATGGAGAATATGAGTGTAAAAAAAGTGAGGGGGAAGAAGAAGGAGGAGGTGTAAGTGAGGAATATGATTTAGAACTGCCTAATGATCGTATAATAGGGGTAGTTAGGAGAATTATGACAATCAATTTGGGTAGTAATGATGAAGGACAGAGGGAGAATTTGTTCCATACTAGATGTGGGATAAAGGGGAAGACTTATTCTATGATTATTGATGGGGAAGTTGGGCAAATGTGAGCTCATGTTAGAATTTAAAGTGTAATGTTAGAAGAAACTCATGAGACAATGCTTGGATACCATAAGTTCACACTACTCCTGCTACATTATGATATTTAGGGGTTGTTTTATGTATGTGATGGTATGAGGTGTGTTATAGGAGAAGAAACTGAAGGAACACCCTTAGTTTGGTAATTACAGGCTTGTTGCCCAGGTATAACTTGTGGGTACGAGTGAACTGCCTACATGTGTTTATTCGCTACTAATTTTGGTTTCATCACCTACTCAATTATAGATAAATATTTGGAAAAAAGGGTGTTACATTGTAGTGATAACAAGGTGGCATGCTAAGGTATGTAAGGCTATACAATTCCATGTTCTTTGGCATGAAATCTAACACTCCCATCACTATCAACTAGTAAGCTTCTCAAGTGTTATTCCAATAGTGCTGGCATTGGTTATTGGTAAATCCATAATTTTACTCTTTTAAGCACTAGCATGAGGAGTCCACATCCACTTGTAAAGCCAATCGTGTCATTTTTACTCCTAAGTAGTACGTCAAAGCTCCATTTGATTCTTATATTATGGTACTACCTTAAATTGCCATTGTCCTATCTTATATTATTGGTACATAGGTCCAAAGCTCCAAAATTTATAATGACCACTAGAGTAACAATCTCAAAGTATTACAGAACAACCTGAAACAGTGTTCACAATGTGTGGGTGGAAGCCCAAGGGAAAAAGCCCAGCATGGGTCAATCTCTCTTGGTTCATAAGGGTGGCAGCCCAAGGATAAGAGCCTAGCATGATTCGATCCCAATTGGTACAGCTATGAGGATAGCATCCCAGAGGTTAAAATGCCTAGCATGAGTCATTCTCGTTTACCACTGATCAGCTGATCATTTGTGTTACATGCCTAAAAGAAATTATAAAATATTGAGGAATTAAGAAAAGAATGTAATGTACATGGCTCCACAAATATAACAAAGGTGGTCTTCTATTATGACATGTGCATTTGCGTTGCTACTTGATATCTCTTGAGTTCTTATTTTACATATGCTAATGGCATATATATCCAGTACATTATTTTTGCTGATATCCCTTTTGGAGGATGTTACAGGTGTAGGTACTCCAGCTAGTAGACCTTTGATGTAGGCACACCCGACGCTCAGTTGATTTTGGTGAGCTCCAAGTTGATCCGGGGCTTTACTGAGTTTGTAGTATATGCATTTTGGTCTTGTGTTATAGTTTAAAGTAAGGCGGGGCCTGTCCCGACCTATATTATCTTATAGAGTCTTTGTAGACTTATTGCTTATGGTTCAGTTGCATCTTGTCTCTAAAATAGTTATGGCCTCAACGGCAAAGTATGACAAGTAAGTTTTGGTGCTACCTATTTTGATCTCTTATCTCTATAGCTTGTATGATCTTGTCAGTGATGTGTAGTGTCATAGTTTTATGCATAGTAAGCAAATGTTGTATGTTGGTTCTCTTGGGCCTTGAGTGCATCGAGTGCCTGTCCGTCTTTATAGATTTGGAGGAGTGACAAAATCAAGCCGAAAAAGGTCCTTCTAAACATCAAGAAGATAGAGGTAAAGGTAAAGTTGAGGAGGGAGGTAAAAACTTCAATCCTAAATCTTCTAGAACCTAAACCTTCTAGTTCTATTCAATGTCCAAAATATAATGGGAGGGGACATATGATGCATGAATGCCCAAGTAGAAGAAACATCATACTTAAAGAGAATGGAGAATATGAGAGTTCAAAAAGTGAGGCGGAAGAAGAAGAGGTGGGAAGCGTAAGTGAGGAAGATGATTTAGAACTGCCTAATGATGGTATAATTGGGGTAGTTAGGAGAATTTTGCCAATCAATTTGTGTAGTAATGATGAAGGACAGGGGCAGAATTTATTCCATACTAGATGTGGGATAAAAAGGAAGACTTATTCTATGATTATTGATGGGGGAAGTTGTGCTAATTTGAGCTCATTTTAGAATTTAAAGTGTAATGTTAGTAGAAACTCATGAGACAGTGCTTGGATACAATAATTTCAACTACTATTACATTATGATATTTAAGGGTTGTTTTATGTATGTGATGGTATGAGGTGTGACAACAAATGCAATTAGACAAGAAGAAGCTGAAGGAACATCCTTAGTTTATAATTACAGGCTTGCTGCCTGGGTATAACTTGTGGGTGTGAGTGAACTTCCTACATGTGTTTATTTGCTACTAATATTGGTTTCATCACCTACTCAATTGTAGATAAATATTTGAAAAAGGGGAGGTTACTTTGCATTCATAACAAGGTGGCCTAACTAGGTATATAAGGCTTTCCAATTTTGTATTCTTTGGCATGAAATATAACGCTCACGTCACTATCAACTAGTAAGCTTCCCAAGTGTTATTCCAATAGGGGTGGCATTGTTTATTGGCAAACCTATAATTTTACTATATCAAGCACTAGCATGAGGAATCCATGTCCAATCATAAAGCTAATTGTGTCATTTATACTCCTAAGTAGTACGTCAAAGTTCCATTTGAATTTTATATTACAGTACTACCTTAAGTGACCCTTTTCCTATCTTGTGTTATTAGTATATAGTTCCAAAGCTATTGTGACCACTAGAGTTACAGTCTCAAAGTATGGCAGATCATCCTGAAACAGTGTTCACAATGTGTGAGTGCAGCCCAGGGGAAAAAGCCTAACATGGGTCGATCTCACTTGGTTCATAAGGGTGGTAGCCCAGGGGCGAGAGCTTAGCTTGAGTCGACCCCAATTGGTACAATTATGAAGATAGCATCCCAGGGGTTTAAATACCTAACATGGGTCATTTTTTTTACCACTGATCAGCTAGTCATTTGTGTTACATGCCTTAAAGAAATTATAAAGTACTGGTTGAGAAAAGAATGTAATGTACATGGCTCCACAAATATAACAAAGGTGGTCTTTTATTATGATATCTGCATTCATGTATTGCTACTTGATTTCACTTGAGTTCTTATTTTACATATGTTATTGCCTTACATATTCAGTACATTATTTTGTACTGACGTCCCTTTTGGAGGATGCTGTAGATGCAGGTACTCCAGCTAGTAGACCTTCGATATAGGCAGACCCAACACTTTGCTGCTTTTGGTGATCTCCAAGTTGATCTGGGGCATTACTGCATTTTTGTATTGTGTTATAGTTTAAAGTAAGGTGAGGCTTGTCCTGGCCTATATTATCTTATTAAGGCTTTGTAGACTTATTGTATATGGTTCAGTTGCATCTTGTCTCTAAATAGTTATGGCCTCAATGGCCAAGTCTGGTATGTAAGTGTTGGTGCACCTATTTTGATCTCTTATCTCTGTAGCTTGTATGATATTATCAATGATTTGTAGTGCCATAGTTCTATGTATAATATGCACTTGTTGTATTTTGGTTCTCTCAGGCCTTGAGTGTATCGAGTGCCTATCCATCTTTATAGATTTGGAGGCATGACAAAATTAAGAGGGAAAAGCTTCTTCTAAACCTCAAGAAGATAGAGGTAAAAGGTAAAGTTTAGGAGGGAGGTAAAACCTTCAATCCCAAATCTTCTAAACCTTCTTGTTCTATTCAATGTCACAAATATCATGGGAGGGGTCATATTATGCATGAATGCCCAGGTAGAAGTAATATCATACTTAGAGAGAATGGAGAATACGTGAGTGACAAAAATGACGGGGAAGAAGAGGAGGGAGGAGGTGTAAGTGAGGAAGATGATTTAGAACTGCCTAATAATGGTATAATTTGGGTAGTTAGTAGAATTATGACAATCAATTTGGGTAGTAATGATGAAGGATAGAGGGAGAATTTGTTCTATATTAGATGTGGGATAAAGGGGAAGGCTTATTCTATGATTATTGATAGGGACGTTGTGCATATGTGTGAGTTCATATTTGGTAGATAAGCTAGGAATTGCATGCATGAAACATTTTAGCCCATATAGGCTCTAATGGTCGAATAATAGTGGACAGGTAAAAGTAAATAAACAGTGCATGATTTCAACCAATGTTGGTAGGTATGAAGATAAAATTCTTTGTGATGTAGTTCCAATGCAAGCATGTCTTGTTTTACTTGGCCAACCTTGGCAATATGATAGGGATACTACTCATCATGGGAGAAAGAATAGGTACAGTCTTCTGCATAATGGTAAGAAATTACTCATGCACCATTATCTCCTTCACAAGTGCTTGAAGATTAGAAACGATTGAGGGAGACAATTGAAAAAGTAAAGGGGAGAGATAAAAGTGAGCTTGAGGGGAAAGATGGTATCATAGCGCTAGGTTGTTAATTGTCCTCGGCGTCCAACACACCGCATCGATTAGAGTCTTATTCATGGTTGTGTTGTGCACCACAACTATGAGTTCTATGACACGTTTTGGGAAATGTTTCCTTCTTCATGGTCAATGTCATATTATAGAGTTGAGGTAAGGTTTTCTCCCCTAACGATTTTTCTTTGCTATGCTAGATCATGCCTAACACAAGAGAAAGAAGAGCCTGCTTTCTGGAGATCAACTGGCTCATGAAGAATTTCGAGATGCACTAATCATGTTACCTCATGTCATGGCTAATCCAATCAACCAAGCGGCCCAAGCCCCTCATGTTCCTACCCCGATGTCTCAAGTAAGGGACTTCATGAGGATGAACCCACTGGAGTTCTACAGGTCTAAGGTGGATAGGGATCCCCAAGAATTTGTGGATGAGGTGTACAAAGTGTTGGCTATCCCGTGTAAGGTCGGAGGAGAAGGTGGAGTTGGTGGCGTACCAAATCAAGGGGGTGTCCCAAACATGGTTTACTCTATGGAAGGAGAAGAAGGGGAACAACAATGTGATTCTATGGGAGGAGTTTAAGGCGGCACTCCACAATCGGTTCTTTCCTCTTGTGCTTAGGGAGGCCAAAATGATGAAATCATGAACTTGAAGCAAGGATCTATGAGTGTGAGGGAGTATGCCCTCAAGTTCAACCAACTCTCAAAATATGCTCCCCAATTGGTAGCCGATCCAAGGTCTAGGATGAATAAGTTTGTGATGGGTGTATCCGATTTGGTGAATGAGGAGTGCCGATACGCTATGTTAATTAGTGACATAGATTTGTCCTGCTTGATGACTTATGCCAAACAAATGGAGGGGGAAAAGATGAGGAAGAGAAGGGGTAAGGAGGCCAAGAGGGCCCGTTTTGAAGGAAAGTTCCAAAGTCTATGTAGAGATGATGATGGTGAGATGCCCAACACTCTGTGTCCAACATGTGGTAAGATTCATAGAGGCCCATGTTTAGCATGTTTCCATTGTGGTTAAGAGGGGCATAAGAAGAAAGATTGTCCTTGTAAGCAAGGCAAGGGTGAATATGTTCATCCTTTAGGCGGTGCTCCAACGCACAATCGGTTCTATACTCTTCAAAGAAGGCAAGGAGGGGATGAGGTGCCGATGATGCTACCTGTAAGTTAGAGGTTTTCATTGATTTTATAGTGCATTCTTTGATGGTTTTGGGGGTCCGTATTCCTTCCATTATCCCTTTTGTTGCTAGTTCATGTGTGCCCTCGGTGTTAGGTGAACCTTATGAAGTGTATTCCCCGTAGTTGAATCTATTGTTGTGGGAAAAGTCTATAGGAGTTGTTTCATGACCTTATTGCTTTAGGTCTTGCCTTGTGATTATGGTTGAATTAGATGTGGTGGATTTTGATGTCATACTTGGGGTGGATTAGTTGTATGCATATTGTGTCCCCTTGGATTGTAGGGCCCGTAGAGTTAGATTCCAACTCCTTAATGAACTCATTCTTGAGTGGGGGACTATAAAGTGGTAGTGAAGGGGTAAGTCCATTTCTTGACTTAAGGTCCAATTGATCTCAAGGATTACATTTATCATCTTGGAATAGTTAGGGGTACTGAACCTAAGTCATTTCTATTGAGTTGTTCCGGTGATAGATGGGTTCTAGATGTTCTTTCCAATATTGTGAATTTGGGGATAGTGTCTCTGGATTTGGCTAATGCACCAGCTATGTCTATAAGTCTTATGAATAGGGTCTTTAATCCTTACCTTGTTGTATTTTTAGTGGTCCTTGGTGATGGTATGTTGGTTCGTTCCCCGAGGCGAGGGAGAGCATGGGGATAATTTGAGGGTGATGTTGTGAATGTTGACGCATATGCGGTTGCTTGGGAATTATGGGAAGTGGGAATCTTTGGGGGTAATGTGACAAATCTAGGGGGTCGAGAGGTTTTGTGCTAAATATAGTAAGTGTGAATTGTGGGCAATGGGAAGGTGGTTAGAACTCCTTAAGGATAATGTGTGCATTATCACCCTGATAGGGTTAATGTTGTGATCGATGCTCTTAGTAGGGTGTCTAGGGGTAGCCTAGCATATATAGATGATTGTGGCAAAGAGGTGACTAGAGAGGTCCATCGGTTGGCTAGATTGGGAGTTAGGTTGGAGGAAATTAAGAATGGTAGTGTAGTGTTCTTGATGGTTCCAAATCTTCTTTGGTTGAAGAGATCTAGTTTAAGCAAGGCCTTGATTCCGCTTTGTTAGGGTTGGATGTTTTGGGTCAAAGATGGTAGAGTGGAGGTTGTCTCCCAAGGAGGAGATGGTGGTTTATGGTACCATGTGTGTTATGTGTATTTAAGGTTGACTATTGGGTTAGTGTTGGTAGATCATTATAGGTTTTGGAGGAGAAATTGGTAAGGTTGCATAAGCATTGGAATTACCTAGGGATATTGATATGGTTCGTCCGGTTCTTCATGCTAGGTTGAGGGGATGTGTTGGTGACTCTAGTGCTATGGAACTTTTGAGGTTGTGGGTGTTATGGAGGATAAGTTGGCTTAGGAGAAAGTCCCGATAGAGGTATTGGATGAAAGGGTGGAAAAGTTGATTAATAAGGATGTAGTATTCGTCAAGGCCCTTTGGAGGATTCATCAAGTCGAAAGTGTCTCTTGAGGAGCTGGAGTGGGCATGGAGAAGCAATATTCGTATCTCTCTCATTTTATTCAAGCTTATGATAATATGTCAAGCCCTTTTTATGATTTCAAGTCTTATGTTTCATCCACTATGCCATTGCAGGCATTCATGTTCATGTTGACAAGTTCATGATGATTTTAATACTTATGTTGAGATTTGAAAATGGTGTTTCATTGTATTGTTGCATTCTTGTTATGGATGATTTCTTCATGATTATCCCTCTAATGCACGAGGACGAATGTTCCCAAGAGGGAGATATTGAAACGACCCCAAAAAGTACCCGAAAATGTGCCTCGGAAGTGCCCAGAATTGTAATTTCCATATATGTCAAAACTCGTGCATGATATCGACAATCCAACTTCATAATCTTTTTCAAGGAGCAAAATTGAATGGGAAATAGGTCTAAGCCCGATTTTATAGCAAACGAATTACAATTTCAATTTTCCAAGAATGCGTTTCCAGTGAGGATTCGCACCCCAGGTGCGACGGGCTAAAGGTGGGCTTCAGTGTTAAAATTGCCCAGTTTTATTAGTTCGGTCCAAGACTTTCGGGTCTTGGGCCTAAGTCTTCCCATATATGAAAATAACTATACACTTAGCCTTATTTCACCTTCATATCATCCAAGACATTCCCCAATACTCTCTCTCAAACCCTTAGACTAATATTTCTCTCAAAATTCAAGCGTCCAAATGTCTTCTGGGTCCTAAGGAATTCATCCAAGCTTCAAGCCTCCATTCAAATCTTCTTCAAGGAATTCTCCTAAGTCAAGGTATGTGACTTTCATTCATGGGTACCTTTCACCCATGGAGTCCAAGCTTTCTTTTTACCTACAATGCATGATTTCAAGTTGATTTACTTATGGGTCTTACTTATTATGAATCAGACTATGAACTATGTTGGGGTTTCATGAAATTGTGATTGTTTTAACATATTTTGAGCTAGTGGTTTTGATGTATATTGCTTGAGGGTGTTACCAAGTATTGATGGATGGTTTTACATTGAATTTTCTTGCATGATTTCATCCCTAAATTGTATGGTTTTACACTAGTACTACACACTCGCCAAGTGTTTGATAAAATATCCGGATTATGTATCTTGAGTTGTTGAAGGCCTAATGCATGATATATGGGTTAAGTGACTTTATAATGATGAAAGAATGGTATTCATGTGTTGATTTCATGATAAGCTTCTATAGTGTTCGGAGATGATCAATAACCAAATTGAGGGGTTGATACCTCATTAACCAAATTGAGGGGTTGATACCTCATTAACCAAATTGAGGGGTTGATACCTGATCAACAAAATTGAGAGGGTTGATACCTCAATAACCAAATTGAAGGGTGGATACATCAATCACCTAGGATGGGAGGTTGTAAACCCATTAGCCAAATGATGGTCTCTTCCTACATGCGTCATATGTCTTATATAAGCATGTTTCTACTTTAAGCATCACTCATCCATGCCATATTGGTATTATACTATCCATTGCTTATGATATTGCATTTTGCCTATGTTTCATATTTCTTTTTACATTGCATCCAACATACTTAGTACATTCAGATGTACTAACGCACACTCTATGCCTACATGATGTTACCATGTAGGAACCAGAGCTCCATTCGGTCATCATCCTCCTTCACGTGGCTAGTAACATCTATTCAAGCAAGTTGGTGTGTCCTCAACTCCTAGGACGATTTCTTTTGCTCATATGTTATGCTAAGACTTTCTATTCCTTATTGTGTACTTTTGACTATGAGGGTGAGCCTAGTTGCTTGTCTTGGCCCCGCTATGTTCTATGTTTAGAGGTGTTATTGGACAAGTAATGTAATTATTCTCAAGCTTGTCTCTTTGATGTTTCTGTTATGGAAGAATTCCCTTAGCCCCTTATCCTTGTTTTATACTCTCATGTTGTTGTTGTTCTCTTTTTTCTGCGACCAAGGATGTGAAATGATACGCTAAGAGGCTTGTTTGAAGTCACTTTGGGTTCCCAATTTGCCGGTCACATCTAAGCCCTAGGTCTGGGTCATGACACTCCGATAGCAACCCGCTAAGCCCAAGAAACTTCTAATGTCCAATAGAGTCAATGGTCTAGGCCAATTTCTAATCACTTCCCTCTTTTTAGGATCCACCTTAATGTTATCACCCGACACCACATGACCTAGGAAAGGAACCTCTTTCAACCAAAACTCACATTTTTCATACTTTGCATATAACTTCTCCTCTCTCAAGATTTGCAACACCACCCTCAAGTGAGCCACATGCTCCTCCTCACTATGGGAATAGATCAACATATCATCAATGAAAACCACCACAAACAAATTAAGGTAGGGCTTAAAGACCCTATTCATAAGATCCATGAAGATAGTTGGTGCACTAGTCAACCTGAAGGACATAACCATAAACTCATAGTGTCAATACCTATTTCGGAAGGCCATTTTGGGAATGTCACACTCCCTCACTTTCACTTGGTGATACCCAAACCAAAGATCAATCTTAGAGAAGTGACTAGACCCTTGAAGTTGGTCTAAAAGATCATCAATCCTTGGTAGAGGATACTTATTCTTTATGGTGACCATATTGAGTTGCCAGTAGTCAATGCACATTCTGGAGTACCATCCTTCTTCTTCACAAACAACACTGGTGCACCTTAAGGTGATTGGCTAACCCTTCTCCGAAAACCCCCTCAATTGCTCCTTAACTCCTTTAACTCCGCTGGGGCCATTCAGTAAGGGGGAATAGAAATGGGTTGAGTATTGGAAAGGAAGTCTATGCCAAAATCTATTTAACTTTCAGGAGGAACACTGGGAAGCTCATTAGGAAAGAAATCAAGGAACTCATTAACCACTGAAATTGACTCTATAGAAAGGACGTTGGACTCAACATCCCTAACCCTTACAAAATGATAAAGAACCCTTAGAGATCAACCTTTGGCCTTTCATGCAAGAAATGAATCTACCCTTGACCATCACATCATGACTTCCCACTCAAGCACGGGTTCATTAAGGAATTAAAATTTGACCTTACAGGTTCTACAATCAATAGAGGCATAATATGCATTCAACCAATTCATCCCAAGAATGACATCAAAATCCACCCTATCCAACTCAAGAAAATCACAAGGCAATATTTTATGCAAAATGAAAATAAGACAATTTCTACACACCCTTCTAGCAACTATGGATACACTAACGGGAGTAGACACCTTGTAAGGTTCACACAATAATTCAGAGTTAACATTGAACTTTTTGACAACAAAAGGAGTAACAAAAGAAAGAGTGGCTCCCTGTTTATCAATGCATACACATCAAAATGAAGGACTTTTAACATACCAATGACAACATCGGACACCTCATCCACCCCTTGTCTCCCTTGAAGATTAAGCTTATGATCATTTCAAATATTCTGTGGGACTCAACATATACCGAAAGAGCTGAAGGTGGGGGCTCGATCCAAGGGCTCCTTATATAAAGTCTTGTTCTCTTAACTATGTGCCATCATAGATTATATTATTTCCCTAAATAGGCTTTTACTAGTGGATCCAACTAGGTCAGGTTACCCACTATGTCCTATTATTAGTTTATGTTGGCAAGTAGACCTCTCCTTTATTTGGTGTGGACTGAACATCGAGATTCCAAGTAGTATCTCGCTTGGTTTTATATGTTGGTTAGGGTCTACTCACAATATGTATAATATATTATGCAAGTGTGATAATCTTTATGCATGTTTTGATTCACGCATTGATCATACATGTCATATTGAGCCCATGTCCATTGATTATGATTATGCGTACTGATTATTATAGCTTATGCTCCTTGTTGTATGGAACCCTCATACTTAATACATTCCATGTACTTATGCATACATTTTTCCTACATGATCTAACCATGTAGGGACTGGAGCTTCTTTTAATCCTCTTCCTCCTCGTGGCTAGCCTGTACCCTTTGAAGACTACTATTAGTGAGTCCTCCAATTCAAGGACAAAATCCACTTTAGTTTCATGCTCTTGTTAAGACTTTCCTACTTTAGACTTTTATCTTTTGAGGGTGAGTGCGAGAGATGTCTTGGCCCTCGTTCCATTCACATTAGAGATGTTGTTGGATATGGAAGTTCATGTATCGAGCTTGACTCCTATTATCTTTAGGTAATTGTGAGAATTTCCCCTAGTCACCTTTTCCCTTCTATGCATGTTGTATGTGGATGGATGTGATGGAAATCCGAAGTCCCTGAATGACCCATAGCATAAGTCATACTTACCCGTCCCTTAGAATTATTTTCTATGTGATCCATGTTTATCCACTTCCCTATAACATCCCCATAGCATGAGTCCAAACCCCACTTCCCTTACAAATTATATGTTATATGTTTATTACTCTTTTATGCTTCCGTGATACCAAGGATGTGCCATTCTTTCTTAAGAGTCTTGTTGTGGATCCCTTCACATTCCTATTCACCGTGTCACATCTAGGTCTTAGGCATTCGTTGTGACAAGCTTGGTATTAGAGCTCTAGGTTTGTAAATGGTCCTCAGAAATCCAACATACTGCATCAAGTAGAGTCTTGTTCATGGTTGTGAAGCATGCCACAACTATGAATAGGAGGCTATGAGGCATTTTAGGAAAGGTTCACTTCTTCATGATCTATGTCATGACTTAGATTTAAAATAAGTTTTCCTTTCCTAAAGGGGAGATCTGGCTCCTTAAGCTCCCCAAGAAGAAGGGGTTACGCATGCCGAATACCGAAACACCATTTCAATGTTGGCACAAGACGTTAGCTACCAATTGAACCTTCTGAAGTTCCATGACTCCAAAATGGAAGAGGACCCCTAAGAATTTATTGATGAGATATACAAAGTGCTTGCTATTATGGGGGTGAGTTCAGAGGATAAGGCAGACTTGTGGCCTATCAACTCAAGGGTGTTGCATAAGTTTAGTTTACTCAGTGGACACTTGAGAGGGAGAATGATGATCCCATCCCATGGAAGGCATTTAAAGTTGCCTTCCTTAACCGATTCTTCCTTATTGAATTGAGAGAGGCAAAGATGATGGAGTTCATGAATCTCAAGTAAGGTTCCATGAGTGTGAGGGAGCCCTTAATATTAACAAGCTCTCTAAATATTCTTCTAACTCAGTTGCCAACTCTAGGGCAAGAATGAACAATTTTGTGTTGGGGGTATCCGACTTGGTGAATGAAGAATGTCGCACTGCAATGCTCATGGGTGATATGGACTTGTCTTGGCTCATGCTTATACCGAGCAACTTGAAGGGGAGAAGCTTAGGAAGAAAAGGAGTGGGAGTCCAAGAGGGCTCAGTATGATGGCGGTTTTCAAGGTTCTAAGGGTGGCCGCTTCCAACAATGTCACAAATTCCAAGGCCAAGGATCCTCCAATTCTCAAAACAAAAGATTTGCTAATGATAGGGTGCCTAACCCAAGAACTCGACATGACAATGGTAGTATGACTTTTCCTGGGTGCCCAAAATATGGGAGAAATCATAGTGGAAAATGCTTGAGGGACTTGAATGCTTGATTTGGGTGTGGACAGTAGGCCACAAGCTTGTTTATTGTCCCTACACTCAAAACAAAGAAATGATGGTCGTCCCTAAGCACAAGGTGCTAAATTGATCAGAGGCAAGGAGTGGAGGAGGTCCTTGAATAGGGTGCTCCATGTCATAATCGATTCTATGCCCTTCAAGGAAGGCAAGGAGTGGAGGAGGTACCTGATGTTGTTACAGATATGTTAAGGTTTATGATTATCATGTGTATGCTTTATTGGATTAGGGTGCTACACTCTCTTTTCTTATTCCTTTTGTTACTAGCAAGCTTCATGTATGTCCTGAATTATTGTGTGAACCCTTTGAGGTGTCTACCCCCAATAGTGAGTCCATTATTTGTAGAAGAGTGTATAGGGATCGTCCCGTGTCTATTTGCGTAAAGTTTTACCTTGTGATTTTGTCGAACTTGACATAGTGGATTTTGATGTTAGTCTTGGGGTTGATTAGTTACATGCATATAATGCTTCCATTTATTGTAGAACTTGTAAGGTTAAGTTCCAATTTCCTAATGAGTACGTCTTTGAGTGGGAAGGTCATAATTATGTGGTTAAGGGTAGGTTTATTTCTTATCTTAAGGCCTAGAAATTGATTTCTAGGGCTTGCATTTACCATCTTAAAAGGGTTTGGGATATTGAGTCTAAAGTCCCTCCTATTAAGTCGATTCTGGTTATCAATGAGTTTCTTGATGTCTTTCCCAATGAGTTTCTCAGTGTCCCTCCCGTAAGAAAGATAGATTTTGGTATAGATCTCCGCCCGGTACCCAACCTATTTCTATTCCTTCTTACCATATGGCCCCGACGGAGTTAAAGGACTTATTGAAGGATTTGTTGGAGAACGATTTTGTAAGGCCTAGTAAGTCGCCTTAGCGTGCACCAATGTTGTTTATATAGAGGAGATATAGCTCAGTTAGGATGTGCATCGACTATCGGCTACTCAATAAGGTCACAATAAATACGAAGTATCCCTTTCCAAGGATTGATGACCTATTTGATCAACTACAAGGGGCTAGTCATTTTTCTAAGATTGATCTTAGGTCCAAGTACTACCAAATGAGGGTGAGAGGTATGATATTCTGAAGATGACTTTGCGGACTAGATATGGGACATTTTGAATTTGTAACAATGTCATTTGGCTTAACTAATGCACCGACTGTATTAATAGATCTCATGAATAGGGTCTTTATGTCATGACCAAACCCAGGAACCATGATTAGTGCCAATTGGGCACCCAGACAAACACTAACCAGATTTCCAACTATGATGGCTAAGGAATCTACCGAAATTTCGGCAGAGTTTCCTCTGTTTTATTGACTAACCAAACCTGCAAACAGCAACCCCAGCATACAGCAAATATCTATACACATATATATGTGGGCCGACAAGG
>JAOTQR010000011.1:10468654-10484222 GCA_025774065.1 Solanum ossicruentum
TTGTTTTATGTATGTTTATCCACTTCCTTTGGCTTATGAGTTCTATCGGTATTGTGTACTTCCTGTTTTACATATTCAATAGATGTTTCGTACTGACCCCTTCCTTTGGGGGGGGGGGCTGCGTTCATGCCCGCAGGTACCGACGAGCAGGTGCGAGACCCTCTTGCCTAGGATCTTCAGTTTCAGCTGCAGTGCCCCTTTTTGTTTCAGGAGCCAACTATTGGTAGTCTCTCATGTTCATATGTTTTGTTATTGGGTCATGTATATACACGTACTGTTCAGCATATATGTCTAGAGGTCTGTGGATACTAGTAGGTAGTGGGCATATATGAGATACTTGAGTACATGGTGTATTGTATGATCTTGGCACTTGATCAGGCGGCGAGACCGCATTATTTTATGTATGATGTGATTATTAGGCTGCAGGACCGCAACGAAGACCTTGTCATCCCGCATTTATGTATATGTATAAAGAATTATGTATTGTATCGTTGTCTGGGATATTGCTGAGTTTTAGTGCATGTGAGTTTAGCTAATAAAACAGAGGAAACTTTGCCGAAATTATGGCAGGTTTCCAGGTCGGATAGATTGGGAAATTCAGATTAGTATGTGTCTAGGTGCCCCTATCGGGCACTAGTCACGACCCTAGGATGGGGTGTGACAAAGAATTTTATAATGATCTTATTAAAGCTAATAAGGCTATTTCATTTGTCCCATGGTTTATGACAAAATATGTTTATAAATGTATCTCTGTTTTGGAACAAGATTATATATTATTATATGGTAAAACTCTTACTGCTAGTTTACCTCCACAACAAAGTTTTCAAATTGAAAAGGATAATAATAAAGTCCATTTCAAAGCTTTTTGTGACCTCATTGAAGAGAAAAATACTGCTATAATAACAATAAATTGAATTAAGATGTTAGTGCATCAAAATAATTATACAAATATTTATTTAAGTGTTTTAGGAGAACATATTCTCTCCTTCCATAATAAAATAGACAATCTTATTTCAAAAAATGACCAAAAGGAGACGTTTGTTCATAACAAACAAGTCACGACTCCTACCGTTCAACCACCTCCCAGTGTACAAGGTTTTAAACTTTAAAGTACGATTATATTGAAGTACTTCTACGAGAAAAGTTTGCCGGTCTAGATCTTAATAAAGACAAAGAAGTTAAACCTTTACAACTAGATATATCTAATAGACAGGATAGTAGTCCTGATGAGATTAATAAAATCTCAGAAAAATATGTTTCAAAACCTATGCAAAGGATGTACTATTATCCTAGACCAACTCCTCAAGATGTATCATTAGAGGAGAAGGAATTTGTGTTGCATGAAAGCTTTAGTGGAAATCATATTTATGAATGGAATATTGATGGTTATAGTGATCGCCAAATTTATACATTGGAACATAGAATTCTTATGTACAGTACTATCTGTTAAGCAAATAATAATGAGAAAAAGTTTATCGTAGATATGATTGTGGCTGGTTTTGCTGGACAATTAAAAGGATGGTGGGATAATTATCTCACAGATAGCCAAAAAGTGGTTATATATATTGCAGTAAAAGATGAAGGGACAGAAGCCCATGTTACAAATATAGTTTATAGTTTGATCATGACTAGTATAGAACATTTCTCAGGCAGATGGTCAGATAATAGTGAGACCATTAGGACAATGCTCCAAAATCTTAGATATAAGACCCTAACCTAATTTAGGTGGTATAAAAATGTATTCCTTTCCAAAGTTATGGAATTACCAGAATGTAATGACTCCCATTGGAAGTCTAAGTTTATAAATGGACTACTTAACTTATTTGCTGAAAGGGTAAGGAAGGCCCTCAGAGAAGATAAAGGAAACATAAATTATGATACATATACATACGGAAAACTCATAAGTGTCTGTAGCCAGGAAGGTTTATCCTTTTGTAATGAGATTAAGTTAAATCAAAAGATTAAAAGGCATAGGCTAGCAGAACGCCAACAATTGGGAGAATTCTGTGAACAATTCGCTCTTGATATACCAAGTTCATCCAAAACATCTCACTAAAAGAACAAAGATTATAAGGAGAGACATTATAAACCCCACAAGAAGAGTAAGAGCTTGGATAAACTGGATAAAAGGAAAAAAGGTCATAAAGAAAAGAAGGAATTCTTTAAGAATTTAATGCATATTATAAGTTCAGATGGATTGGTCATTATGCCAAAAGTTGTAAAGTCAAGGATAAAATTAAGAGTCTTGACTTAGAGGATAATGTAAAGGATTCATTACGTGAAATTTTCTTAAATTCACTTTCAGAGGGTAATAGCCCTGAATCAATTGACCAAGAAGAAGGATCCTATACTAGTGAGGATCTAAAAGCTCTCCATAAGGGAAACTATATGTCCTCCTCAAAAGAAGGATGTATTCCATGTAGAATTAGGATAACTATATGTCCTCTGTTTTGCAGAAAAAATAAGACCAAACCTGAACTGGTCCTCTTATAGGGGACGAGAAGATCTTGGAAGGGGTCGAGGAGGACATAATAATGTCCTAACACAATAGGGCAATAAGAAGTTAATAGCTTCTAATATTTCTAGTTCATCAGGATCATCATCCTCAAGGGTCTCAGGAATAACTCTAGACCATCCATTGTATAAACAATTCATGGATTTTATAAAACCCCAACAAGTATTTGGAGAAGCACCAACATATGCGGCAATCACTAATGAAGAAGTCATAGACGCTATTGAAGTTCATGCTAAGAATGAAAAAGATGAAGTTATAGTTTATCTAGAGAATAATGACCTCCAACGGAAATATGACCCATGACAATTAATGAGTCATTATTTAGACATAGGATCATATTCTGCTAAATCATACTAATCGAGAATGCATCATGAGATAATACTCTCATGCATACAATCGGTGGAATTCCAGCACTACTATCCTGCTAACACAAAGAAAGTTTATAACTTTTCTAAGATAATAATAAAAAAGGTTTATAACCCTGAGGAATGGGGAATCAGTGCCACGTGTGAAAAGGAGTATATGCACCCTGAACAAAGAGTAATGATTAAGTTTAATTATTGGGATTATATTGAGGGAATTAATAAAGCATTATTATATGGGAATATTAATTGAAAACATTCATGGTTCATAAAAATATGTTCAAATTTTATTAATCAGAATTATATTCCAAAATGATTCTGCAAATGGTGGACATTATATGGTTCAAAACTGAAATTTTCTCTAGAAACATACAAGGAATTATACTCTAAAGGGATAAATATCTTCCCTAAAATAATAAAGGCTCAGCAAGGGGATATGTTTTTTTGAAGGAATCTCCCTAATGTACTTTTTATGTAATTTTCATCTCATGGATTATGAGATGGACTGTAACGACTCTCAAGTCATTTTGACAAATAGAGCTTTAAAAGATTTATTTTATAAGATTTAAATGGGCTTTTGGATGATTCGATAAATTTGTTATCTAGTTTAGGGATAATTTTAGAGTTATGTTATTTGGAAGAATTAAGACTTAATCCAAGACTTGAAATTTAGGAACTTGATTGTGAAATTGAGTGAGTTTTTAGTCTGGGCTAGGCATATAGCAATATGGATGTCTATGGACTTGTTACTTATGAATATTATATATTTGATAGATTCGAAAGGTTTTGAGGCATTGAGGGAAGGGAAAACACTGGTGGACTAGCTCACTTGATTTTGATACTGCGGTTGATGTAGGTTATGGTTTGTTCTATCTAATAGGGAGACTCTTAATAGCAATTGATAGTAATTGAGTAAAGCTGTGATATTTTTTCTATGCACTTAATTGTTGTGGTTTGCTTGGCTGATGTATTGTTGTTCTTGGTCTGCAATCCCAAGACTATGAAACCCATAATTTGAACTTGATTCTCTCATAGTGATGCCATAAATAAACAAGGCTTGACGAAACAATGGTACTGAAATGAGAAGTAATGATAAAGAATAATGAATTATATATATTAGATCAGGTGTCACGTTCCGACACATATATATTGGATCGGGTCTCACGTTCTGACACATATATTATAGGATAGGGTGTCACGTTCTAACACATATATTATAGGACCCGGTGTCACATTCCGGCACGATAATAATAAAGGAAAACTTGTTAAAATAACTTAATGTACTCAAATTCAAAGAACCTATCTCCCAAAAGAAATGTGATGTGGATGCTTGAGTCCCCATATGTATCATTGATATCGTTGATTAGTTGTGTACTTGTCCCTGTTGTTGCTCCCTATTAAGTGCTATGGTTGATTCCTACTTTTATTTTATGCATATTAATTTCTATTTTGAGTCAGCTGATGATATCTACTCAGTACATGTTGCCCGTATTGACCCCTACTTGTATTTTTCTTATTTTGTTTTGTAGAGTACAACGAGTGTTCCAATGACTTCTACTCGCCCTCAACTCTAGTCAGTCTGTAGCACATCAGGTTCTAGGTTGAGCTAGTTCTCTAGATCACATTGGATCCTATTACTCTTTTCATGGTGTCCTTACCTTTCGGACATAAACCACTTGTTCTTTCATTTTGGAGTTGATATTCTTAGACTTGGTATTTTGATATTAGTGTCCTTGATGTGATGACTTTCAGATTTTGGGAACATTAAGTAATAAACTTAGTAACCTTGGATTATTTATGCTTTATGAGTTTAACCCTTTGATTCTATTTTATAAGTGAATTGTTAGGATAAATTTGGTATGTATGTTGGTTTGCCTACCTAGAAGGGTAAGTGTGTCACGGCCCTTTGGGTCGTGACAAACTTGGTATCAGAGCTTTAGGTTTAACGATCTCATCACACAAGGACAGGTCTAGTAGAGTCTCGCGGAATAGTATAGGGATGCCTTTACTTTTGTTCGAGAGGCTACAGGGCCTTAGGAAGACTCCCTTCTTTATGCCTTTCGTGTTATTACTTGAATCCAATTGGTATCTAAGTGATACAAGTTGGTATCTGATTCTATTCATTCTATTTTGCAGGATGGTTAAAACTAGAGAAACAATAGTGCCTGAGCCAGTCATAGGCCGAGGAGGAGGAGTAATAAGAGGTCGTGGGAGAAAGCCCACCAGACGTAGGGTCCAAGCAGCTAGTCCAACTAGGGAAAGAGCAGCGGCCACTCCACCAGCTGATGAGGTAGCTAGAGAGGATGTTGAGGTGGTGGATGAGTAGTCTCTTGATAAGGAAGCCCCACCCTAGCCTACCCTAGAGATGATTCACCAGGTTCTCACCTATCTCAGTGGGTTATCTAATCAGGGCCAAGCGCCTCTAGTACCTTAGGTTCAGGGATTACGACATGCAGTTGTTATGACTCGTCGTATATATGCATCCTTAGAGATACACATGTTTCCCTGATTGACGACAGGGCCTATAATGACTACTGACCAGTATGATCTTTTTGTCAAGCTCCTAAAGTTGAAACCTCCAGTCTGAGGATGCTTATGAATTCCTTATTGATTTCTATGAGTTGCTTTATAATATGGATATAATAGAGTGATTTGGTGTTTTGTTTGCGACGTACCAGCTTTAGGGAGATGGTAAAGTGTAGTAGAGGTCGCATGTTGAGTGTCAGCTAGCTGGGGCACCACCTATGACTTGGACAAACTTTTTTTACTTCTTTATGGAGAATTATATTCCTTGGACTTTGATGGGCAAGAAAAGAGACGAGTTTCTTAATATAGAGTAGGGGAAGCTGTTTATTGCAACTTACGAGGCCAAATTTCATGCTATATCTAGATATGCTACTCAACTTTATTTCAGTTAAGAGGAGAGGATTCATCACTTCGTGAAGGGATTAAGGTCAGATTTGCAGATTTCAGCCTTGCAGGTGGCTGATTTAGCAAAGTCCTTTCAGCAAGTGGTTGATTTTGTTATACGGGTAGAGGGGGTGAAGACAGATGATTTCACCAAGAAGGAAACATTTAAGAAGTTCTGTAAGGGATGAGAGTTAGCAGTTCTTACTCCAGAGAATAGAGTTCTGGTGGTTATTCAGCCCTTCTAATTTAGTCTTCATTGCAGATTTCAGATGGGCATCAAGAACTAGCTAGCCTCTCCCTAATTTTGGGGGTTATATTAAGTCTTATTCATCTTCACATAGGCCCACTTTTGATCCTAGGGCTTGTTATGGATGTGATGATGTCGGGCATGTTAGGAGGTATTGTTCGAGACAGAGTCAGCCTTAGTATGATCAGGGTTATAGGGCCCGAGTACCTAGATGTCGAGGTGGTCATGGTAGGGGTCATCATTCTGGGGGACGTAGTGGCCAAGGTCATGGGGGTCACCAGTTTGGTCGGGGTAGTGGGCAGGTTGGAGCTACTAGTCTCAGCCTGGCAGAGGAAATAGTCAGAAAGGTGATAGAGCCCATTGTTATGCTTTTCCAAGGAGGCTAGAGGCAGAGACATCAGATGTTGTTATCACAAGTACCCTTCTGGTAAGCGATAGCACTGGCTTCGTATTATTTGATACTAGGTCCACTTTTTCATATGTATCTTCTGCTTTTGCTGATGACTTAATTTTCATTATCACTTACTTGATACACCTATTCATGTTTCCACTCCTATTGGTGAGTCTGTGTTAGTTAAGAAGGTGTATAGGTCTTGCCTTGTGACTTTTGTAGGAAGCAGGACTTATGTAGATTTGATTATTCTAGAGATGGTTAACTTTGACATTATCTTGGATATGACTTGGATCTCTCTAAATTTCGCCATCTTGGATTACAATGCTAAGACTGTGACATTGGCTAAGCCTAGGACAGATCAGCTGGTGTAGAAAGGTGATTATTTTCCTTCTCCAATTCGAATCATCTCTTTTCTACATGCTAAGAAGTTAGTGCGTAGGGGTTGTCTAGTCTTTCTAGCACATCTCAGGGATGATAGTTCTGAAGTGCTCTCAGTTGAATCTGTCTCAATAGTGCTTGAATTTGTGGATATCTTTCCTGCAGACTTACTTGTCATGCCACCAGATAGGGATATTGACTTCTGTATTAATTTGGAGCCAGGTACTCATCCTATTTCTATTCCACTTTATAGAATGGCCCTGGCTGAATTGAGAGAGTTTAAAACCTAACTTTAGGATTTGTTAGGTAAAGGTTTTATTAGACCAAGTGTCTCTCCTTGGGGTGCACCAGTTCTTTTTGTGAAGAAGAAAGATGGTAGCCATCATATGTGTATAGACTACAGATAGTTGAAGAAGGTAACTATTAAGAACAACTAACCCCTTCCCCGTATTGACGACTTATTCGGTTAGTTGCAGGGTGCTTGTGTGTTCTCAAAAATTGACTTGTGGTCTGGTTATCACCAGTTAAAAATATGAGCAGGGATGTGTCAAAATATGCTTTTCAAACAAGGTATGGGCATTATGAATTTTTGGTTATGTCCTTTGGACTTACAAATGCTCCTACTGCTTTCATGAGTTTGATGAATGGAAACTTTAAGCCATACCTGAATATCTTTGTTATTGTCTTTATTGATGATAGATTGATTTACTCAAAGAGCAAAAAGGAGCATGAAGAGTATTTGAGAAGTTCTACGGTTGCTAAGGGAGAAGAAATTATATGTCAAATTCTCTAAGTGTGAGTTATGGCTGGATTCAATTTTCTTCTTTGGGCATGTGGTCTATAAAGATGGAGTTATAGTGGATCCTCATAAGGTTGAAGCAGTGAAAAATTGGGCAAGGCCCACTAATGTCTCAGATTTAAAGAGTTTTGTTGGCTTGGCTAGCTCCTACCACCGATTCTCAAGGGATTTGCTTCCGTTGCTCCCAAACTGACCAGTTTGACCAAACAGAATGTTCCATTTATATGGTTAGATGAGTGTGAAGAGAGTTTTTTAAAACTCAAGACCATGTTGACTACCGCCCGGTTCTTGCCTTGCCGGTAGAAGGTAAATATTTCATTATTTATTATGATGCATCTTATTCTGGTTTAGGTGCAGTGTTAATATAGGAGAGGAATGTAAGTTCCTATGCTTCAAGGCAATTGAAGGTACATGAACGTCATTATCCCACTCATGATTTAGAGTTGGCTACTGTTGTATTTGCACTGAAGTAGTAGAGGCATTATCTATATGGGGTAAAATGTGAAGTATATAATGATCATTGCAGTTTACAACATATATTCACGCAAAAGGACTTGAATTTGAGGCAGAAGATGGATGGAATTGCTAAAAGACTACGATATCACTCTTCTCTATCACCCTGGCAAAGCTAATATTATGGCTGATGCATTGAGTAGAAAAGTAGAATGCATGGGGAGTTTAGCTCATTTGCAGGTTTCTAGGCATCCATTAGCTAAAGATGTCCAAGCTTTAGCTAACGACCTTATAAGGCTGGAAGTAACTGACAAGGGAGGACTCTTGGCTTGTGTAGAGGCAAAATCATCATTTCTTGACATGATAAAAGAGAAACAATTTAATGATGAGAAGATAAGCCGAATTCGTGACATAGTCTTGCAAGGAGAGGCCAAGGAAGCTGTGATTGAGGAGGAAGGCATTCTAAGGATTAAGGGGCAAGTATGTGTGCCCCATGTTGATGATTTGATTCAAACTATGCTTACAGAAGCTCATAGTTCGAGGTACTCTATACATCCTGGTGCAACCAAGATGTATCGTGATTTGAGTCAGCATTATTGGTGGAGTAAAATGAAGCGTAATATTGCTGATTTTGTTGCTCAGTGTCCCAATTATCGGCAAGTAAAGCACGAGCTCTCAGAGGTCTGGGAAACTCTCCAAAGAATGCCCATTCCCGAATGGAAGTGGGAAAGGATTGCCATGGACTTTGTGGTTGGTCTTCCAAAGACATTGGGTGAGTTTGATTCAATATGGTGATTGTTGACTGGTTGACCAAGATCACCCACTTTATTCTGGTAAAGGTGACTTATAATGCAGAGAAGTTAGCCAAAGTCTATATCAGCGAGATTGTTCATCTGCATGGAGTTCTGATTTCCATCATATCAGATAGAGGTATCCAGTTTACTTCTAAATTTTAGAGGACCTTGCAGGCTGAACTAGGTAATAGGTTGGACCCTAGTACTATTTTTCACCCTTAGACTGATGGACAGTCTGAAAGGACAATTCAAGTGTTGGAGGATAAGCTTCGCGCATGTGTGATAGATTTTGGTGGTCACTAGGATCGCTTCCTACCCTTGCTTTTCTTTTGATCGTAAAGGGATGAACAGTGGGTAAATTGGTATCTAATATAACGACCCTAAAGTCATTTTGAGAAATAGAGCTTTAAAAGATTTATTTTATAAAATTTTAAAGGGGCTTCTGGATGATTCGATAAATTTGTTATCTAGTTTAGGGCTAATTTTAGAGTTATGTTATTTGGAGGAATTAAGACTTAATCCAAGGCTTGAAATTTAGGAACTTTATTATGAAATTGAGCGAGCTTTTAGTCTAGTCTAGGCATATAGTAATATGGATGTCTATGGACTCGTTACTTATGAATATTATATATTTGATAGATTCAAAAGGTTTTGAGGCATTGCGGGAAGGGAAAGCACTAGTGGACTAGCTCATTGATTTCGGTGCTGCGGTTGAGGTAGGTTATGGTTTATTCTATCTAATAGGGAGACTCTTAATAGCAATTGATAGTTATTGAGTAAAGTTGTGATATTTTCTATGCACTTAATTGTTGTGGTTTGGTTGACTGATGTATTGTTGTGATTGGTTTGCAATCCCACAACCATGAAACCCATAAGTTGAACTTGATCTCTTACAGTGATGCCTTGAATAAAGAAGGTTTGATGAAACATTGGTAATGAAATGAGAAGTAATGATAAAGAATAATGAATTATATATTGTATTGGGTGTCACGTTCCAACACATATATATTGTATCGGCTGTCACGTTCCGACACATATATCTTATAGGATCGGGTGTCACGTTCCAACTTATATATTTATACATACATATATATATATATATATATATATATATTATAAGATTGGATGTCACATTCCTACACATATATTATAGGATTAGGTGTCACGTTCCGACACATATATTATAGGATCGGGTGTCACATTCCGACATGATTTTAATAAAGGAAAACTTGTTAAAATAACTTAATGTACTCAAATTCAAAGAACCTATCTCCTAAAAGAAATGTGATGTAGAGGCTTGAGTCCTCATGTGTATCATTGATTGGTTGTCTACTTGTCCCTGTTGTTGCTCCCTATTAAATGTTATGATTGATTCCTACTTTTATTTTATGCATACTGATTTCTATTTTGAGTCGGTCGATGATATTTACTAAATATGTTGCCCGTACTGACCGTTACTTGTATTTTTCTTGTTTTGTTTCGTGGAGTGCAGCGAGTGTTCCACCGACTTCAACTTGAACTCAGCTCTAGTCAGTCTGCGGCACATCAGGTTCCAGGGTGAGCTATTTCTCTAGATTGAATTGGATCCTATTAGTCTTTTCATGGTGTCCTTAGCTTTTAGACATAAACCACTTGTTCTTTCATTTTGGAGTTGATATTCTTAGACTTGATATTTTGATATTAGTGTCCTTGATGTGATGACTTTCAAATTTTGGGAACATTAAGTAATAAACTTAGTAACCTTGGGTTATTTATGTTTTATGAGTTTAACCCTTTGATTATTATCCTATTTTATAAGTGAATTGTTAGGATAAATTTGGTATGTATGTTGGTTTGCCTACCTAGAAGGGTAAGTGTGGGTGCCACTCACGGCCCTTTGGGTCGTGACAAACTTGGTATCAGAGCTTTAGGTTTAACGATCTCATCACACAAGTACAGGTCTAGTAGAGTCTCGCGAAACAGTATGGGGATGCCTTTACTTTTCTTTGAGAGGCTATAGGGCCTTAGGAAGACTCCCTTCTTTATGTCTTTCGTGTTATTACTTGAATCCAATTGGTATCTAGGTGATACAAATTGGTATCTGATTCTTTTCATTTTATTTTGTAGGATGGTTAGAACTAGAGCAACAATAGTGCCTGAGCCAGCCGTAGGCCGAGAAAGAGGAGTAATGAGAGATCGTGGGAGAAAGTCCACCAAAGGTAGGGGCCAAGCAACTAGTCCAACCATGGAAAGAGTAGCGGCCCCTCCACCAACTGATGAGGTAGCTAGAGAGGATGTTGAGGTGGTAGATGAGCAGTCTTATGATAAGGAAGCACCACCCCAGCCTACCTCAGATATGATTCACCAGGTTCTCACCTATCTCAGTGGGTAATCCGATCAGGATCATATGGGAAAAATTGATCAGATTAAATTAGTCATTAAAACTTATAGGCACCAGGATCATATGGGAAAAAATCAAGAAGAAGCAAGTCCTTTTTAAGATCTTTTCCAGAAAGCTTTTAATGTAAAAGGGTGTTCTAACCAAAGAAGATATTATTGCCTCCTATATGGCAGGAAGTGAACAAAGATTTGTAGAAAAAATATGGGAATTGATGTGCCGGATAATATGTCTATTTCCACAGCAACATCAAATGATGAAGACCTCTGTCTAGCAGGAGAGTCACAATAGGTTGATAGTCCCGGAGGTTAAAGCATTGACACATTACTCCAACAGCTTCAAGATAAAGGCATAGAAGACACAGGTGGAGAATACTCCACTACAAAAGCAAAAGACAAAGGGAAAAGAAAAATATAAGAGATAAGGAGGAATCTTTGAAGAAAGAATCTTTAATAATAGTTCTTTTAATAAGAACCATTCTTTAATAAAGAAATAATACCCATATGTCAGTAGTGACATAAGTAATGATGTCATAGTATTTTGTTTTATCCTTTTGATCCTCTATAAAAGGGTTACTTATTTCTCTTTGAAGGCAGGCTTTGGCCACCAACTCTTTATTTTCTATTTTGTACTCTGTTTTCTTTCCCATCTTGTAAAAATTTCCTATTAAATAATAGCAAGGTTGCTTTCAATACTTGGGATCCTTGACGTTTCTATTAAAGTGTTACTCTAATTTTACTTTAATATTTCACTTTAAAAAGATTATTTTACCTAGTTTGTTTTAGCCTAATGAGAGGCTAAACTCCCATGTGTTGGGTTAGCGTTAACTTAGACTATTAATAGTGTGGTAATGAAAGGGATTGTTCCAATGTTCATGGGGTTGTATTAATAGATATCACAAATAGGAAGATCTTGGCTTAGCCTGGGGTTCCTAAAAAGCCCATAATAGAGTATGATGGGCTATGTTTGGAACCGTGAAAGATCTCTCCATTTGTGGTATGCATAAAACGTAAATGAATCTGCAAGACCATCGAAGGGATCCTGCCAGGGTGACTAGATAACCGCGCAGATTACTGCCCGTCGCCACCTCCTTTGATATTGAAGATATCCTACCAGGGTGACTGGATGACCGCACGGATTACCGCCAGTCGCCGCCTCCTTTCACTTTAAAAAGATTATTTTATCTAGTTTGTTTTAGCCTAATGAGAGGCTAAACTTTTATGTGTTGGGTTAAGGTTAACTTAGACTATTAATAGTATGGTACTGAAAGGGAATGTTCCGATGTTCTTGGGGTCGTATTAATACATGTCATGAATGAGAAGATCTTGGCTTAGTCCGGAGTTCCTAAAAAGCCCATAATAGAGTATAGTGGGCTATGTTTAGAACCGTAAAAGATCTCTTCATTTGTGGTATGCTTAAAACGTAAATGAACCTGCAAGTCCATCGAAGTGATCAGCCAGGGTGACTGGATGACAGTGCGGATTACTGCCAGTCACCGCCTCCTTTATTATTATTAGTACTATCATGGATAAAAAGAATTTGGAAGAAAGTCAAGCGCACCAAGTGCGTGTGATAACTAGAAATTCACAATTCTAAAGAGTCTCAAGTTTCCAATAGAAAGCATGTGGCTCAACAGTTTCAAGATTTAGGCAGAGTTTTGGTTATGAATTGTTTGTATAGTTTGAACTATTTTCTTTGGGGTCAAAATGATCATATTTTGTTAAAAGATGACTTAAAAAACTATAGTATATTAAATATTTTTTTGAAATACACTTTTTTAATGATTCTTTAAAAAATATTATCATGAAATACACTTTTTTTAATGATTCTATAAAAAATATTATCAAATAACATAATTTAAAGAATCGACACTTTAATTTTTCAAAAATATGAGAATAAAAAGATTATTCTTTCAACTTCGTTGAGAGTAATAGTACTTTGAATTAATAAGTCAAATAATAAAGAAAAAATCTTGAAGTGATTCATCCTATTGTACTTGAGAGTTACAAAAACAAAACTTTAGATTCTAATTAGAATGTTTCTTTAGGTTATAATAAATATATTTTATTCTTACCGTATAATTTAGGACTTCTTGATTATTTCTAATACTACTTAGATATTACTTTATTAGGACTCCTTAATTCTAAATACTATAATAAAAATAGAAAAAAATAATTTTGTCTAAAGAAAAGACTATTTTAATTGAAAAAAGATTCTTTGGTAGAATTTAACTATAATAAGGAAATCTTCTTCATTTAAATTTATTATATTTATAATAATCAATATATATAATTAAAATAATAATATAATACTTGAAGAAAAATGGTAAAAAGACAATTTTGTCTAAAGTGTAGTCCTTTAATGAACAGCAAAAAGTTCAAACAATATTTCTAAGGGCTTCATGCTAGATGTACGTGTTTTGCACATGTGTACACCATCAATTAATAAAAAATAAATTATTACGCGTATAGAACTTGTATTATTGAGGACACAACTATAAATAATTACATAAATATTGTTATCTCATCATTAAATTTATAAATACATCATTTTTCTATTTTTATCACAGGATGTAAATCAACTTCATTCTATTTGACAATAATAATAGACAAAATAATTGGAACTTCTAATTCTGTATATGTCTTTTTTTTTCCTCATCTGGCATTCAATGTTGTAAGAATGAAGCGGTCTCACCACTGCACCACAACCCAAATTGATAATTCTATGTTCTTCTAAGGTTCAAGGGAAAGAATATTTTAGTTTATCATTAAGTTTAAAATTCATGTTCACCGTCTACCAACTTCGATATGAATTATAATTGATATGTTCATATTTTCTATTAAATATAATTCAAATAATAAAATGTTTGCTTACCATTTGTTTATGTTATTTGAGACTTTTAGTAAGAATAAACATAGTAGTTTCAATAACTTTGGCGATATACTTGAACACTAAAAATTTATATTGAATACCAATTGATAGTTCCTTTGGATGGAGGCTGTAGAGTCGTATTCTGAAAGCTCCTGCAATTTTTAAATAAACACATATTCCTTCCAAGCATGCATATATACAAATAAAACTAAAGCCACTAAAAATACAAAGAAATTGTCAACAACATGCATATAAAATATGGGATAATATAATACTATGAATTAAAAGAAATATTAATACCTCTAAATTCATCAGTGTACAAACGTGTTGCTTTGACATGAATATAAATTTACTCCTTATATAGATAATATGTGTTTTGATATTATTGTCTAATTGGAATTAGTATTGAATTGTATAACTTTATGTTTCATATTGTCACGACCCAACCCAGGGACCGTGATTAGTACCGATTAAGCACCGAGACAAACACTAAACCAGATTTTCAACTATAATAACTAAGGAATCTATCGAAATTTTGGCAGAGTTTCATCTGTTTTACTGACAAACCAAACCTGCAAACAGCAACCCCAGCAAACAGTAAATATCTATACACACATATATGCGGGCCGACAAGGTCACCGCTGCAGTAGAACCGCCCAACAAATGTATCATACATACGTAGTCATACCACATGCAATATCCCACACCCACATCTATCCACAGACCTCTATACATACAAACTGAATCATAGGACGGGACAGGGCCCCGTCATACCCTCGAATATACATAAATGCAAAATACAGAAAATAACTGTACATGTATATACCAAAAGTCTGCTCCTGAGGCAAAGGAAGCACTTCAACGGTAGCAGAGATCCTAAGAAGGTGGATCTCTAGCTTGTACGTCGGTACCTGCGGGCATGAAACGCAGCCCCCGAAGGAAGGGGGTTAGTACGAAATAGTACCGAATATGTAAAGCAAAAAGTACAAAACATAAATGAGAGTAATAAATCCAATGAAAATATATGAGTCATACCTGCATGCAAACATCAAAATAATTCTTTATTTAAAATGTCAAAGTAATACATATCGGACGGGAACGACGGCGACCTCCAAACTCGCGCTATACCACAGCATAACACCAGAAGTTTCAAATCCTCGAAATCTCCAACACAAGTCCCAACTATAGTATAAGTGAGTCGTGGCGAAGGGGCCAAGCACTCACGTCATAGGATAGGTGAGCCGAGGCGAAGGGGCCAAAGTGCTCACGTATCGTGGTGTGTAGAGGTCATCATGCCCGATAAGTGAACCGAGGCGAAGGGGCCAAGCACTCACGTGAGCCAGGCGAAGGGGCCCAGCACCCACACGTCATGATGCCAACATATCCCAAGCCCAGCTCCTTATGTCTCCAAACTAAGCAAAGCCGGCCCATGGGCAAACTGACCCGCCGTATCCAACCTACTTCGGAA
>JAOTQR010000011.1:10501040-10520901 GCA_025774065.1 Solanum ossicruentum
TTTGATCCTTTTGAATAGGGTTTAGGTCTTTTGGGGAGGTTAAGATATCATTGGAAGTCCAAAAAGGTCATTAGAATCGATCAAATTCAAGAAAATGCCATTAGTGAAAAAATGGAAAATTTGGCAAAGTGATGCCCCACAAAAGCCTCCACAATCGTGTGGAGTCCCCGTGGGAGGGTACTTCGTCAAAAATTTAAAGTAGGAATACTTAAAAAATTACCATCTCATCACCTACACGGGGACCTCCATCGGTCATGTGAAGCTACGCGACTAGTGTGGAGGCCCGTGGCACTACACTTGGTAAGAAAAATGTTGCCAGACCCCATGCCCAGGGACCATGGCTCTTGAGCCTGGCCACAGCCCATAGGGATGGCCGTGGCATAACACATAGCAAAAACTCTCCTCCCACGCCCACTATTCCTCCCTTGTACACACTCCATGACCATCCACACAGTCAGTGGCAAGCCACACGGCCCGTGCCACTGGCCATGCTCTATGCTTTAGACAAAAAATGGCCTTTAGCAGCTCAAGACATGTAATGACCCAAGCCCAGGGCCTAGAAATGGCACAGTGAATGAGGAAACTGAAGGAACCCCAAACAAGCCTCTTATCTTATCAATACACATCATTGATCGCGAAAGCATTTAAATGATATACCAAAGTAGAAATAGGGCAATGGGACTAAGGGGAAAGCTTACATAACATCATAATTGAGAGATAAAAGAGTCAAAGCTTATATCATAGATACATAGCATGTCTAACCACACCTCTACTATATAGATAGAGCGGGGACCAAGGTAAAGTAACCGGGCTCACCCTCAGAGCTAAAGTTAACAATAAAGAAGAGTCTTAATATATAATAAGAGAAACTTCGACTAAGGTCCCCAAAGTTGATAGCATAATGCAAAGCTCTACTCCTTTGAAGGATAAGGATGAAAAGGATGAAGCTTTAGGAGATAAAAGGAGGTCCATACCAAGATCACAAACCAAGGAGTTTAATGATAAGCTCAATGGGCTTCGATTACTGATACAAAGGTGTCTTGTTGGGAAAGAAGAGCTAAATCCCAAGAAGGATGAATTATCCAAATGGTACAATTATTTGGTGGCCCAAATTCAAGTCCAAGATGAAGAATTTCAGGGTTAAATTTCATGCAATTAAGGCCAATAAGAGTCCAAGAATCAGCCACAACAAAGGTTGTTTTCTGCCCAAGTTTGCTAAGAAGACTAGTCAAACTTTCCAAATTTGTCAAGATTCTTTTCCTAGTTAGGTTTAACTTATTTGCTTATTTATATATAGGTTATTAATGTTTTCGTTATTCTATTGGAGGTATCCTAGTACCATTTAATGCTTACTAGAACTACTAGGTCTATTCCTAATTAAGGTAACTTTATTTCCTTTCTAGAGTAGGATTTACCTTGTAATTTTCTTTATACGTTTTGGATGCTCCTTCGGCCACACTTAAGGAGTATTGGATGTCCATGGACCCTATAATATATACAGGAGTCTTTTTTCTTTCATTAAAGACAATTAGATAGAGATTAATAAGATTTGAGAGAGTTCTGTTTAACCTTTGTGACTTGTTCTTTGAGAATTTATCTTTAAACCTTTACTAGTTCATAGTTTGAGGTATAAAGTATTTCTTCTTGTGATATTTTTGATTTCTTTTTGGTATTCTTTAGAAGGTGATTAGTTTACATGCTAATTATTGTCTTTAGTTACTCATTAAGGTCTCAAGATCTGAATCTAATGTTTTGATTCGTTTTCTCAAGTACAGACATTAGATTTCTTTCATAAATCTTTATGTTGTTACTTGGATCTCATCAAGGCCTTTGAATATCAATTTTTTGGAAATTCTTAGATCATTCCTTTGAACTTCCCATATCTTTAATTAGTTTTTTTCTTTTTATGTTGTTGCTTCCATATTCTAGTGTTCACTCCATCTTAGTATTGTTTCTAAACTCGATCCTATCAGAAATGGAGGACTCACCAACTAGCTTGAGTAGTACTGAACTAGCCATGTGGAGGAGGAGGATGATCAACTTGTACATCATTTCCCACATGGTGATATCATGTAGGCAAGAGTATACATTAGTACGTTTGAATGTACTAAGTATGTAGGATGCGATGCAACAAAGGGTAAGTGACATAATCGATATACATAATTTAAGCAATTAACTAACATATAACAATATGACATATACATGTGTGATGCTTGTAGTAAAGGCATGCTTCATATATTACAATACAAGTGTCAAAATGGACCATACTATGGTGGATTGTTGCACCCTACCACCAATGGTGATTGAGGTGCAAACCCCTAAATAGGTTACCAAGGTACAAACCCCTTGATAGGTTGGAGGATGGTCCCACCCTACCTTCCATGGTGCCAAGGTACAAACCCCTTGATAGGTTAGAGGATGGTAACACCTTACCTCACATGGTGATAGAGGCATACCCTCAATTGGCTATGGTCAATTTAACACTATATAGAGAAATACCATACACATAATTTCCTTCTATCATTATCATAAGATCATATAAATACTCTTATTTCATCATCATAACATCATTCATAATATAAAACATGCACTGAGCATTCAATTCTTCAAGAAACCGTAACCGGATATTTTATCAAACACTTAGCGTGTGTATAGTGCTAATGTAAAACCATGGAATATCATGCAAGAAAATCCATTTTAAAGCCATCAATCAACACCTTGCAACACCATCAAGCAATATACATCAAAACCCCTTCTCAAATCTTGCAATAGATCTAAGATTTTTAGTTCAAAACATAGCAAAACAGTCATAAACTCATATGTCTTTAAGATAGTTCATAGACAAGTTCATACTAGTAAACCCATTTGTAAAATCAAACTTAAATCATGCAAATTGAGTAAAAAGGAGGTTAGGGCACCATGGGTGAAAGGACTCAAAGGTTGAAATGCATATATATTAGCTTTGGAGAATCTCTTGATGAAGATTGAAAATGGAGACTTGAAGCTTGAAGGAAATCCTTAGTTCTGGATGAGGGTTTGAGACTTGAATTTAGGAGTGAAAAATTTGGCTACGTGTTTGAGTGAGTATGGGGAATGTTTTGGAAGATATGAGGATGAAATGGTTAAGTATGAGTATTTTTACATTTGGGGACACTTAGGACCAAGACTTCAAAGTCTTGTACCGCAAGGAAAATAACAGCACAAAAAAATATACATGTCCACATTGTGGATAGGACGAGAAAATGAACTCCCTTCATCTGCGCGCCCTTGGCGCATTGCATCGGGGGCACAAAAAGCTCTGGAAATCGCCACTTGGAAAATCAAAATTACTAATCGCTTGCTCTAAAATTGGGATTAGACCCTTTTCCCCCTAATTTTCATCCCATGAACAAGAATCTGAAATCAGATTTTCGATATGACGCATGGATTATGAGATATACGAAAATTACAATTTCTGGCACTTATGAGGCACATTTTCGGGCACTTTTGGGGTAATTTCAATACCTCCTCCTTAAGGAAATTCATTCCTGAATGTCAAGGAGATGTATATGAGATGTACAAACATGAAAATTTCAGCCTACATAGAGATGCAACAATGCAATTAAACATAATTTCAAAAACCTCATCATAGGTGTAAAATCATCACGAACTTATCAATTTAAACATGAACATATGCAATGACATGGGTCAACTTAAGACATGAGATAAATGAATGACTTAGATCATTACCTTAGGCTTGCATGGAGTGAAAAAGGTAAAGATATCGCTTTTGCATGTCCGCTTTGACCTCCTAAGTAGCACTCTCAACTTGTTGATTCCTCTAAAAGAATTTAACAGAAGCCAACTCTTTATTTCTCAACCTCTTCACTTGCCTATCCAAAATTTGAACTAGAACCTCTTCATATGTCAAGTTATCCTCCACAAAACCCATAATATCCAGAGGCACAATGGCATTTGGATCACCCACACATTTCCTCAACATGGACACATGGAACACCGGATGAACCAATTCCATCTCACTAGGCAACCTAAACTCATAAGCCACCTTGCCAACCCTCCTCATGACCTCATAAGAACCAACATATCATGGGCTAAACTTTCCCTTCTTACCAAAATGGACCACACCCTTCATGGGTGAAACCTTTAGGTAGACCTAATCACCAACTTTGAATTCAAGGTCTCTTCTTCTTACATCGGCGTAGGATTTTTGATGACTTTGGGCCATCTTCAACCTTTCCCTAATCATCCTAATCTTCTCAAGAGCCTTCATAACCAGATCTACTCCCAACAAAGCTATCTCACTAACCTCGAACCATCAGACTGGTGATCTACAACATCTCCCATAGAGAGCCTCACAAGGAGCCATACTGATGCTAGAATGATAGCTATTGTTGTAGGTAAACTCAGTCAATGGAAGATGATCATCCCAACTACCTTTAAGCTCCAACATACATTCTCTAAGAATATCCTCAAGGGTTTGGATGGTTCTCTCGGCTTGGCCATCCATTTTAGGGTGGAAGGTCGTAGAAAGCTTAACTCTAGTACCAAGACCCCTTTGGAAAGATCTCCAAAAATGTGAAGTAAATTGAGCCCCATGATCCGATATGATGGATAAAGGAACCCCATGCAACCTTTATAAGTCAAGAATGTATAACCTTGCATAATTTGCAACCCTAAATGTGGTCTTGACAGGTAGAAAGTGAGCCGATGTTTTCATCCTATCAACACCACCCAAATGGAATCAAAACCTTTTGTATTCTTCCACAACCCAACCACAAAATCCATATTAATCACCTCCCACTTCTAAGTAGGAAACTCTGTGTCTTGGGTTAAGCCACCCAGCCTTTGATTTTTGGCTTTGACTTGTTGGTAAGTATGACAATTGAAAATGAATTTGGCAATGTCCCTCTTCATGCCTCCCCAACAATACATATCCCTCAAGTCTCTATACATTTTGGTGGAATCGGGGTGGATAGAATAAGAAGAGTTATGGGCCTTATCAAGGATATTTTCTATCAAACCATTAACACACGGTACACACACCCTACCTTGGTACCTAAGGGCACCATCTCCCCCTTAGGAGAAAACCTCCACCTTTCCCTCTTTCACCAAGGCCTTCAATTCTAAAAAGAAGGGATCAAGTTCTGGTTTTACCATCACCTCATCAACCAAAGAAGACTTAGAACAATTAACAATAACTAGGCCACTATTACCATCCTCGTCCAATCTAATGCCCAATCTAGCCAACCGATGCACCTCCCTAACCAACTCCTTCTCACTACCACCAATATGTGCTAGGATACCTATGTATACCCTACTCAAAGCATCCGCCACCACACTTGCCTTACCCGAATGATAATGCACACTCATATCATTGTCCTTAAGAAGCTCTAACCATCTCCTTTGCCTCAAGTTGAGGTCCTTTTGAGTAAAGACATATTGAAGGCTCTTATGGTTGGTGAACGCATTAACATGCACCCCATACAAGTAGTGACGCTAAATCTTTAATGTAAACACAATGACAGCTAACTCTAGATCATGGGTAGGGTAGTTCCTTTCATGTACCTTGAGTTTTCTAGAAGAATAAGCTATGATCTTACCATTTTGCATCAACACATAACCCAAACCAACCCGAGAATCATCACAATACACCAAAAATCCCTCAAACCCATCCGGTAGTGACAATATAGGAGCAAACACAAGCTTGTCTTTCAATTTGGAAACTCCTTTCACATTCATCGGACCATAGAAACATATCCTTCTTTTGAGTTAATTTTGTTATAGGGGAAGCAATAGAAGAGAAACCATTCACAAATCTCCGATAGTAACCCGCTAGGCCAAAGAAGCCCCTAATATCCGACGGGGTCAATGATCTGGGCCAATTTCTAATCACATCGGTCTTGTTTTGATCAATCTAATACCATCCCCCGATGCCACATGTCCTAGGAAGGAATCCTCTCTCAACAAAAATTCATACTTTTCATTTTTAGTATACAATTTGTCCTCCCTCAATCTTTGCAACACAATTTTTAAATGGCCCTTATGCTCCTCCCTACTAAGCGAATATATCAAAATATCATCTATTAAAACCATAACAAAGGAGTCAAGGTAGGGGTTGATACCTTATTCATAAGGTCCACGAAGATAGTTCATGCACTGGTCAATCCAAACAACATCACAACAAACTCATAATGTCCATACCTAGTCCGGAAGGCCGTCTTGGGAATATCACACTCCCTTACATTCCACTTTATGATACCCGGACCGAAGATCAATCTTAGAGAAATGGCTAGCCCCTTGCAATTGGTCAAACAAATCATCAATTCTTGGAAGAGGATACCTATTCTTGATGGTGACCCAATTGAGTTGTCAGTAGTCAATACACATCCTAAACGACCCATCATTCTTTTTCACAAACAACATCGGGGCAGCCCAAGGTGATTGGCCAGGCCTAATAAATCCCTTCTCCAACAAGTCCCTCAATTGTTCCTTCAATTCCTTCAACTCCGCCGGAGCCATATTGTAAGGGGAATAGAAATAGGTTGAGTACTGGTGAGGAGGTCTATGCCAAAGTCAATTTGCCTTTCGGGAGGATTACCGGGAAGGTCATTTGAGAACACATCAAGAAACTCATTTACAATCGGAATCGAGTCTACGGGAAGGATCTTAAACTCCACATCCCTAACTCTCACAAAGTGGTAAAGACACCCCTTAGAGATCAGCTTATGGGCTTTAATGCAAGAGATGAACCTACCCTTGACCACCACATCCTGACTTTCCCACTTAAGGACGAGTTCATTTGGAAATTGGAATTTTACCCTACGGGTTATACAATCAATAGAACCATAATAGGCATGCAACTAATCCATCCTAAGAATGACATCAAAATCAACCATGCCTAGCTCAACAAGAGCACAAGGAAACACTTTATGCAATATGCAAAATACTTCTATAAACATTTCTAGCAATAATAGATGCACCAATAGAAGCAGAAAATTCATAGGACTCATTCAAAAACTCGAGGTCAACATGGAACTTTTCGGCAACAAAAGGGGTAACAAAAGAAAGAGTGGCAACCGGACAATCAATGCATATACATCAAAGTCAAAGATTTTAAACATACCGGTAACAACGTCGGGCATCTCATCAACCCATTGGCTCCTATGCAAAGCATAAAAGTAATTGTGCCTTGGGGCACCATCTTGTCGGCCACCTCTCCTCAAGAGGACTGGATAAGCACTTTGTGGATGCACCCCCTTAACCTTGTTGCGATACTGAGGGCATTCAAACTTTTTTGTGACCCATCTCCCCACAACTAAAATAAGCATTAGTGTCCCTCAAACATGGGCCACTATGACCAGTACCACACTTTGGACAACCAACAATAGGAGCCACACCACTAACACCTTGAGCCATGGTAAATCATTAGCAAACTCCCCCTTGGAAGCATGAGAAGACCCTTGGCTATGGTGGGACCGACCATACCTTAGGAACTTACCCTCAAAATGGGCCCTCTTGGTCTCATGATTCCTTCTCTTCCTCAATTTCTCCTCAATTACTCGGCATAGACCATCAACCGAGATAAGTCCATATCACTAATTAGAATGGTGGACCGGCATTCTTCAATCCTACCTCACACTCATGGAACTTTGCTTCAAATTCATAAACTCCACCAATTTCCCCTCCCTAAGATCAAGAGGGAAGAACCGATTAAGGAAATCCATTTTGAACTCCTCCCAAAGCAACACATTACCATTTCCCTTCTCCCCCTTTCCTTGGTCATACCATATTTGAGCTACCCCTTAGAGTTGGTACGCCACTATCGCCGCCTTTTCATTTGGTCCAACACACATGATAGTCAAAATCTTATAGACCCCATCAATGAACTCTTGTGGATCTTCATATACCTTTGACCCATAGAACACCGGAGGATTCATCCTCGTGAAGTCCCTTACCCTAGCTCCCGAGTTAGTAGCATGAGGGGCTTATGTCCCTTAGTTAACTTGATTAGCCACAACTTGGGTAAGCATAGTGAGAGCATCCTGGATCTCACCATTAGTAGGTTGTTCCTTGGGAGTTTGGGATTTTTTTCCTCGAGTGTTAGGCATGATCTAGGATAGCAAAGAACAATCGGTAGGGGGAAAACTTACTACAATTCTGTAGCCCAACTTAGAACATGAAGAAGGGAAACAATTCCCAAAATGTCTCATAGCCTCCTACTCATAGTTGTGGTGCACAACACAACCATGAATAAGACTCTAATCTTCGTGGTGTGTTGGACTCCGAGGATCTAACAACCTAATGCTCTGACACCATGTTTATCACGACCCAGCCTAGGGCCTAGACGTGACATGGTGAATGAGGAACTCAAAGGAACCGCAAAGAAGCCTCTTATATTATCGTTACATATCATTAGTGATGGAAGCATTTAAATGACATTCGAAAGTAGAAATACGGCAATAAGACTAAGGGGAAAGCTTGTGTAACATCATAATCAAGAGACAAAAGAGTCGAATCTCATATCATAGATACATAGCATGTCCAATAACACCTCTGCTACATAGATATGGGGGGGCCAAGACAAAGCAACCGGACTCACCCTCATAGCTAAAGTAAATAATAAAGAATAGTGTCTCAATACATAATAAGAGAAACTTAGATTAAGGTCCCCAAAGTAGAGGACTCACCAACTAGCTTGAGTAGTACCGAACTAGCCATGTGGAGGAGGAAGATTATCAACTTGTACACCGGTTCCTACATGGTGATATCATGTAGGCAAGAGTATGCGTTAGTACTTTTGAATGTACTATGTATATAGGATGCAATGCCACAAGAGGTAAGTGACATAATCAATATGCATAATTTTAACCAATTAACTAACATATAACAAGATGACATGCATGTGTGATGCTTATGGTAAATGCAAGCTTCATATAATACAATACAAGTGTGAAAATGGCCCATACTATGGTGGATTGTTGCACCCTACCACTAATGGTGATTGAGGTACAAACCCCTCTATAGGTTACTAAGGTACAAAACCCTTGATAGGTTGGAGGATGGTCAAACACTACCTCCCATAGTGTCAAGGTACAAACCCCTTGATAGATCAGAGGATGGTCACACCATACCTCCCATGGTGATTTAGACATACCCCTCAATTGGCTATGGTTAATTCAGCACTATATAGAGACATACCATATACATACTTTCCTTGTATCATCATCATAATATCATATAAAACTCTTCTTTCATCATCATAACATCATTAATAATATAAAATATGCACTGAGCCTTCAATGCTTTAAGAAACTGTAACCGGATATTTTATCAAACACTTAGCGTGTGTATAGTGCTAATGTAAAATCATGCAATTCAAGAGCAAGATTATGCAAGAAAACCAATTGTAAAACCATCGATCAACACCTTACAACATCCTCAAGCAATATACATCAAAATGCCTTCTCAATTCTTACAATAGATACAAGATGTTTAACTCAAAACATAGCAAAACAGTCACAAATTCATATAACTTTAACATAGTTCATAGACAATTTCATGCTAGTAAATCCAATTTGTAAAATCAACCATAAATCATACAAATTGAGTAAATAGGAGGTTAGGGCACCATAGATGAAAGGGCCCAATGGTTGAAACCCACATACCATAGCTTTGGAGAATCTCTTGATGAAGATTGAAAATGGAGAATTGAGTTTGAAGGAAATCCTTAGTTCCAAATAAGGGTTTGAGACTCGAATTTAGGAGTGACAATTTTGGTAAGTGTTTGAGTAAGTATTGGGGAATGTTTTGGATGATATGAGGGTGAAAAATGGTTAAGTATGGGTATTTTTACTTTTGGAGATACTTAGGCACAAGACATCAGAGTCTTGGACCGTAAGGAAAATAATTGGACAGAAAAATATACATGCCCACGTCGCGGGCAGGATGAGAAAATGAATTCCAAAAGCTCTTTGGAAATCACTACTTGGAAAATCGAAATTGCTAATCGTTTGCTCTAAAGTAGGGGTTAGACCCTTCTCCCCCTAATTTTGACCCCCTGAATAAGAATATGAAGTTGAATTTCCGATATCACGCATGGATTTTGAGATGTATAGAAATTACAATTCTAGACACTTCTGAGGCACATTTTTTGGCACTTTTGGGGTCTTTTCAAGACGTTATCCATGGCCCATACAAAGCACCACTGCCCATATAGGTGCTCGTGGGGCTTTACCACACAGGAGGGTCTCCCGTAAATGGTCATAACTCCTTCATTAGAACTTTGAATGAGGTGAAACCAAGTGGGTTGGAAATCTAACTCATAGGGCTTTCATTTGACATGTAGTGGGTAGTCCACTTACATGTGTGCTACAAGTTATGCTCATTTAAAGTTGACCCTTACGTAGACAAACACCCAAAACTCAACTCATAGGTAAATCTTGAATTTGTCGAAGTACTAGAAGTCTCCCACGACCCTGGTACACTCCCCACCTAAACAAATGAGGCTTGAAATGTGGATATATAAGACCATGGAGGTACGAGGTGTCATAGTATCTCCCCCTTGGGAACAATCATCCCTGAATGTCAAATAATCATACACAAGAAAAGTAATCATGAATATTTTGGCCCAACATGGATTCAACAAATGCACTTAAACATTATTTTCAAAAAGTCTCCACATGAACATCAAAATCTCCATAAACTTGTTAACACAAACATGAATGTATGCAAATGACATAAGGGTCGAAACTTAAGACTTGGAATCAAATACGGGGACTTAATTTAGTACCTTAGCCTTGAGTAGAGTGGAAGAGATATTGATATCGCTTTTGCATGTCCGCCTCGACTTCCAATGTGGCATTTTCAACTCGTTTGTTTCTCCAAAGAACCCTGACAGAAGTGTTAGAACCCATAAGTTAGAATTCATAAGTCCTTAATTAGTTCAACTTAATAAAGTTTGGGACCTTGAGTTAAAAATTATTTCTAAGTTTGGTCCTCAAGATTAAAGTGTTGTAGGGTCACATATATATGGTTTGTTTTGATTGGGCTAAATGGGTGGTGGTTGTATGTATATATAGTTATATGTATCTTGTACAAGACCAAAACATTCCCTACACTTAGAAACATTTTGAGACCAAGAGGAAAAAAAAAGAAAAAGACTGAGCAGTTCGGGTTATTGTAGAAAAAAAAATTTGCATTTTTTTGAGTTTTCGATTATTTGGTGCTTCAAGTTGGTATATTGAATCCCCTAAGTGGAGTGGAGGTGTTGGTGGGTCAAGAAAACGTTTGGTGTAGCGGCTACGAAGAATTCAAGTCTAGTAAAGGGTTGAAAGGTATGTTAATTTTTAGCTTTGTTTACGTTAATTAAAGGTTGTAAAGGTGTTAGGAATGTGTTAAAATGAAGGTAAAACACGAAAATAGGGTTGATTGTTTGTTGAATTATGGATTTCGAATTTGGGGTTGAATCGGGAACAAATTTGCGTATGGTTATATATTGAATTGTTACCATGTATTTATGTTTACTTGTCATGGAAATAGTCTTCATGGGGTGAAAGAAGTTTTAGAAAGCTATTTAAATGATTACATGGGAGTTAGCTTGAATTGGAACCCCGTTGAAGGTATAACATTATGTGTTAACATTGGGACTTTGAGTTGAGCGTTGGAGTGGTGCAATATAGTTTTTGAAGTATATAGGAAGGATTGAATATGGTAAATATGCTTTGAATTGTAGGCTGCCCTGTTTTTGTCAATTATGTCGTAATAGCGTTTTGTGATGTTTATGGATATTTATGGCATTGGAGATGGTTTATCAAGGGTGTAGATTGTTGTTGTTGTGTTGATTGATTATTTGAGCTGAGTTGAATTCTCGGGGCCACGTATATTAAGGTGAGATGCTGCCAAAATTTTAATAGCTGTTGGAACTAAAAAGTTAGGAGTTAAGACGCTATGTGGTTGCTAATTGTTAGTATTATTGTGATTTGTGTAGACTTTGCACACCCGGAAGCCTAAGTCAGGTTGGTCTTGCGTTGGAGTTAGTTGGCAAATAATTTGAGGTATGTAAAGATTTCCTACCTTTTGGCATGAACTAGTAAGCTTATTCAACGTTGTACATTTGAAAAATCTCTTTTCCTTTACAATTTAAGTCTACATATAATCTATGTTCATTTTTGGCCAATCTTACGATAAATTTACTTCATCTGTAATTTTTGAGTTTTGAACCCATGAATAGTGTTTGTTTGACCAGAATTAAATAGTTGGAAAGCTATAAGTTCAATTTGTTCCGAAATCACCTTTAAATGTGAATTTGAGCAACTTTGGCAAAATTTCACAAAAGAATAACTACTTCATTTCAAAAATGAACATCTTGCATATTACTATGTTTTTTAAACTAGTTTTTACGCATATGATTCTCACGACTCTGCTCGTGCCCTTTTGGACTCGTTCACCGATTCCTGGGCCAGTTATTTTGTGCGTATGTATAATTATATATATATATGTAAATATTTCGAAGAAGGCTGGATACGACGGATCGATTTGCCCATGGGTCGGCTTGCTTAGTTTGGAGACATAAAGAGCTGGGCTTGGGATGGCATCATGACGTGTGAGTGTTGGGCCAAGTTTGCCCCGGCACATGTGAGTGCGTGGCACCATCGCTCGGCTCAATAAACGGGCATGATGACCTTTACACATTATGATACGTGAACACTTGGCACCGTTGCCCTGGTTCACCTATCCTATGATGTGAGTGCGTGGCACCGTCGCCTCGGCTCACTTGGGCTACAATTGTGACTTGTGTTGGAGTTGTCGGAGATTTAAAACTTCTGGTGTTAGGCTGTGGTATGCCGCGAGTTTGGGGGTAGCCATTGTTCCCGTCCGATACGCACTATCTCATGTTTTAAATAGAGAATTATTTTGATGTTTGTATACAGGTTTGACTCATATGTTTTATTTGGATTATTACGTTCATTTGCATTTTGTACTTTCTGCTTTACATACTTGGTACGTATTTCGTACTGACCCTCTTCCCTCGGGGGCTGCGTTCATGCTCGCATGTACCGACGTATAGGATAGAGAGCCATGTTCTTAGGATCTTCGCCTACCGTTGAAGTGCTCCATTTGCCTCAGGAGCAGTTTGTTGGTATACACATGTTCTTTATTTTTTGTACTTGATCTTTTTGTATATTCGAGGGTATGATGGGACCCTATCCCGTCTTACGGTTCTGTTTGCATGTATATAAATGTCTGTGGATGCATGTGGGTGTGGGGTACTTCGCGTGTCATGATTATGTATGTTTGATACTCTTGCTGGGCGGTTCTACCGCAGCGATGACCTTGTCGGCCCGCACATACGCTTGTATGTATATGAGTGTTTGTGGTATGCTGGGATTTCTGTTTGCAGGGCTTGGGTATCCAGTATAATAGAGGAAACTCTGCCGAAATTTCGATAAATCGCTTAGCTAATTTAGTTGTGAATCTGGTTCGGTATTTTTTGGGTGCCCAATCGGCACTAATCACGACTCCTGGGTTGGGTCGTGACAGAAGTGGCATCAGAGCCAGGTTGTCCTTGGAGTGTCCACAGACTTTGTCTAATAGAGTCTTGTTTATCGGTGTGTCGTGCACCACATCTATAAACAGGAGGCTGCAGGACATTTAGGATGTTATTCTTCCTTCTGATATTAGATCGTGCGTTAGAGCTATGTTAATAGGATGATTTCCCTCCCTGACATAACTTATTGTATTTCAGGTATGCAGCTGAAGGAGAAACCAGTTGGTCGCAGGGGAAGACCTGCAGCAGAATGTTGGGCCTGCCGTGGTCAGAGAACTACCTAGGCTCGTGACCAGCCTGAACCAGAGATTGTACTTCCGACAGCGGGCTCGGTCACTCCACTAGCTCCAGAAGGCCAGGCGTCAGAACCTCCGACTCCCCAGCCAGGCACAAAAATCGGGGAGCTGCGGGAGGTAGTGCAGCTATTAACTCAGATTATGGCCCGCCAGGCCCACAGACAGGAAGCTGGGAGTAGTCAGACAGCCCGCCGAGATAGTTCCCGGGCCCGTGATTTCCTGGCTTGCGGACCACCAGAATTCTTTGGGTCTAAACCCTCAGAAGATCCTCAGGAGTTCGTAAGACAAATGCAGTGGACCCTGAGGGTGATTGGGGCCTCTGAAGTAGAATCGGTGGAGTTGGCATCTTATCGATTGCAGGATGTTGCGGCAATTGGTATGAGTCGTGGCTGCAGTCTCGAGGTGCAAATGCCCGACCTACTGTTTGGGGAGAGTTTACTGAAGCTTTCCTAGCTCACTTTTTACCTCCCGAGATTAGACGTGCCAGGGAAGACAGGTTTCTGATGTTGCGGCAGAGAGGCCAGTCGGTTCGGGAATACAGTCTGGAATTTGACTCCTTGGCCCGATATGCACTGGTACACGTTTCCAGCATGACGGATTGCATGCATCGTTATATTGTTGGGCTGGATCTGTATTATGTAGATAGTTGCCTGGTATTGGCTGCCCAACGTGGGATGGATATTGCTCGTATTCAGGCTCATGCCTAGGGGACGGAGGATCGTTGTCTTGGTCACCAGGCGGATAGGGCAGATGATAGGGGTCCATCAAAGAGGGCTAGATCATCCAGTTCGGTATCAGATTTCCAGGGCGCTCAGTCTCGACCGCAGCAGAGTGGGCCTCCCTCTCGACCAGCACGAAGTACACCCTTGCAGACTTCCGGTAGGAGGCCAGTTATCTCCAGTTATTCAGGGGAAGGGCCGGGTTCCAGCAGCCAGCAAAGTTTCACTATGCCACGGTGTTCTCAGTGCGAGAAACGTCACGCGGGGGAGTGCTTCCGTTCTACAGGTGCCTGCTTTATTTGTGGTCGTCAGGGCCACCAGATGCGAAATTGTCCTAACAGGGCGGGTGCAGAAGGATCCTGCCAGACTTCTGGAGCAGGCGGGTCTTCTTCTTCTGCTTCACTGCCTATGAACCCCGCGGGGCTAGGTACTCCAGTAGCGATATGTCATGGCAGAGGTCGCGGTGGAGCTTCAGGTTCTAGCGGTCCTGTTAATCGTATTTATGCCCTATCTAGCCAATAGGACCAGGAGGCATCGCCTAATGTGATTATAGGTACATTATTTGTTTGCTCTTGGGGTATGTATGTATTGATTGACCCTGGTTCCACTTTGTCGTACATTTCTATGTTGGTTGCATGCACACTTGATATAGAGTCTGAACTGATAGATCCTTGTGAGGTTGTGACACCGATAGGAGAATCTATTATAGTTAGCAGGGTTTATAGAAACTGCCCGGTATCTGTTCTCGACCGTCGTACTTTGGCTGATTTGATAGAGCTAGACATGACGGATTTTGATGTAATTATGGGCATGGATTGGCTGGCTTCTTGCTATGCTAAGGTTGATTGCCAAAAAAACCTAGTTCAATTTCAGTTTCCAGGAGAACCAGTTCTAGAATGGTCGAGCAATATTGCAATGCCGAGGGGTAAGTTTATTTCGTACCTCAAGGCTAGCAAGATGATTAGAAAAGGGTGTCTTTACCACCTGGTTCGGGTACATGATGTGAATGCCGAGCCTCCAACTCTCCAGTCCATTCTCGTGGTTAATGATATCCGGACGTATTTTCGGATGAACTTCCCGGTCTTCCTCCGGAGTGAGAAGTGGAATTTACTATAGATTTATTGCCCGGCACTCAGCCTATCTCAATTCCTCCTTACAGAATGGCGCCAGCAGAGTTAAAGGAATTGAAGGAGCAGCTCACAGACCTATTAGACAAAGGCTTTATACAGCCTAGCACCTCTCCCTGGGGAGCTCTGGTATTATTCGTAAGGAATAAGGATGGGTCACTGCGGATGTGTATTGACTACCGTCAGCTGAACAAGGTAACCGTTAAGAATAAATACCCCCTCCCCAGGATTGATGATCTATTTGACCAGTTGTAGGGAGCTAGGTGTTTCTCAAAAATAGACCTGCGATTAGGGTATCACCAGGTGTGAGTGCGGGAAGAAGATATCCCAAAAACAGCATTCAGAACTCGCTACGGGCACTATGAATTCAGATTATGTCCTTTGGCCTAACAAATGCTCCAGCAGTATTTATGGACCTCATGAATCAAGTGTTTAAACCATTCTTGGATGTGTTCATGATTGTGTTTATTGACGACATCCTATTATATTCTCGATCTGAGAAGAATCATGCAAACCACCTGAGAATTGTCCTTGGCATTCTTCGTCATCAAAAGTTAAATGCAAAATTTTTGAAATGCGAGTTTTGGTTATCTTTGGTGGCGTTCTTGGGCCATGTTATAGGAGCTGATGGCGTTCGAGTGGATTCTCAGAAAATTGAGGCTGTGAAGAATTGGCCTAGGCCCACAACACCGACGGAGGTACGTAGCTTTCTTGGGCTAGCGGGTTATTACAGGAGATTTGTAGAGAACTTTGCTTCAATTACAGCGCCTCTGACAAAGCTAACGCGAAAAGGGATGAAGTTCCAGTGGTCTGATGCCTGTGAGAGCAACTTTCAGACATTGAAGGAAAAATTGACTATAGCTCCAGGTCTGACCTTGCCTGATGGTCCAGACAGGTATGTGGTGTATTGTGATGCCTCCCATGTGGGTTTGGGGTGTGTATTAATGCAGCACGACAAGGTGATAGCCTATGCTTCCCGGCAGCTTAAGAAGCACGAGCAGAATTACCCTACCCATGATTTGGAGTTAGCTGCGGTGATCCACGCTTTAAAAATTTAGAGGCATTATTTGTATGGAGTTCATATCGATACTTTTACCGATCACAAGAGTCTCCAGTTTATATTTAAGTAGAAGGAGTTGAACTTACGGCAGCGGCGGTAGTTGGAATTACTGAAGGACTATGATATTGATATTCTCTACCCATCCAGGGAAAGCCAATGTCGTGGCAGATGCACTCAGTCGCAAGTCCATGGGCAGTTTAGCTGACTCACCTTTACAGAAGAAGGAGATAATTCAGGATATTCAGTAGTTAGCTAATCTAGGAGTTCGATTGGCAGATTCGGGTGACGCAGGAGTCTTTGTCCGAGGCATAGCTGAGTCCTCTATTGTGGCCGAGATTAAGCAGAGACAATATAAAGATCCTAGCCTAGTTCGATACAGAGACACAGCCCGGGAGTAGGAGCAGACCCCATTTGAGCTTTCTCCTAAAGGGATCTTATTATTAGAGGCAGGTTTTGTGTACCAAATGTTGCAGGTTTATGGCAGTAGGTTATGGGCGAAGCACACCATGCCCGTTATTCTATTCACCCTGGGTCGACAAAGATGTATCATGACCTTAGGCACTTGTGTTGGTGGGATGCATGAAACGTGATATAGCAGAGTTTGTTGCCCAATGCCCAAATTGCCAGCAAGTGAAGATAGAACACCAGAAGCTTGGAGGGTTGCTGCAAGAAATGGAGATTCCGACATGGAAGTGGGAGATTAATAATATGGATTTTATTACAAGCTTGCCTCGCACTCCATGAAGGTATGACTCTATTTGGGTTATTGTTGACAGGTTGAAAAAATCAGCTCATTTTCTTCCAATTCGGACTAACTACTCGGCCGAGGATTACGCCAGACTGTATATTAAGGAGATTGTACACCTTCATGGTGTTTCTTTATCTATTACCTCCGATAGAGGTGCCCATTTTACGGAAAATTTCTAGCGGTCATTTCAAGCAAGTTTGGGGACACAGGTAAGTCTTAGCACAACATTCCACCCCCAATCCGATGGTCAAGCCGAGCGTACTATTCAGATGTTAGAAGACATGCTACGGGCCTGTGTGCTGGATTTCCAAGGTAGCTGGGATGAACACTTACCATTGATCGAATTTGCATATAATAACATTTACCATTCCAGCATTCAAATGGCACTGTGCGAGGCATTATATGGTAGGAAGTGCCGATCGCAGATCGGATGGTTCGAAGTTGGTGAAGTGGAGTTGATTGGACTAGACGTAATCCAGCAAGCGGTGGAAAAAGTGAAATTAATCCGAGAGCAGTTATTAGCAGCTCAGAGCCATCAGAAATCTTATGCCGATAATCACCGTCACCCGTTAGAGTTCCAGGTTAGAGACTGGGTATTCCTAAAAATATCACCCATGAAAGGCGTGATGAGATTCGGTAAGAAAGGGAAGCTGAGCCCAAGGTACATTGGTCCGTACCAGATCATCCGCCGAATAGGCAAGGTTGCCTACGAGTTAGAATTGCCAGCAGATTTAAGTGGAGTTCACCTAGTGTTCTATGTCTCCATGCTACGTAAATGCATTGGTGATCCTTCCAGAATCTTTCCTGTAGAGGATATACAGGTTACGGAAGAACTGACTTTCGAGTAACAACCTGTCGCTATATTAGACCGTCAGGTCAGGACACTTCGAAACAAGGATGTAGCCTCAGTCAGAGTGTTGTGGTGCAATAATAATAGAGAGGAGTTGACTTGGGAAGCGGAGGAGCGAATGAGAAAGAAATACCCTCATTTATTTCCCATAATTTCAAGTAATTTATTTTCCTTGTCAAGCATGATGTATGCTAATTAAGTTGTCCTTTGTCAGATGTGATGGTATAGATAAAACTTGCATGGTTAGTATGACATTCGAGGACGAATGTTCTTAAGGGGGGGATGATGTTAGAACCCATAAGTTAGAATTCGTAAGTCCTTATTTGGTTCAACTTAATAAAGTTTGGGACCAAACGAAAAATTACTTCTAAGTTTGGTCCTCAAGATTAAAGTGTTGTGGGGTCATATATATATGGTTCGTTTTGATTGGGCCAAATAGGTGGTGGTTGTATGTATATATAGGTATATGTATCTTGTACAAGACCAAAACCTTTCCTACACTTAGAAACATTTTGAGACCAAGAGAAAAGAAAAAAGAAAAAGACTGAGCAGTTCGGGTTACTGTAGCAAACAAATAAAATTTGTGTTTTTTTGAGTTTTTGATTATTTGACACTTCAAGCTTGGTATATTGAATCCCCTAAGTGGCATGGAGGCATTGGTGGGTCAAGAAAACGTTTGGTGTAGCGGCTACGAAGAATTAAAGTCTATTAAAGGGTTGAAAGATATGTTAATTTGTATCTTTGTTTATGTTAATTAAAGGTTGTGAAGGTGTTAGGAATGTGTTAAAATGAAGGTAAAACATGAAAATAGGGTTGGTTGTTGGTTGAATTACGAATTTCGAATTTGGGGTTGAATTGGGAACAAATTTGTGTATGGTTATATATTGAATTGTTATCATGTGTTTATGTTTACTTGTCATGGAAATAGTCTTTATGGGGTGAAAGAAGTATTAGAAAGCTATTATAATGATTACATGGGAGTTAGCTTGAATTGGAACTCTGTTGAAGGTATAACGTTATGTGTTAACGTTGGGACTTTGCGTTGAGCGTTGGAGTGGTGCAATACAGTTTTTGAAGTATATAGGAATGATTGAATATGGTAAATATGCTTTGAATTTTAGGCTGCCCTGTTTTTGTCAATTATGTCGTACTAGCGTTCTGTGATTATTTTTGATATTTACGGCATTGGAGATGGTTTATCAATGGTGTAGGTTGTTGTTGTTGTGTTGATTGATTATTTGAGCCGAGATGAATTCTCGGAGCGGCATATATTAAGGGGAGATGCTGCCAAAATTTTAATAGCAGTTGGAACTTAAAAGTTAGGAGTTAAGACAGGATGTGGTTGCTAATTGTTAGTATTATTGTGATTTGTGTAGACGTTGCACACCCGGAAGCCTAAGTCGGGTTGGTCTTGCATTGGAGTTAGTTGGCAAATAATTTGAGGTATGTAAAGATTTCCTACCTTTTGGCATGAACTAGTAAGCTTACTCAACGTTGTACATTTGAAAAATCCCT
>JAOTQR010000011.1:10521001-10535252 GCA_025774065.1 Solanum ossicruentum
TCATCTGGAAACAGCCGCTTTATGTTTTTAAACATAGGGGTTAGGCTGCGTACATCCGACCCCCCCTTACCCCGCAAAGAGCGGGAGCCTTTTGAGGCACTAGGGTATGTTGATGATTGATGATGATAAGTTGGATTGGATATATATATATATATATATAAAATTTTTATTCTATTTTAACTTAGTCTTTGACTGCTAGAGACAGAGAACATGAGAAGAACACTATTTTACATTTATTTTCATTGCACTCTTGGATTTCAATTATGTTGCTTGAGATTGTAATCTGTGGATTCATTACTTCTTCAATAGTAAGTTCTTTTTCATGAATTATTCATTGAAACGACCCCAAAAAATGCCCAAAAATGTGCCTCGGATGCCCGGAATTTTAAATTTCATATATCTCAAAATCCATGCGCGATATAAAAAATTTGACTTTTCATATTCTTGTTCATGGGGTCACAATTAGGGGAAAAGGGTCTAACCCGGATTTAAGTGTGAAAGATTAGCAATTATAGTTTTTCAAAGTACGAATTCCAAAGAGGAATTTGTGTCTCGGTGCATAAAAAAGTGCCTATTTTTTTTAAGTATGTCCAACACTTCTAAGTCTTAGGCCTAAGTGTTCCCAAATGTGTTTTTATCTATACTTAATCATATTTCGCACTCATATCATCCTAAACATTCCCCAATACTCATTCAAACGCTTAGCCATATTTTTACTCTCAAATTTAAGTCTCAAACCCGCATCCAAAACTAAGGTTTTCCTTCAAGGTTCTTCCTCAAGCTTCAAGTCTCCATCTCCAATCTGTACCAAGTTCATCTCCAAGCTAAGGTATGTGGGTTTGTTTCATGGCTTCCTTTCACCTATGATACTAAGGCCTCTTTTTATTCAAATTGCATAATTTAAAGTTGATTTATAAATGGGTCTTGCTTATTATGAAATTCACTGCCCACTATGTTAAAGCTATGAGAAGTTGTGACTGTTTTGCTATGTTTTGAGCAATAAATCTTTGATTTATTGTAAGATGTGAGGAGGCATTTTGATGCGTATTGCTTGAGGTTGTTCCAAGGTGTTGACTGATGCTTTTATAATGGACTTACTTGCACGATTTCATCTCTAAATTTCATGGTTTTATACTAGCATTGCACACCCTCTATGTGTTTGATAAAATGTCCAAATGTGGTTTCTTGAGGAGTTGAAGGTCTAAAGCATGAGATATAATATGATTGACTATATGATGATGAAATGAGTTTATGTATATGATATATTATATATAAAGTATTGCATTACTCCATGCCCGATTCAGGGGGACTAAGAGCCTGGATTACTGAGGTGGGGGTTTGTACTCATCAACTGAGGTAGGGGTTTGTACTCATCAACCGAGGTGGGGGTTTATACTCATCAACCATGTGAGGTATTTGTACTTCGCCACCAGTGTGATATGGTGAAAATGTCATCAACCATGTGAGGGGTTTGTACGACACTACCGGGATGATGGGGTGAAACCATCATCAACAAATCAAGGGGTTTGTACTTTGGAAATCTATCTTGGTCTCTTCTATATATAACATATCTATATGAGCATGAGCTACTTAAGCATGTTTTACTTATGCATTAATCATTCATGCCATATTGTTATATTATGCCTCTTGCCTATTGTTACACATTTTGGGTATGATGCCTAATTCTTGTTGCATTGCATCCTACATACTTAGTACATTCAAACGTACTAACACATACTCTTGCCTATATGATATCACCATGTAGGAATCAGTGCCTAAGTTGATCATCCTCCTCCTCCACGTGGCTAGTTTGATACTACTCAAGCTAGTTGGTGAGTTCTCCACTAGGTTGATAGATCCTCGAATTCCAACACATCGCATCGATTATAGTCTTATTCATAGTTGTGAAGCATGCCATGACTAGGAGTAGGAGGCTATAAGACATTTTAGGAAATGTTTCCCTTCTTCATGTTCTAATTCGTGCTATAGAGTTTTGGTAAGTTTTTCCCCCTAACGATTGTTCTTTGCTATACTAGATCATGCCAAACACTCAAGGAAGAAGGGCCCAAACTCCCAAGGAGAAACCTACCAAGGGTGAGCTCCACGATGCTCTCACTATGCTTGCCCAAGTTGTGGCCAACCAAGTAAATCAAGGGGCCCAAGTCTCTCATGCTACTACCCTGGGAGCTAGTTTAAGGGACTTCATGCAGATGAATCCTCCGGTGATCTGTAGGTCAAAGGTGGATGAAGATCCACAAGAGTTCATTGATGAGGTCTACAAGATCTTGAATATCATGGTTGTTGGGCCAAATTGAAAGACGGAGTTTGCAGCATACCAACTCAAGGGGGTAGCCCAAATATGGTATGATTAATGGAAGGGTGAGAAGGGAATTAGTAATGTGGTGCTTTGGGAGGAGTTCAAATCGGCTTTCCTTAGTTGATTTTTCCCTCTTGAGCTTAGGGAAGCTAAGTTGGTGGAGTTTATAAAATTGAAACAAGGTGCTATGAATGTAAGGGAGTATGCCCTCAAGTTTAATCAACTTCCAAAATATGCTCCTCATTTGGTGGCCGATCCTAGATCTAGGAAGAATAAATTTGTGATGGGGGTCTCTAACTTAGTAAGTAGGGAATGTCGGACCGCCATGCTAGTTATTGACATGGACTTATCTCAGTTGATGACCTATGCTGAGCAAATGGAGGAGGAGAAATTAAGGAAGAGAAGAGGGGCATGAGGTCAAGAGGGCTCGATTTGAGGGTAAATTCCAAAAGGGTGCTAGATTTCATTAAGGCCAAGGGCGTTCTTATGCTACTAATAGGGGGTTTGCCAATTACTTCCCTAGGCCTCAAGGTGTTGGTGGGGTAGCTCCTATTGATGTGTGTCCTAAAAGTGAAAGGAGTCATAGAGGCCCATGTTTGAAAGTTTCTAACGCATTCTTTGAATATGGGGAACTTGGTCAGAAGAAGGTGGATTGTCCAAGAAATTGTGGCAAGGGCAGGTGTGCAAATGCAGTTCCATTGGGTACAGGTGGTCCTCAAGTGGTGCCTCGAGGCACAATCAGTTTTATGATACATGGGAGGCAAGAGGTTGGTGAGATTCCCGATGTTGTTACCGTTATGTTGAAAATCTTTGACTTTGATGTATATGCTTTGATTGATTCGGGTGCCACACTTTCCTTTGTTAACCCTTTTGTTGCTAAAAAGTTTCATGTTGACCCTGAGTTGTTGCATGAGTCATATGAAATGTCTACTCCTGTTGGTTCATCTATTGTTGCTAGGAAAGTTTATAGAAGTTGTCCTATTTGCATTTTACATAAGTTGATGCCTTGTGATCTTGTTGAATTAGACATGGTAGATTTTGATGTCATTCTTGGGATGATTGGTTGCATGCCGAATATCACGACCCAAGCCTAGGGCCTAGAAGTTACTAGTGAATGGGGAACCCAAAGGAACCCTAAACAAGTCACATAGCATATCATCACAGATCCTTGGTCGCTGAAGCAAGATAATTCATCATATGAAACATAAACAAGGGAAAATTGGGAATATGGGAGAGAGACTTATAATTAAATAGCTTGAATATAATAAGTGAGTCAAAGCTCAAGCATAATACAAATCTTGTCCAACAATAGCTCTAACATAGAACTTAGCGGGGGCCAAGATAAGCAACCGTACTCACCCTCGTAGTTAAATTATACCAAAAAGGAAAGATAGTCTTTATTACATAGCATAAGAACATAGATATTGTCCTCGGACATGAGGACTCACCAACTAGCTTGAATGGATGCCACTAGCCACGTGGAGAAGGATGATGACCAAATAGAGCACCGATTCCTACATGGTAACATCATGTAGGCATAGAGTATGCGTTAGTATGTTTGAATGTACTAAGTATATAGGATGCAATGCAACAAGAGATAGAAAACATAATTGAAATGCATACACATAGACAATAGATAGCATAGTAATGATATGACATGTATGAATGATGCTTAAAGTAAAAGCATGCTTATATAAATCAGAAAATATAAGTAGAAAGAGACCATCCTTTAGATAATGGGTTTACCACCTCCCATCCTAGGTGATTGAGGTATCAACCCCTCAATTTGGTTATTAACATACACCACCCACCTCTAAGACAATTTAGGTATCAACCCCAGAATTTGGTTAATGAGGTATCAACCCCTCAATTTGGTTAATAAGGTATCAACCTCTCAATTTGGTTAATGAGGTATCAACCCCTCAATTTTTGGTTAATAAGTATCATCCCTTTTATCATAGCGGTCAAGGCGTGGTAACCCTCATCAAGACATGGTCATAATAGATAATTTTCATAAATACAGCTCATATAAACATTCATTTCATCATCAAAAAGTAATTCAACTCATAAGACATGCATTGGACCTTCAATTCCTCAAGAAACCATATCCTAACATTTTATCAAATACTTGGCGGGTGTGTAATGAGGGGTACAAAACCATGCAATTTATAGATGAAATCATGCAAAAAAATTCATTATAAAAACATCAGTCAATACCTTGCAATGACCTCAAGCAATTTACATCAAAACTCCTCATCAAATCTTACAATAGATCCAAGATTTATAGCTCAAAACATAGCAAAATAGTCACAACTTTGGATAGCTTTAACATAGTTCATAGATGCTCATACTAGTAAACCGATTTATAAAATCAATTTTAAATCATGCAAATTGAGTAAAGAGGAGGTTAGGGCACCATGGGAAGGAGGACTCAATGGCTAAAATCCACATACCTTAGCTGTGAGAATTTCTTGGTGAAGATGGAGGTGAGAACTTGAAGCTTGGATGAATTCCTTAAGATCCGGAAGAGATTCAGATGCTTGATTTTGGGAGTGAAATATTAATCTAAGGGTATGAGAGAGTATTTTATCAATACAATGAAGAACTTAAGGGTTTGGACCTTGAATAAGCAGAAAAACGTTAATCTAGAGCTTAGAAAGGGCGGGAAAGGATGAAAATAGCCCTTCCTAAAAAGTTGTCTAACGACTGTTACGGGCCTCATTACGACCCGTAGGTAGCACTACGTCTCATAGGACCCTTCCCATGACCCCAAGGCTCAATTTTGGAGCCTCTGAAAATTGCTACAAGCCTGGCCTACGAGTCATACCCCGACCTACGACTCGTAACAGTGGGTTCGTAGTGCAACTCTGCACTGGCAGTCTTCAGTAAAATAGTCATAACTTTTACTCTGAACTCTAAATGAGGTGAAACCAAGTGCATTGGAAAGATAACTCAAAGGGCTTTCATTTGACATGTCATGGTCACCTAGTTCCAAGTGTTCTAAAAGTTATGCTCATTTAAAGTTGACCTTTGTATGGACTAACACCCAAAACTCAATTTATAGGGAAGCTTTGAACTCATATAAGTACTAGGAGTCTCCCATGACCCTAATACACTCTCCAACTAAAACAATGAGGCTTGTAACATGGGTACATAAGAGCATGGAGTTATGGGGTGTTACAACTACTATGCTTCTATTGATTGTAGAACCCTTAGGGTCAAGTTTCAATTCCCTAAAGAACCCATTCTTGAGTGGGAAAGTCAAGATGTGATGGTCAAGGGTAGATTCATTTCATGCATTAAATCCCTAAGTTGATTCTAAGGGGTGTCTATATTATCTTGTGAGGGTTAAAGGTGTGGAGTCTAAAGCCCCTTCCATAGAGTTGATTTTGGTTGTAAATGAGTTTCTTGATGTCTCCTAAATGACCTCCCCGATGTTTCTCCCAAAGGGAAATAGATTTTCATATAGACCTTCTCCCCGATACTCAATCTATCTCCATTCCCTCTTACCGTATGGCCCTGATGGAGTTGAAGGAGTTAAAGGAATAATTGAAAGATTTTTTGGAGAAGGGATTTATTAGACCTAGTCAATCACCTTAGGGTGCTCCGGTGTTATTGGTGAAGAAGAAGGATGGGTCACTTAGAATGTGCATTAACTATCGGTAACTCAATAGGGTCACCATCAAGAATAGATATCCTCTTCCAAGGATTGATGACTTGTTTGACCAATTCCAAGGGGCTAGCTTCTTATCTAAGATTGATCTTTGGTCCAGGTATCATTAGGTGAGGATACGGGAGTATGATATTCCCATGACGACCTTCCTGACTAGATATGGGCATTATGAGTTTGTTGTGATGTCATTTGGATCGACCAATGCACCAGCCATCTTCATGGACCTAATGAATAGGGTCTTCAAACCTTACCTTGATTCCTTTATTGTGATCTTCATTGATTATATTTTGATCTATTCACATAGTAGGGAGGAGCATATGGGGCATTTGAAGGTTGTGTTGTAAAGATTGAGGGAGGAGAAGTTGTATGCCAAATATTACAAGTGTGAATTTTGGTTGAAGAAGGTTGCATTCTTGGGTAATGTGGTGTTGGGGGATGGTATAAAAGTGGATCCTAAGAAAATTGATGTAATTAGAAATTGGCCTAGACCATTGACCTCAGCAGATATTAGGAGCTTCTTAGGCCTAGCGGGTTATTATAGAAGGTTTGTGAATGGGTTCTCCTCCATTGCTTCCTCTATGAAAAAATTGACTCAAAAGAAGGTTAAGTTTGAGTGGACCGATGAGTGTGAGAGGATCTTCTAAAAATTGAAAGACAAGCTTGTGTCCACTCCTATATTGTCATTACCGGATGGGCTTGAGGGATTTGTGGTGTATTGTGATGCTTCTCGGGTTGGTTTGGGTTGTGTGTTGATGAAAAATGGTAAGGTCATAGCTTATGCTCCTAGACAACTCAAGGTACATGAAAGGAACTACCCTACCCATGATCTAGAGTTAGCCGTCGTTGTGTTTGCATTAAAGATTTGGCATCACTACTTGTATGGGGTGCATATGGATGTGTTCACCGATCATAAGAGACTCCAATATGTTTTCACTCAAAAGGATCTCAACTTGAGGCAAAGGAGATGGTTAGAACTTCTTAAAGACTATGATACGAGTGTGTACTATCATCCGGGTAAGGTAAATGTGATGGCAGGTGCTTTGGGTAGGGTGTCTATGGGTAGCCTTGCTCATGTTGATGATTGTGATAAGGAGACGGCTAGGGAGGTGCATCAATTGGCTAGATTGGAGGTTTGGTTAGAAGAGGTTGGTGATGATGGTGTTGTTATTGTTGATGTCTATATTGGTTGATGACATGACAGCAAAACAAGATCTTGACTCCTCCTTGCTTGAATTGAAGGCCTTGGTGAAAGAGGGAAAAGTAGAGGTTTTCTCCCAAGGGGGAGATGGGGCCCTTAGGTACCAAGGTAGGTTGTGTGTGCCTTGTGTTGATGGTTTGAGGGAGAAGATCCTTGATGAAGCCCATAATTCTTCTTATTCTATCCATGCAGTTCTGCCAAAATGTATAGAGACTTGAGGGACATGTATTGGTGGGGAGGCATAAAGAGGGACATTGCCAAATTTGTTTCCGGTTGCCATAGTTGCCAACAAGTCAAAGCCAAACATCAAAGACTAGGTGGCCTAATCCAAGACATAGAGATCCCACTTGGAAGTGGGAGGTGATTAATATGGATTTTGTGATTGTGTTGCCCAAGACTAGAAAAGGTTTTGATTCCATTTGGGTGGTGGTCGATAAGATGACGAAATCAGCTCACTTTCTACTGTTTAAGACCACATAGGTGGCTGAAGAGTATGCAAGGTTGTAGATCTATGCGTTAGTGAGGTTGCATGGGGTTCCTTTGTCCATCATATTGGATCATGGTTCACAATTCACTTCACATTTTGGAGGTCTTTTCAAAAGGGCCTTGGTCCAAAAGTTCACCTTGTTATGACCTTTCACTCCCTAGCCAAAAGAACCATTCAAACCCTTGAATATATGCTTAGGGCATGTGTATTGGAGTTGAGTGGTAGTTGGGATGACCATCTTCCTTTGATTGAGTTTGCCTACAACAATATCTAACACTCTGGCATCAATATGACTCCTTTTAAGGCTCTTATGGGAGACATTATAGATCACCGGTTTGTTGGTTTGAGGTTGGAGAGGTTGCTTTATTGGGACTAGATCTTGTTATGGAGGCCATTGAGAAGGTTAGGATGATTAGAGAAAGGTTAAAGACAGACCAAAATCATCAAAAATCCTATGCCGATGTGAGAAGAAGAGATGTAGAATTCAACTAGGGTGATTGGGTTTATTTGAAAGTTTCTCCAATGAAAGGTATGGTCCATTTTGGTAAAAAGGGGAGGTTAGTTCCATGATATATTGGTCCTTATGAGGTCTTGAGGAGGGTTGGCAAGGTAGCTAATGAATTGAAGTTGCCTAGTGAAATGAAATTAGTTCATCCAATGTTCTATGTCTCTATGTTGAGAAAATGTATTGTGATCCTAATGTTATTGTGCCTCTTGATGTTGTGGGTGTTGTTGAGGATAACTTGACTTAAGAGGAGACTCTGGTTCATATTTTGGATAGGCAAGTGAAGAGATTGAGGAATAAGGAGGTGACATCCGTTAAGGTCCTTTGGAGGAACCAACATGTCGAACGTGCTATATGGGAGGCCGAAGTGGACATGCAAAAGCAGTATCCTTATCTTTTCCAATCTACTCAAGCCTAAAGTACTAATTATAAGTCCCCTATTTCATTCATATGCATTCATGTTTAAGTTTGCAAGTTTATGATGATTTTATACTTATGTTGAGATTTTGAAAATGGTGTTTTAAATATAATGTTGCATTCTTGTTGGGGCTGATTTGTTTATGATCACTCTTTTCTTGTATGTCTCTTTTACATTCGGGAATGAATGTTCCAAGAGGGAGATATTAAAACAACCCCAAAAATGCCCAAAAATATGCCTCAGAATGCCAGGAAAGTTAAATTCCATATATCTCAAAATCTGTGCACGATATCGAAAATCTGAATTTATATTCTTGTTCAGGGGGTCAAAATTAGTGGGAAGAAGGTCTAACCCCGATTTAATAGTAAAAGATTAGAAATTATAATTTTTCAAAGTGCAAATTCTAGAGAGGAATCTGCATCGCAAATCTGTGTAAAAAAGTGCCTGTTTTTTTTAAGTCGGTCCAAGACTTCTAAGTCTTGGGTCTAAGTGTTCCCAAAGTGTTTTTATACATACTTAGCCATGTTTCACCCTCATATCATCCTAAACATTCTCCAATACTCATTCAAACGCTTAGCCATATTTTCACTCCCAAATTCAAGTCTCAAACCCTCATCCGGAACTAAGGTTTTCCTTTAAGGTTCTTCTTCAAGCTTCAAGTCTCCATATCCAATCTTCACTAAGTTCATCTCCAAGCTAAGGTATGTGGGTTTCTTTCATGGGTTCCTTTCACCCATGATACTCAAGCCTTCTTTTACTCAAATTGCATGATTTAAAGTTGATTTACAAATGGGTCTTGCTTATTATGAAATTCACTGCACACTATGTTAAAGCTATGAGAAATTGTGACTGTTTTGCTATGTTTTGAGCTATAAATCTTTGATCTATTGTAAGACTTGAGGAGGCATTTTGATGTATGTTGCTTGAGATATTGCAAGGTGTTGATTGATGGTTTTATAATGGATTTTCTTGCATGATTTCACCTCTATATTTCATGATTTTAACTAGATTATACACCTTCTAAGTGTTTGATAAAATGTCCAGATGTGATTTCTTGAGGAGTTGAAGGTCCAAAGCATGAGATATGATATTATTGACTATATGATGATGAAATGAGCTTATGTATATGATATACTCTATATAAAGTGTTGCATTAGACCATACCCGATTCGGGGGGGACAAGAGCCCGGTTAATTGAGTTGGGGGTTTGTACTCATCAGCTAAGGTGGGGGTTTGTACTCATCAACCATCTGAGGGAATTGTACTTTGCCACTGAGGTAATAAGGTGTGATTATCATCAACCATGTGAGGGGTTTGTACCATACCGTGAGGGGGTGAAACCATCATAAACCAACCAAGGGGTTTGTACTTTGGAAATCTAGCTTGGTCTCTTCTACACATATGATACTATATGAGCATGAGCTACTTAAGCATGTTTTACTTATGTATTGATCATACATGCCATATTTTTACATTATGCCTATTGTCTATTGCTATGCTTTTTGATTATAACGCCTATCGTTGCATTGCATCCTACATACTTAGTACATTCAAATGTAGTAACGCATACTCTTGCCAACATTATATCACAGTGTAGGAACCGATGCCCAAGTTGATCATCCTCCTCCTCTACGTGGCTAGTTTGGTACTACTCAAGCTAGTTGGTGAGTCCTCCACTTCGAGGGACCTTAATCTATGTTTCCTTTATCATGTATTGATACGCTTTTCTTCATTTCTATTTTGACTATGAGGGTGAGCCCGGTTGGTTTGTCTTGGCCCCTGCTCTTATCTAAGTATTAGAGGTGTTTGTTGGTCATATTATGTTTCTATGATATGAGCTTTGACTCTGTATCTCTTGATTATGATGTTATGCAAGCTTTTCGCTTAGCCTCTTTACTCATATTCTTATTCTTTATGCCTTTTATATGCTTCCGCGACCAATGATGTATAATGATAAGTTAAGAGGCTTGTTTGTGGTCCATTCAGGTTCCCCATTCGGTGTGTCACGTCTAGACCCTATGTTTGGGTCATGACACCCCCTAGGTTCTACCTGGTAGCTTTAGCTCAATAGATGTATACACCAACACTAAAGTATGCCATGTATCCACCTCATGCATTGCATTCATACACTATATGTGTATTGCATCATTGACTGTTATTATATTTTGATCTTACTCTTATATGTGCTTATATTGTGCACTAACCATGTCCTTGCAGGTGATATGATTCTTCAATATTACATGCTTATTCAATTTTTCTTTCTTAGTTAGTTGAACTTACTTGGTACATTTCGGTGTACTCAGTCCTATTTTGTTTTCTTCCTACAGATCAAGTACGAGGACCCACATAGAGTGGTTGATTCATTCTAGAAGAGTTACTCTCCATCTATCCAGATCTTAGTGGTGAGGCCTAGACTTTGAACCATTGTGGATTTTTCGAGATTTTTCTTTATTATTTTATTCCAGACATTGTACTACATATTATCAGTCAGCATTGTATCTTTCATTTGAGATATTGTATTTACTCATTTGTACTACTTTAGTTGCTCTTGTACACAGGAATCTAGGTATTAGGATTTCATATTAAATATATGGTTGCTTTTGTTTTATTTTATTCTCTTTAGTTGCGATTCAATTTTAGGTCGTGACAAGTTTGATATCAGAGCTCTAGTTTTGTTGGGCTCCGTGAGTAAAGAGCTAGGTATCTTCTAGAGTCTCTCGGATCATTATAGAAAAAGCTTCCATATCTTTCTTCTATTTGTGCATTTCTTGATATCACATATTTTGAAAGTATCTAATCCACTTCTTCTACGCAAATGCCAGTTACTAGATCCTGATGATCAGTGGAAGAGCCTGAGCTAGCTGATGTCGCCCAATCTACACCTCTTTCTTAAAGGTTAAAACGATTGTTGTTAATAAGTATAACCTAATCAAGGTTAGGGTCAAACCCACAGGAATATGGTAGATTTAGAGTAATTTCAAGCAATTCGAGTTGATTAACTTACTTATCTCCCCAAAAGTAGGGGGGATTTTAAAACTATAGAAAGAAATCTTAAACTAAGACAAGTGTATGAAGCCAGTAAGAAGAGTAACTAGGGTATATTGTTCCCCATGATTCCCTGACTCGATATTATCAGATAATCACATTCTTTTCTAGTGTGTTGCATACAAAATGGTAAGTTAAGTTTACCAAACCCTTTGATCAAGGTGAGATGTAAATTTCACTACGTTATTTGATTTATCCCTGCAGTATGACATTACTAACTCTTACGTATTGTTCAAATACAACTTCCCCTTGATCCAGCTTTGTTGATTAGATGAGAAACATCAATCCAATCCTATTAATTAATAACTTTTCCTATTCAATACTACCTTGATCCAGTCAGTAATACAAGGAGAGTTCTAACATTGGCCACCGTTAAAAAGCAATCAAAACGAATAGAATAAATTAATACATGCATGCACAGTTTCTAAGATTTATGAATTATTTGATTTTATCTTGTTAGTTCTTCATGGTTCCCACAATCCTAGTTTTGGATTTGACTACTCATTATCATTGTAGATGCAAGAATCATGATATTGAAAAACATAATTAAGCACTTACAAGAATGAAATTAAGAACAAGAAATCCATCCTCTTCAATAAAAGTCATAAGTATGGAATAAGATCACAAAATATTATTTTTCAAGTGTCTCAAAATGTTTCTCACATACTCTACTGATTCTCTCTTGTTGCACACTGAAAAATAATATAAACAACCTTTTAATAGTATTTAAAATACAAAATCAAATCAAAATAGGAGAACTGAGTTTGGAAGGCTCTACGACCATCTCAATGGGCCGTATAAAGTACTATGACTCGTAATTGGTGCTTCGTGGACTTCATCTTTAATTCTGGGGTCGACTTCTATGAGACCTATCTATGGACCGTATAAAGACTTATGGCCCGTGAAGGGTTTTGTCAGATGATTTTTCAGCAACTCTTCACTTTTTGATCCTCAGGGTACAAAACAATATCTATGACCCGTACAAAGTTTATGGTTCGTCTGCATATTCGTAGATTCAAATTCAAATAATCTCCCCGTCATTGGATTTTGCTATGTAACCAACTCTAGGGCCCGTGGAGACTTCCATGGCCTATAAAGGATGTCGTAGAATGGCAAAAACTTCAATTTTTTTGTACACTTAACCCAAAATCATGCAAGCTTTGTAATCCTACAAAACAAACATAAAAACATATCAAATCTACTAACATCACTTTGAAAACACATAAAATTCCAAGTTTTAAGCATCAAAAGTCCTGTATTTTGATACCACATCAATACCCTCAACTTAAAATTGTTGCTTATCCTTAAGTGACAAACTTATTCTTTGTAAGTAGTATCGTAACACACCGACCCCAATCTAATGGTACACATCATCTCAAACTCAAGCACAAATACCCACACCACTCATAAATGCACATCAGATATCTATCAAGCGAACCAATGCAGATCAATACATATGGCAATGCAAATATGACAAGCAATCAAATTGACAATAAGAAACAATCACTGAATTAGTTCAATATCAGTGATGCAATGTAAGTGCCCTCACAGATAGAAGTCCCATATCCCATTCATGATGATATTTTTAGAGTTTATGCTTGGGACTACACAAAATCACTCTCTCTCCCAAAACATATCCAAATACCATGATCAATACCATATGCTTGGCCCTATACTCGTGACTATGACCTTCGACTACTTGGACTAGGAACACTATAGGACTTTAGTAGCTTGTAACGTAGGCTTAAAGGGCTTTGGTATAATGTGTTGGGAGCATAATGATTAAAGACCCTCCTTGACACTGCGCTATTCCACATTTTTCCTCTACCAACACTTGTCAATTTTTCACTCCATTCTCCCCTTCTCCTATTTGAAGCTTTTCTGAGTGCCTTACACTCATTTTTAACTCATTGTCCTTTTTTTCACATCATTTTTTTCGTTCATTGATTAGGTATCTATTCATTTTTCTTGCACCTAGATTACATTTTTATTCCTTTTTTCAGTGTATCACTAGTTTCCACCTCAATTTATATGTTTACTCTTACACCAACTATCCTCACTTTAAGCTTTTTTCCTGAGTCAACGTTCACAATATCTAACCTATGAATCAAGGTCACTTTTGGTAGCCACCCTCAACTTAAGCTTTTTGCCTCAGTCAAGGTGCATAATACTCAAGGAAGGACCAAGGCCAATTTCAAGAATTTACATTTAACAAGGCTGAGTAACTTAGTTTTTTACAAAGAAAAGGGTACATGCAAGGCTCAAACATTGGGATCAAGGGATATATTACACATTTAGTTGGTTATTTAGGCTAAGTGGACTAACATGAACGATGTCCTAAGATCCTTTCCTAAACAACAAATCTACAGTCTAAGTCTAAGTAATAGGGCAAGTTATGAATTGAAACACAATAGAAGAATTTAGCAAAAAAAGCTCACACATATGACATTGATTACACTATTAACAAAGACTCTCAGATCATGCTTTTCATCACAATGAAACCACACTTATGAGAACAAGCACTGTAAAAAAATAAAACATGCATGGTTGCTATCAAGACTAACTAGCAAACCAAATTTCTGGTGGGTATCATTTTTCACACAAAAAC
>JAOTQR010000011.1:10535352-10569080 GCA_025774065.1 Solanum ossicruentum
ATATTCCTTTTGTCACACTCCAAATATGGGGACGCGCAACCAGCACCTGATGTCATACGTGACTGAGCAAACCGATTGAATTTAAATTGAATAACATATACATGCCAATAAGACCATGCCAAATTTGAAGAAACACAATGAAAAAACTCAAAATATCTCAAAAGTACAATACAAGGTTGTTCAGGCAACAGTTTGAAAACCACAACTAACAACATGGACAACAAGGCCACAACTAACTATAAGACCCATTGACAGATATCTACAAGCCCTTAAAAAGAAAACTGCTAGCACTCAGTTGAGATATGGCATCGACATACCTGTCAGCTACACAAAGCAAAAGAAGCCTCTAGACTTGGCAACTTTGGGAAGAACGGGGCATACCAACTATCAGCTTAAACTCAATCACATGTAGTGAGGACCCTTGTGTACCTAATAACTTGTAGGCATGAAAACAATGTCTCCAAGCAATGGGGCGTCAATACCAAATAATGTGCAGAGTATTAAGGCTACAAAATAACTGAAACAAAATAGTTAAATCAAAACAATGAACGACATGTTGACAATTCATAACCAAATCTACGTGACTCATCGTACATCATTACAATACCAACAAATACACTAAGCCTTAGAAATCCAGTACACAACTGACAATAATAGTTCAAAGCCACACCATGAAATGCAAGACACAACCATAAAAGGCCATAACCAATGGATGTCATAAAGGGAACACACCTCAATCCATAGCTCATATGCATGTGGTGTAAGTAAAACACCCGGACCCATTACCCAAAGACGAAATCAGTAAATTTGTGCCATGCTCATGTATGTCGTCAAACAATAAAAAAATCTCACCACATGGACAATTTTAGCTGACCTAGCCATTCATAATGGAAGTATGTTACTCACTATAGGGGAAGACAAAACTACCATAATATCTAAAAGTAAATCGTTATATGGACCCACAAGACCACCATGATATCTAAAATAGCAAAGAAATGTATAAGTATGAGAAATAGCAACACCATTAGTAATACATGTATAAATGGAGGAGGTGCCTCTCTCCCCCTCCATTTTCCCCAAATTCCTATCTTGATAGATGAGATGTCATAAGTTAGATTTAATAGCTAAGATTTAACTGACCAAATACATCTCTAACACAGTTTGGTTAAATCTTAGCCATTAAATCTAACTTTTGTCATGTGTCATCCATCAAGATAGGAACTTGGGGAAAATAGAGAGAGAGGATCCTTCTCCTGTACAAATATACTTCCCTTGGTCAACAACCAGCTGCTTAACTGACTTCGCGGAACATCAATTCTTAACGAGAAGTAACCCAATTGAAACATTTATGAAAGGTGCACCAAAATTGTACTAACTTTGTTAAGATTTTTGCTGAATGCCTCTCAAAGTGACAGTCTTTCCATTATATAGAGAATATAAACAATACACATCCCTAAAGATCTGCTTTTCTATCCCTAAAGATCATCTATTCAATCCCTGTAAATCTGCCATTTAAATCACTTCAAATCTGCTATGCTATCCCACCAAATCTGCTATGCTATCATAATATTATCTATATGATTAATATAATAAATCTCTATAATTACACTTATTTACAACATTAATGTATACAATCATTTACCATTAATTCATAATCTGTGAATTGTTGATCATGCTAACACCCCCCTCAAATTGATGGTAGTTGATCAAGAAGCATCAGTTTGCCTACTAGAAGCTGATGACGTTGCCGTGCCATGGATTTTGTAAACACATCAGTAATTTGAAGATCACTAGACATATATGGAAGAGTAATGACTCCTTTATCTAAGTTTTCTCATATATAATGACAATCTATTTCAATGTGTTTGGTCCTCTCATGATAACTTGGATTAGTAGCAATTTGAAAAAGAACTAGCATTTTCACCATGGAAAGGAGTAGGATGAGTTTGAGGAAATCCAATCTCAGCAGAAGCCATACAATATTAGAGCAAGCAGTTGACATGGATTGATATTCAGCCTCTGTTGAAGATTTTGTCACATGATCTTGCTTCTTACTTTTCCAAGATATCAATGAATCTCTAAGAAACTTGTACCAACCAGTGACTGAACGACGAGTATCAGGGTATCTCGCCCAATCAGAATCACTGAAAGTAATAAGACGCATGGGAGAACCACTAGGAAAGAACAATTCACAAGTAGATATTCCTAGAAGATACCGAAGGATATGACGAATAGCCACCAAGTGGAGATATTGGTGAGCTTGCATAAATTGACTAACTTGTTGAACTGCTAAGGAGATATCTGGCCGAGTAATAGTAAGATAATGTAGACTCCTAACTAATTGTCAAAATATAGTTAGACCAGGAAGAAGATCGCCTTCCTCACGATGATGTTTCACATTCAATTCTAATAGAGTATCTACAAAGGAGGAATCCTGAAGGCCAGACAAAGAAATCAAATACTGAGTGTATTTGTATTAGTTTAGAAACACACCTGATGCATTATTATGAACTTCCAAACCTAAGAAATATGTAAGAGTACCAAGATCTTTCATATGAAAAGAATCTTTAAGCTAATATGGAGGCTAGTGATTAATGAAGAATTGGTTCCTATAATTATAATATTATCTATATACACCAAAAGAAGAACACAACTTGTAGATGTTTTTGTCATGCCTCTGGAGGGGACCCAAGACGTGACCGGCACCTAGAGACTATGGCTAGTCCCCAAGCGAACCACTTGGCCTCATCACATTCATCCATTTGCACATTCTACATATAAGTGGAAGACATAAGGAATACATGGGCACATCTAATCATCTAATCTCAAATAATAATATAATGAAAGGCTAGTAGAAAGAAACTAGCTCACAAGTTCCAACAACAACACCTGACTCTAGTCTATGAAGCCTTTATCACTATTAAGTGGTGTCAACGACAGACCCATGGCCGCCTCAATCAAAATAAAAGATAAGCAACCCTAACTCTAAAGCATGATGAAAAATAATGTAATGAATCCTCCAAAGTAGGGGAGGCTCACCAATATGCTGAACACTCGAAGATTCTCAACAATTCGCCTGCTGATGACCTCTATCCTGTGTACCTATATCATAATACGATGCAGTCCAAAAGGGGACATCAGTACTTGGAATGTACTGGTATGTAAAATAGTTGAGTGAAATAGAAACAGGTAAAATAATATAAAAACAACAATCAACATCAAGGATAGTAAAAATCAACATGCCCGATGTCTATCTAAAGCAAAAATGAAGAGAAGACAAGTGACCTATCAATCAATCAACTTATCAATCAAATTAAACTCATCTCAGAAGGACTAATCTCAACTCATCTCATCATATATCGACTCAGAGTACTCAAGGTAGGAACTTTCTGGGAGTTTCTCTTATCTGACAACAATCACTTATGAGCCAGTGATCATACAACAAGCCACTGTTGTTGCCACAACCATCTCATATTTGCCAGGTAGAGGAAAAATCGAATCCACTAGTGACCCCAGCTATCCATTAAAGTTAAGTCCTCTATTGTTTCAGGGACTCTGTCCAGAGGGAACCACAATGAGACATAATGGTTCTAATCCTTACCTATGCTTGGCTACGTAGTTTGACGAGCGCGATTTGGACTAATTCTTACTCTTTCGGTGCTCGATACTCCTCTCATGACCTAATGCTCATAAAATAATCCATCCAGTCAATACATCTCAAATGACTCATCTCAACTCAACCTTATAAAGGCTCTCATCATTTAATCAGTCTCAAAGAGACTCTAATCATCTCATCAATCAACATCTCAATCAATAGCTCAAGGATTTGAGCAATTATTAGGGAACAATCAAATAGACAAATCATTAGAGTTCAGTTATGGAAACTCATAGGACTATCAACTTGTATCAACTCATCATCATTTTCACATCACAATCACAATCTCTATCAACATTCTCAATCAAGGCTCTACACTCAATCCCTATCTTCTTTTATGCAATTTTCAAGAAATAATGAGTAGGGTTTATGCAATAATTCATGTAAAACATTCAATTCAAGAAATAAGTTTGTGATGATCATCAACATATGGAAATACATGTAGTAAATATGGTTTCTCAAGAAAATAATCAAGAATCAATGCATATAGACTTAAGAACCTTCAACTCTCATCAAAGACCATCTATGGGGCACATGGGAGAACAATCCCATGCTTTTAGTTTAGCCTTACATACCTGGAATGAAGCTCTTCAAATCACCCATTAAGAATTCTCCTTGAATTCTCCAATATCACATTCTTCTTTCTTCTCTCTCAAGCCCTAACTTTCAAGTGTTATGAAGAAGGACTTAGAATGGGATTTTTGACTCTATTTACCCATCAAAACAACCTAAAAGGGTCATGTTTCAAGTTTAGGAGGGGTTTTAAAAAGTTTGGAATGCCCCACAAAAAATTTAAAATTTTAAACTTTAGTGGAACAGGTCGGGATAATGGGTCTGTGAGCGGACCTGTCACGCACCTGTGAAATTTCAGAAATTCAATCCCATCGTAAAATTGAGAAAATGTATAAGTGTGGGTTCACGATGGATCCACATCGTGGAGCTGTCATGTTCCCTCACTATTTTAGGTCCATGATAGGTCTGCATCCCGGCCTTGTCGCGTACCCTTACTATTTTTGGTCAATTTTGTGAAAATTATTTTTTGATCCAGTTACTCTTAAATCAGGCCGAGACCATTTTCTGACTCAATTTTTCAGCGCTAATCACAAATTCCTATCTCGAATTTTCTATCTGAGCTTTGGAAGATGTGTTACGCGCACGTCTCTATTCTAGGGGTATTTTGATAATTTTATCAGGTGTTATAGTTTTTTGAAGAAATAAAGATGAGTCAAATTTGCTTTGTTCAAAAGAAAACTGTAGCAAAGTAGATCAGAACTTGTCAAATCGAGCTCTAGGATCTTGTTTTAATCCATATGAAGACTACTTCAACTTGCATATATCTGATATAGGTGATGAGAACAAACCAAGTGGAGGTCTCAAATAAATATCTTCTTTAAGATTACCATTGAGAAAAGCATTTTTGACATCAATTTGATAAAGAAGCCAATTTTGTGAAGTAATAATGGCAATAATAGTTCACACCCTAGTCATTTTCGTTGCGGGTGCAAAAATCTCCTCATAGTCCACACTATACTTTTGTTTTTTAACAAGAACAACCGATCAAGCTTCGTACCTATCAAGAGTTTCATCAGAATGAAGTTTAATTGAATAGACCCATGTACATCCAATTGGGTGGACATTTGAAGGACATGAAGCAATGTCTCATGTATTATTTTCCTTAAGAGCCAAAACTTCTTCCATTGCTTTTTTCCAGCATTCATGCTTAGAAGCTTGTGAGTAACAAGTTGGAACAAAAGTGTTGGATAAAGTAGAGGAAAATCCATATCAACTGGGAGTACAAGATACTTAAGTAGATCATCGAGTAGGCTCAATAGGATTAGATCTCGAAAATTCTCATATTCTAATTATGTTGCAGTTTCAGGTGGCGAATCAATTTCAAGATGAGGTAAAGTTGGCCAACATCGTTCATACACAAATCCAGGTTTGCACCACTTAAAAGAAGATGATAAATTCTCAAAAGTAGGAAGAAGAGGACAAATAGAAGATGATTCCGCATGAGCTGGAAAGAAATATTGATTCTCGAAGAAAACAACATTTTCCAAAACACAAAATTTGTTAGAAAATGGACCATAGCAAATAAAATATTTATGTGAAGTACTATAACCCATTAAAGCATATTTAGTTGACAGTGCAGAAAGTTTATAGTGCTGAGAAGGAGGCAGATGCACAAATCATACACAACCAAATGTATAAAATTATTATACTTATTATTTTGATGATAAAGATAAAAATATGGAGACTCAAAATTTAGCACTTTAGATGGCAGTCTATTAATTAAATAGACACCAGTAGACAAAACTTCCACCCGACTTTTAGATGGGACAGAAGAATCAATCAATAAAGTACGAGCGATATCAAGAAGAAGATGATTTTTACACTCAACAACTCCATTTTGTTATGGTCTATATGGACAAGAGTGTTGTGAGACAATTCCTTTCTCAAGAAAGAGATTTTTCAACTCATAAGACACATATTCTCCACTAGAATCAGATCTTAATAATTTGATGTATGTAGAAAATTGAGTCTAACGGTAAGCCAAAAAAGTCTTGAAGATGGAAAATACCTCATCTTTGAATCAAAGAAAATATACCTACGTAAATCGACTGTAATCATCAATAAATGTCATAAAGTATTTGAAATGAGCATGAGAAACAATTGGTGAAATACCCCAAACATCACTATGAATGATATCAAAACACTTTGTAGCACGACTACCAAAATCAAGAAAAGGAAGAGTTTTACTTTTGTCTAATTTACAAGTAGAACAATTAATGGAAGCAATTGAAAGTTGATCTTTATTTCCCGATAGACCAGAGTTGGATAAATGAGACAAGTCAATAGAATTTGGATGTCCTAGACGCTTATGCCAAATCTCAATCTTACTAGCAATAGAAGTACAAGCAAAACATAGAACAGGAGGAATGGAAAACTGTATAGGAAACAATCGTCCAACTTTAGGCCCTATTTCGGTTATCCTCCCCAACACCTGTTACTGCACAAGACAACCATTACAAAAAAAATTCACTTCACAATTCTTATCTACCAATTGTCTAACAGAAATAAGACTAGTTGAGAGCTTTGGTGAAACAAAAACATCCTTGGAAGTTGGAGTAATGTCCCCAACCTTGGTAATGGGTAAATTACTACCATTGGTAATCTATATTTGTGATGGTCATTGATATTTAACGAACATGTTTTAGTATGCTCGTTGAGTTGGTCATATGATTGGAAGTGCCTGAGTCAACAAACCCAAAATTAGATGTAACATCATTACCTTGTAGTTTCAATGCTGAAAGGGCTGACACAATCATTTGTCGTACCATTTCAAGAGGAGCTTTTCCTAAAGATGAGTTATCAATTGTAGAACCATTTATCCCAGTTTGAAAGGCATTGACCTTATAATTTTGAGGGCGCATGGGATATTTTTTGATAATGTGTCCTTGTTGTTTACAATAATTACAGAACTTCTTGTCACAATTACTAGCAATATGACCATATCTCTTGCAACTGTAACATTGAGTTCTAGTCATATCCCTGCTCATTCCTTTACCTTGAGCAGTCATTTTCTTTCTTGAAAACATTTTATGTGACTAGATGTTGCTCTTCACGTAGAAATTCCCTGAAACAAACATCCAAAGAAGGAGGCGGCTCATGGTTCATCAAGCTAGAGCAAACACTCTCAAAGTCGGACCATAATTTCATCAAAAAATGATCTTGCTTGCTTTGCTAATGAACTGCCTGAATTACAGAGAGAGATTTAGCAGGTATTTTGGCATAGACAATATCTGTAAATTTAGCCAATAAGTTCTGAAATCCAGAAAAATAATCCTGAACAGGAATATCTCTTTGAGAGTAATTAGCAATATCATACTCTAACTAAAAACGTCTTGCGCTATTATCTTGGTTGTAAACCTTTTTGTAATTAATCTTAGATAGACTTATGTCAAGGGCTTAGAACTTCCGCTAAGACCTCCATGCGATTCTAGTCAATTTGCTCATGAATCTTTCATGCTCTTGCAAATACTAGTAAGCCTTTCAACTATGATCACTAAAGGAATGCTATATAAGAAAGACAAAAGAGCTTTTTGAAAGAAACAAGACTTTGATTGCTAGAGAGAATGCTTTACAAGGCTTGTGATTGCTTGGTTGCAACTGAATGCCAAGGAGGGGTATTTATACTACTACACCTCCTCAATGGAAAACTAGGATTGATTTGATCTGACGACTATAATTAAGTCTTCTAGAATGCTCCTACAAAATATCTAAGATACTTACAAGTGCAAGACTTATCTACACACTTCTACAAGACTCTGGAACCTTCCAGGCTTCTCTTGTCTATTCTTCAATCTTCTGCATTATTCTAGAGAATTCTAGAGTCCTCTAGAGCATCGTGGACACGTTCCTGCACAGTTTTGGAGCAGAATTTATGGGGGACATGTCATTTTCCCACACCCGATGATGTGACGATCGTGACGCATTACTGTTGTTGCAAGAACTCCCGTACCTTGTCCCTAAACTGCCATAAGTCTTCATATCTTTTACAAGTGGCCTCCTCTAGAGATTGACCGTTCCAGTGGACAAGGAACATTGCGGTAGTAGGCTGTCCCCTCTTCTGCTTGGCCTGGTAATCGATGATGGCTTCTGTGTCTTGATTATGCGAGGCAATGATGGTAATGGGTGCCCTACTCGACTGTCCTTGGATTGGGTCATCCTTATCCTCATGGTACGACTTGTGGATGCTAGCATGAATGACAGGATGTACCTTTAATGATTGTGGTAGCTCTAGTCAGTAAGAGATCTTGCTAACATTAGCAATGATCCAAAATGGGCCTTCGTACTTGCAAACTAGTTCTGATTTACAGCTCTTAGTGCCTTGAATTACCTCGGGTTGAATTTCACCAAGAGCAAGTCTCCAACTTTGTAGCCTGAGGGACGACGTTTGCGGTCGGTGAACTTCTTCATCCGTTTGGCCGCTTTGTCTAAATAAGACTTAGTCCATCTGCTCCTAAAATCCTCTAACCATATGGTATGCGCCCAAACTCTTTCCCTCGAATGCGGTTGGTTGTGAATGCGGCGTTTGGGCCTTAGCCTGTCACTAACTCGAACAATGTTCGGCCAATGGTTTCACTCTTCTGAAAATTATACGAGAATTGGGCCATATCAAGCAACTTGGCCCAATCTTTCTGATGTTAGCTCACAAAGTGCCTAAGGCAGTACTCCATCAAGGCATTAACTTGCTCTGTCTGGCTGTCGGTTTGGGAGTGGAAACTTGGGGAGAAGTGTAATTCCATGCCAAGTATCTTAAACAGCTCCCTTCAAAAGTTTCCTATGAAGCGCAGGTGCCTATCACTTATTATGTGCCTCGGCAAGCCCCAATATTTTACTATATTTTTGAAGAATAATTGGGCTGCCTCCTTGGCTGTGCATCCAGCTGTGGCTGGAATAAAGGTGGCATACTTTGAAAATCGGTCTACCACAACCATGATGGTACCATACCCGTCGGACTTCGATAAGCCAGTGATGAAGTCCATGGTTACGCTTTCGCACGGATGCTCGGGTACTGGTAGCGGCTCAAAGAGTCCTCCAGGATCACTTTATTCTACCTTGTCTTTCTGGCGCACAAGACGTTTCTGCATATAACATTCGATATCATCCCGCATGCATGGCCAGTAATAGATTGCCTTGATAAGAGCTTTTGTATGATACTGCCCTGGATACCTGACCCATAGGGTATCGTGACTCTCCTTCATCATCTACCACCTGACATTCCTATACTTTGGCATATAAACTCTTTGCCGGGCGGTGAGTAGGAGACCATCTTTTATCCAGAAGCATCGGGTCTTCCCTTGGGATGCTAACTCCATGAGCCTCTTTGCCTCTGGATTATGTGACAAGCCCTCTTTGATGGACTCCTGTATATCGCATTGGGCTATTGTGATGGAAACCAATTCCGCCTTTCTACTTAAGGCATCCGCCACAACATTACCTTGGCCTACTTTATACTCCAACTCGTAGTCAAATTCGGCCAGAAAGTCCTGCCACCTAGTTATTTGTGTTAGCTTCTTTTGAGACTGGAAATAACTAGTGGAAACATTATCAGTTTTGACCACGAACTTTGAAACCAATACGTAGTGCCTCCAAGTTCTTAGGCAATGAACAATGGTGGTCATCTCCTTCTCTTTCAGAGTACACCACTATTTTGTTTCGTTTAACTTGCGGCTTTCAAAGGCTATGGGGTGTCTATCTTGCATCAGCACATGTCCTATGGCATAATTTGAGGCATCCGTATATACTTCGAACATTTTTGAGAAGTTAGGCAGAGGAAGAACCAGCTCCTTCGAAATGGTAGCTTTGAGGCCCTGGAAAGCCTCCTGACATTTCTTGCTCCAAACCCATAGCTTATTTTTCTTTAGAGCTCGGTGAGTGGAGCGACTATTGCAGAGTAGCCACTGATGAACCTCCGATAGTAATTGGCAACCCCAGGGAACGACCTTAACTCCTTAACCATTATGGGTGTCTCCCACTCTTTGATAACTCGTACCTTTGCCACATCCATGCGTAGTTGGCCCTGGCTGATAATATGACCTAGGAAGTGCACTTGTGCTGGGCGAATTCGCACTTCTCTTGCTTGACATATAGCTGGTTTTCCCTCAGGACTTGGAGGACCTTCAACAAGTGTTGCACGTGTTTCTCCAAGGTGTCATCCAGGTATACCACCAAAAATTCATCCAAGTAGGGATGAAAGAGTTTGTTCTTGAGTGTGCAGAAGGTAGCGAGTGTGTTGGTTAGGCCAAATAGCATCACCAATCACTCGTAGGACCCGTACCTTGTCATACAAGTTTTACCTTGTAGTAGCCTTTTTGAAGATCCATCTAGGATAAGTACTTGGCATGCCCGAGTCTATTGAGCAGGTCGGCAATCAGCAGGATAGGATACTTATTCTTTATGGTCACTTTGTTTAGCACCCGATAGTCTATGCATAGGCACAACGAAGCATCCTTCTTCTTCTGGAACAACACTGGGGCCCCATACAGTGCTTTGGATGGTCAGATGTGGCCAGCTTCGAGGAGCTCCTTCAGCTACTCCCTAAGCTCCTCCAACTCCGGTGGTGCCATCCGGTACGGCGGGTAGGCCGACGATCTTATCCCTGGCTCTAGCTCAATCTTGTGCTCGACCTTCCATCTTTGCGGAAAATTCTTGGTAACTCCTCGGGCATGACATCTTTGTTTTCCCTCAGGCACCTTCTCTATGCTAGGTGGAAGGGTTTCTATAGCACCATCATTTTCACTCGAACTTGTGATGGTTGCTAGATAAGTAGGCTCCGCCTTCTTAAGGCCCTTCATAATCTGCATGGCCGAAAGTTGGGCAACCCCTTTCGCCTTTGGTATCTCAACTAGAGGTACTATACAGGACCCTTCCTTCTCCAACACGAGCATCCATTGAAGGTAGGGGGTCTATCATAGTGTGGCATTGGCAAAAGAATACTTGCCCAAGTATAATGTCGAAAATATCAAAGGGGCAATAACAAAGTTGGTTTTACCTTGCTATCTGCCTAGAGTGATGTCCACATCATGCGCAACTCTACATATTGGTGTTAGTGGAACATTGATCATCTTGAGGCAAGTGTCACTCGACTTATAGCTTAACCTCAACTTGTCGCTTTTCCCTTGGTCATAACATTAGCCTCTGTGCCCGTGTCCACCTTGGCACACACCTGTTTGCTGTTTGGGGTCATATCCACGTACTGTATTGGGTAAGCCTCCTGCTTACCGGCTAGTGTGGCAGTAGTGGCACATAACCCAATCATGCCTACTTGGGTGGTGCCCGAGCTCAGTCCTTGGTCCTGAGACTCCTTCTTCTTGTGCTCCTGCAGTATGCTCCAAGCTTCTTCAGCTAGGGACACCTTATATAACTGTGTGCGCCTCGAAAAATGTAGCAGCCGCTTCCCTTGGACGACTGATCATTTCTTTCGGCATAGGCCTGACGTCTGGACTTGTTGTTGTCAACCTGCTCCTGGCTCCTGGGTGGGTATGCCTCCTTCTCTCTGTTGTGATCTCCCTCACCTTTCATATGGCTATTCATTATCTCCATAGCCTTTCCCTTATCATGCTTGAAGTCCGTCAAGGCTTATGCCTGGGTGATGGCCTTATCGAATGTGGAAACTTGTCATTGTTGCAGCTCTGTCCTAGCCTAGTTCTACAATCTCTCCATGAAGTTCAACATCGTATCTTCCTCCGTTAGGTTGAGGATCTGAAGTGTGGTAAAATCCTTTATATATGCCCTTATGCTGCTAGTCTTTTTCAGTTCCCTAAGCCTCCAGTTAGCTTTATAGATGATGTTGTTAGGGAAGAAAGTCTTCTTGAACTCTGCCTTAAACTTCTTCCACATGCTGATCGTGCATAACCCCTTCCTTATTTTGGTATCTTTGCATTTCCACCATAGCAACACCATCTCTGTCAGGTACGGTACGACTGTGTTAATCTTCGTCTCATCACGGCTTACCTTGTTATACTTGAAGTAATTCTCCAAGTGCCACAAGAAATTTTCCACCTCCTATGGGTCACGGTCGCCCTTAAAGACTGGTGGCTTGGGAGCTTCAATCCTGGCCTCCCTTTCTATGGCCGGTACAACATATATCGCTTTCTTGACAACTTCCTCGAGCTATTTTATCCTTGCGCTCATGGCTTCCAGCATGCCCATGAACCTGCCCTCTAAGGCTTCAACCCTGCTCTCGAAGGAAGTGTATGCTTCTCTCGCCTCAACTTCGGCAACCCTATGCATGTCCAAGTCCTTACGGATGTTGTTATTCTCCTCATAGGTGAACTCCTCCAAGGTTTTGAACTTGCCATCGATCTCATTCAAGCGATGGCCCAGCAACTCTACTGCTTGACGAGTAGTTTCCACTCTGGCGACCTACTCCAGCCTTGGTGTGATGTTTATTGACAACTCAGCACGCTCATTGTTAATTAATTCTGCAATTGGGGGTGAGACACATCGCTTGGTGATGGTTCATTCGTCACTTTCTCGGCCTTCTTTGAGCCTTTCTTCCCCTTGCGTTTCTTGCCAACATCCAGCATAACGTTGGCAGTGCTAGTGGCGTAGACATCTCCGTCACTTGCCATAGTTTTCCTTTGTAAACCTTGCACCGATACCACTTTTTCATGGGCTTAGAACTTCTGCAAAGACCTCCGTGTGGCATTAGTCAATTTGCTCACGAATTTTTCATGCTTTTGTAAGTACTAGTAAGCCTTTCAACTATGATCACTAAGGGAATGCTAGATAATAAAGACAAGAGAGCTTTTTCGAAGAAAGAATACTTTGATTGTTAGAGAGAATGCTTTACAAGGCTTGTTATTGCTTGTGACTTGCTTGGTTGCAAATGAATGCCAAGAAGGGGTATTTATACTACTCCACCTCCTCAATGGACTGCTAGGATTGATTTGATCTAATGGCTACAACTAAGTCTACTAGAACGCTCCTACAAAATATATAAGATATTTACAATTGCAAGACTTATCTACATACTTCTACAAGACTGTGGAACTTTCCAGGCTTCTCTAGTCTATTCTTCAATCTTCTGCGTTATTCTAGAGAATTTCGTAGTCTTCCAGAGCATCGTGGAAACGTTCCTGCACAGTTTTGGAGTAGAATTTAGGTGAGATGTGTCACTTAGCTCTCTTGTATGGCCTAAGATTAAGAACAATAAGAGGGTCAACTGATCCTAAAATCCATGTCATCACTCGAGCATCTTTAATCTTCCATTCACTTAACTTTGTAGGATTAGTAAGAATAGGATCACTTCCATCTATATGGCTCCATAATTCTTTTCCATTGACAAATAATTGAAATTGAAATTCCTAAGAAGAATAATTTTTTCCGGTGAAACAAACACTGAAGGATTCGAAGTGATGTGAATTCATGCTTTTGGATAGCTATGAAAATGAGAAAGACTCAAGAAAATAACTAGAGTGACCAAGAACAAAAGTCCTATGTGTTAGGACTGATTGTCGACGAAGTCAACAAAGAAATCACGATTTAAAAAAAATTTGTAAGAAACCACAAAAACTCTATGAGACAAGACAACTAAGAGAAGACTTCGATACCATGTTAAGATTTTTGTTGAATGCCTCTCAAAGTGAGAGTCTTTCCATTATATAGAGAATATAAACAATACACATTCCTAAAGATCCATTTTCCTATAACTAAAGATCAACTACTCAATCCTTGTAAATCCGCCATTTAAATCCCTTTAAATCTGTTATGCTATCCCGCTAAATCTACTACCGTATCACATCAACACCAATTTAGAGATATTTAAAAATTGACTCTTCAAAACAAGTTTGACATGGAATACACAAAACTCGAGGAGTCATGCCAAAAAAAAGGAGGAATAGCCTTAACATACGTTGAATTTAAGATTAGAAATTTGATATAAATAATCAATTTTTTTTCAATGATCAAATATAGCATCAAAATATTTTTCTACTAAGTTCTTGTTTCAACCAATATGTAAATATGTTGGTAGCAATTTGAAGATATAATAAAACGATGATATGCATCAACTATGAAATTACCTTTATAAGAAAAAAATAATGAAACTAGGTGGAGTTCACATATGTATATATATATTCCAAGTGAAGTAACTTGCAGCCAACAAAATGGATGTTGAACTAATTGTTTAAAATTGATTTGGGATAACATAGAAAAGATTTTGACACCTCAACAAATTATTAAAGGTTTATTATCCATTTCATGGAAGTGGAGGTGGCAAGACCCATAAATATTTTTATATTGTTAGAATAGGAGTAGGATTGCATAGTCTTATTTAGAATTGGAATAGGATTAGTATGTTGTTTCCTAGTTGTATTTGGATTAGGTTGTAGTGTCTATAAATAGGGTCGTTATGTAGCAAAGTAAATATACTATTCAATATTATATTTTTCCCTCATATTTCTCACATGGTATCAGAGTATCTGTGAGAAAAAAGAAAGGGTTTCGGTGGCTGATCACTGTTCTGGTGGTTGTCTTATGTCATCTTAGTTTCTATAGGTGTTATGCAAAAACCAACACCATCACTAGGCTCGGGAAGCCTGGGTGACCACAAGCCAACTGGAAGCTACTTAAAAATCCTCCCTAAGCACTCTCACGCGCCGCCAAAATTGTCTGTTTTTTGGTGAGATCTACATCACTCGCCGGTGCGTGAGAGTTCACCGATGACTTTTTTCCAATTTTTCTTCTTATGTTGGGGTCGACGAGTCATTCTGACCAAACCCCAACCATTTTTTGTCAGATTCAATTGTCGGAATTAGGGTTTTGACATCTTTTTAGTGTTCCAAGCAGGTTTTTGGCCATCTTTTTGAAGATTTTTCCATCAGTGAGGTTTCCTCTGCATTCCGAGGTAGACCACATATATTTTTTATTGTTTTGACTAGATTCTGGTGGACATATCTGATTTTCGGTGATTACTATAGTTTGACTTTAAAAGAAGATATCCTTTGGGATTGATATGTTTGGCTCCAAAAATACAGGAACGGGAAATTCTAATCCTATCATCAATTCAGAACCATTAATGGGTAGTTCCAACTACTTAGCATGGGCTTCCTCAGTTGAATTATGGTGCAAAGGTCAAGGTGTTTACGACCACTTAACAACAAATGTTTATGTGGTAGATGAAAAGAAAAAGGCTACTATGGAATCTGCAACAGCCAATGCATAATGGGATATGGTTGATGCTCAATTGTGTAGTCTCATATGGCGTTCTATTGATTCCAAGTTGATGCCCTTTTTTTGCCCATTCCAGACATGTTATTCAGTTTGGGAAAAGGCTTGTGCTTTATATACTAATGACATATCTCGATTTGATGATGTGGTATCTCGAATGACCACCTTAAAGAAACGTGAATCTCATCTATCTACATATATAGTTGGGACAAGTGTAGGCAATCATTAAGGAAATTGAAACATTGATGCCAGTCACTGCGAATGTCACAACACAACAAGAGCATAGACAAACATTGTTTTAGTCCTTACACTCGCTGGACTTCCTGCTGATCATGATTCTGTGCGTGACTAAATCTTAGCTATCCCTACCATCCCTACAATGGATGAATTATTCTCTTATTTACTTCGTCTTGCTGCGCTGTCCAGTCATAAAGTAGTTTCATCACCCTTTATTGACTCCTCTATTCTTGCATCTCCCAAGGTCAAGTAATCATGGAGGAACTTCAAACATTGATGCCAGTCTCTGCGAACGTCACAACACAACAAGAGCACAGACAAACATTGTTTTTAGTCTTTACACTTGCTGGACTTCCTGCTGATCATGATTCTGTGTGACCAGATCTTAGCTAGCCCTACCATCCCTATAATAGATGAATTATTCTCTCCTTTACTTCGTCTTGCTGCGTCGCCCAGTCATAAAGTAGTTTTATCACCCACCATTGACTCCTATATTCTTGCATCTCAAATTACTGATAAACGCACATCTACTATGGGGAACCACAAGGACAAGCCCATTCTGGAAGATCTCGCTCTAAGTGTAGTTATTGTCATAAGTCTGGACATACTTGTGACATATATTATACTTTGCATGGTCCACCCTCCAATTATGATCCTATTGTTATAAAGGAATATAACAAATCCCTTTGAAATCGAGCAAATAGGAAAACTTTTGCTCAGCGTAATGTTTCTGCTGCTCCACCTAGCCGATCATCTAATAATGCTCATATTGTTTAGGCCGAGTATGATCAGTTCCTTCAGTATCGACCAAGTAAGCAATTTTCTCCACAAGTAGCATCGATTTCTCAACCTACTGTTCCTGTTGTGGGTAATCCTTTTGCTTGTGTTTCACAGTCTAGTACTCTTGGATCATGGGTTATGCACTCGGACACTTCTGATCATATTTCTGGCAACAAATACCTTTGTCTGATATTTTTGACTCACAATTCCTTTCTGCTATTACTTTGGCCAATGGGATCCAAACAAAACCAAAAGGGATTGGAAAAGCCCAACCTTCTGTCACCTTAGATTCTGTTTATGTTCATGGTTTTCCTTTTAATGTGGCATCTATTAGTCGTTTTACGTGGGACTTATATTGTGGCATTTATTTTTTTATGATTTTTTCCTTATGCAGGACCACAATACGGGACAGATGATTGGCATAGGAAATGAATCACAAGGCCTTTACTATCTTACCTCTTCAAATTCCTTCACAACATGCTCCTCACAGATACTTCACACCCAATTCACAAATGTTTGAGACATCCTAGTCTATCTAAACTGCAAAAGATGGTGCCTAGTTTGTCTAGTTTATCCTCATTAGATTGTGAGTCGTGTCTATCACAACCCAAGCCTAGGGCCTAGATGTGACACGGCGAATAGGGAACCTGAAGGAACCCCAAACAAGCCTCTTAACGTGTCATTACACATCCATGGTTGCGGAAGCATATAAAAGACATATAGAATAGGAAGGGGGAATTGGGGCTAAGCGAAAACTTGCCAAAACAACAACATTTCGAGAGAAGGAGTCATGGCTCATCTCATAAATACATAATTTCTCCAATAAACATATCTAAATACATAGATAGAGTGGGGGCCAAGACAAAGTAACTGGGCTCATCCTCATAGTCAAATAGAACATAAGAAAGTGTCTCAATACATAGATAAGAGGAAAACATAAACTAAGGTCCCCGAAAAGGAGGACTCACCAACAAGCTTGGAATAGCACCGTCTAATTACGTAGAGGAGGTGGATGATCAACTTGGGCACTGGTCCCTACATGGTGATATCGTGTAGGCAAGAGTATGCATTAGTACGTTTGAATGTACTAAGTATGTGGGATGCAATGCAACAAGAGATAAGCTTCACAATCAATATGCATAACATTAGGCAATAGGCATGATATAGAAATATAAAATGTATGATCAATGCATAAGTAAAACATGCTTTAGTAACCCTATCTCATATAGAATATCATATGTGTAGAAGAGACCAAGCTAGATTTTCAAAGTATGAAACCCTTGGTAGGTTAGTGATGTTGCCACCCCATCACTTAGGTAGATGAGTAATAACCCTCGTCTAGGTTGATGATGATGTCACCCCATCACCCTGGTGGATGAGTACTAACACTCATCTTGGTTGATGAGTGCTAACCCCCATCTAGGTTAGTGATGTTGCCACCCTATCACTTAGGTGGATGAGTATTAATCCTTATCTAGGTTATCTTGGCGCTAGACCCCCCAGATTGGGCATGGTCGATTTCTACACTTTATATAGGATTCATCATATACATAAGCTTATCTCATCATCGTAATATCATGCATATCATATCTCATGCTTTGGACCTTCAATTCCTCAAGAAATCCTAGTCGGACATTTTATCAAACACCTTGGGGGTGTGTAATGGGGGTAAAAAACCATGCAATTCAGAGATGAAATCATGCAAGAAAATCTGTAATAAAACCATCAATCCACACCTTGCAACACCCCCAAGACATTCACATCAAAACCCCTCATCAATTCCCACATTAGATCCAAGATTTAGAGCTCAAAACATGCTAAAACAACCATACTTTCATTATGCAGTAAATTCTCAATATACAAGACCAATATATAAAATCAACTTTAAATCATGCAATATTAGTAAAAAGGAAACTTAGGCACCATTGGTGAGATGACCCAATGGTTCAACACCACATACTTTACTTTGGAGAAGTTCTTGGTGAAGGTTGACTATGGAGACTTGAAGCTTGAAGAGAATCCTTAAATCTGGATTAGGGTTTTGAGTATTGGAATTTGGAGTGAAAATATGGCTAAGTATTTTGGGGAGTATTTGGAAATGTTTAGGATGATATAAGGGTGAAATTTGACTAAGTATAGACAAAAACACATTTGGGAAACTTGGGCCTAACAGTTAGAATATTTTGGGCCGCACAAGAAAAAAACTGCCAGGCAAAACAAAACATCTCCGCGTCGCAGAGAGGACCGGGGAGGAATTTGTACTAAAGCGTGCCCAAGGCGCATCGCGGAAGCATCGTGGAAAACTCTCTGGAATTCGCCACTTACAAATTTATAATTGCTATTCTTTCGCTCGTAAATTGAGGTCAGACCTTTTTTCACCTAATTTTGACCCCCTGATCACAAATATGAAGTCGGATTTTCGAAATAACGAATGAATTTTTAGATACATGGAAATAAAAAATTTGGGCATTCTGATGCACATTTTTGGAAACTTTTTGGGGCCGTTTCAGTGTCAACTTGGGAAACACACTCGTACAACATTTTCATGTAGTACTGAGAGTCGTTCCGAGTCTCTTTTATCTTTAGTTCATTCTGATATTTGGGGTTCTAGTCAAGTTGGTTCAACCTTAGGATTTCATTATTTTGTTAGTTTCATTGATGATTATTCAAGATGTACTTGAGTTTTCTTAATGAAAGGTCATTCAGAGTTATTTTCTATATTTAAAAGTTTTTTTGCTGAAATTAGGGGTGACAATTTCAATCCATATAAGGTAAAAGAAATCCATTTTTCCCATGTTTATTTTAATGGATCATTCATATTTTTCAAAATGGGTAAATGTGGGTTGATCTATTTTAAGAGTTCATACAAATATGGTCAAAATGAATAAAATATGGGTACCCATATAGACCCATAGATCCCCCAAACATAATAAAAAGTTCTTAATTGCTCTAAAAAAATTTGTGTGCATGATTCTTTCTATAATGACTTTTTTTATTTTTTATTGGGGTGAACATAAGTACTAAAAAATTGAAAAATCGAACCAAACCAAATTAATTTGATTTTTCAATACGGTGTTACGTTGGGTGGGGTCGGGGGCAAAAATATTTTTTTAATTTTTTGTTAGGATGGACATAAATATCAAAAAATCAAAAAATCGAATCAACAAACCGAACTAATTTTATTTTTCGATTCAGGGTGGGATGGGGAGCCAAACAAATTAACTTTTTTTAATTTTTTATTGAGGCGGACATAAATACCAGAAAATCAAAAAATCAAACCAAACTAAATTAATTCAATTTTTTGATTCGGTGTCGGGCAAAAAATTTTTTTAATTATTTTTTATTAGGGCGGACATAAATACCAGAAAATTAAAAAATTGAACCAAACTAAACTAATTCAATTTTTCGGTTCAGTGTCAGAGTGTGTGAACGGGGGGTGGGGGGAATTAACTTTTTTTTTTTTTAATTCAGGCGGGCATTAATACCAAAAAATTGAACCAAATCAAACTAATTCGATTTTTCGGTTCGGTTTCGGGGTGTGGGGGGGAGGGGCAATAAAATATTTACTTTTGTTTAATTTTTTACTAGGGCAGGAATAACTATTGAAAAATCAAAAAATCGAACCAAACTAAACAAATCGATTTTTCAATTTAGTGTTCGGATGTGGTGGGGGGCAAAAAATAACTTTTTTTTTTAAATTTTTTACTGGGATAGGTATAAATACTTAAAATTAAAATATCAAATCAAACCAAACAAATTTGATTTTTCGAGTCGGTGTCGGGGTGGGGTGGGTTGGGGCAAAAAAATTAACTTTTCTTAATTTTTTTTATAGGGACGGGCATAAATACCGAAAAATCGAACCAAACCAAATCAAACCAAACTAATTCAATTTTTTGGTTCGGTGTCAGGATGGGGGGTGGGGGTGAGGGAATTAACTTTATTTTTATTCTTTATCAGGGCATGTATAAATACCAAAAAATTGAACCAAACCAAACTAATATGATTTTTCAGTTTGGTGCCGGGGTGGGGTGGGCAGGGAAAAAATTAACTTTTTTTATTTTTTATTGGGGCAGACATAAATATCAAAAAATCAAATAATCAAATCAAACCAAACCAAACTAATTTGGTTTTTCGGTTCAATGTCAGTTGATGGAGGGGGGCAAAAAAAATTAATTTTTTTAATTTTTTATTGGGATGGGACATAAATACCGAGAAACTGAAAAATCGAAAAATCAAACCAAACCAAACTAACTTGTTTTTTTGATTCGGTGTGGGTGTTCTTTTTTCAAAAAGTTCAGTTCTTCAATTTGGTGTGGGGTCTCAAAACTTCGGTATGCCGAAGAACTGAACTTTTATTAAAAAAATTGAAAAGATAATTATTTGGGAGTAGGGTTGGGTGATTGAGATTGACCATTAACAATCTAGTTTTGATTTAATCTTTTTTGGCTTAAGAGAATAAAGTGGATTGAAACCATTGTTATTCAAACCATATTTGACCAAATCCATATTTACCCATATTTTTATATGGATGGATTATAATCCAATCCATTTGGCTCAATCCATATTCAATCCGTCCAAATCCAATCCAATCCACCCATTTGCCACCTCTATCTGAAATACAAGACTAGTTTGGTGTTTCCATTCGTACTCTTCATAGTGATAATGCGTTAGAATACATATCCTCTCAATTTCAGGAGTTTGTGACTTACCAAGAAATTATACAGCAGGCATCTTATCGGTACACCCCTCAGCAGAAAAGTGTATCAGAATGAAAGAATAGACATCTTATTGGAACTGCTCGCACTCTTCTCATTGAGTCCCCTGTTCCGCTGCATTTTTGGGGTGATATTGTCCTTGCATCTTGTTATTTAATTAATAGAATGCTGTCATCTTCTATTCAGAATCTGGTTCGACATTCCATGCTGTTTCCTTTGTCACATCTCCATGCTTTGTTCATAACTTAGCTCCAGGAAAAGATAAATTAGTCTCTCGTGCTCTCAAATGTGTCTTTCTTGGTTACTCTTGAGTTCATAAAGGGTATCGTTGTCATTCCCATGACCTTAATTGATATCTTATATCTGCTGATGTCACATTCTCTAAATCTCAACCTTACCATACATCATCTGGTCGTCCCGATATCTCTGAGGTCCTACCTGTACTGACTTTTGAGGAATCTCCAACGGTAGTGCCACCTCTAACCAAACCTACCAAACCTCCACCTCTCTTGACTTATCATTGTCATCTATGTCCAGCACCAGTTCCATATGATTCATGTCATGCGCCAGACCTTGCTCCTACTGCGGACTTGCCTGCTCCTAGCCAACCAAGTACACTTATAAAAGGTATACAGTCCACTCGAAATGCTAACCCATATTATACTCTCTTGAGTTATCATCATCTCACATCATCCTATTATGCTTTTGTATCGTCTTTGTCCTCTATTTCCATCCCTAAGACTTTAAGTGAAGCACTTTCTCATTCGGGATAGAGGCATCTATGGTTGATGAGATGTCTACTTTACGTATGAGTGGTACTTGGGAACTTCTCCCCCTTCCTACAGTCAAATCCACAGTTGGTTGCCATTGGGTTTATGCAGTGAAAGTTGGTCCAGATGGTCAGGTTGATCGACTTAAGGCTCGCCTTATTGCCAAAGGATATACTCAGATATTTGGGCTCAATTTTAGTGATACACTTGCTCTCATGGCTAAAATGGTATCTGTCTGTATTTTTCTATCTATGGCTACTGTTTGTCATTGGCCTCTTCATCAACTGGACGTTACAATGCTTTTCTACATGGTGATCTTGCGGAAGAAGTCTATATTTAGCAACCTACTACTTATGTTGCTCATGGGGAGTCTAGTAGACTTGTATGCTGATTGCGCAAGTCTCTCCATGGTTTGAAACAGTCTCCTCGAGCTTGGTTTGGAAAGTTCAACACAGTAATTCAAGAGTTTGGCACGACTCCTAGTGAAGCTGATCACTTTGTATTTTATAGGCATTCTGCAGCAAATTTACGCATTTATTTAGTTGTTTATATCAATGATATTGTTATCACTGGCTGTGATGAACATGGTATCACTAGCTTGAAGCAACATCTCTTTAAGTATTTCTAAACGAAAGACTTGGCAGATTAAAGTATTTTCTAAGTATTGAGGTTGCTCAGTCTGGATCAGGTATTATTATTTCTCAACGCAAGTATGCTTTAGACATTCTTAAGGAGACAGGGATGATGTGATGTAGACCTATTGGCACTCCTATGGGTCCTAATGTTAAACTGCTTCTATGATAGGGTGAGACACTTAGTAATCCTAAAAGGTATAGACGACTAGTGAGAAAGTTAAATTATCTCACAATGACTAGACTTGACATTTTGTTCTCTGTGAGTGTTGTAAGTCAGTTTATGACTTCCCCTTGTGATAGTCATTGCGATGCAGTTGTTCGTATTCTGTGATATATAAAGTCAGCACCAGCAAAAGGACTACTCTTCGAAGATCGTGGACATGAGCATATCATGGGATATACAGATGCTGATTGGGCAGGATCACCCTCTGATAGGCGGTCTACATCCGAATATTGTGTATTAGTAGGAGGTAATTTGGTGTCGTGGAAGAGCAAAAAACAGAGTGTGGTTTCTCGGTCAAGTGCAGAGGCAGAATATCAAGCAATGACTACAACAACTTGTGAACTTATCTGGGTCAAGAAGTTATTGAGGGAGCTAAAATTTGGCTAAAGTTGATCAGATGGAACTTGTATGTGGTAATCAAGCGGCCCTTTATATTACATCAAATCTAGTGTTTCATGAAAGGACCAATCACATTGATATTGATTGTCACTTTGTCAGAGAAAAAAATACTCTTAAAAGATATTGTTACAAAGTTTGTGAAGTCAAATGATCAACTTGCAGATATCTTCACCAAGTCCCTCACTGGTTTCATATTAATTATATCTATAACAAGTTAGGTGATTATGATTTGTATGCACCAGCTTGAGGGGGAGTATTAGAATAGGAATAGAATTACATAGTCCTATTTAGAATTGGAATAAGTAAATAATATGTTGTTTCCTAGTTGGATTTGGATTAGGTTGTAGTGTCTATAAATAGGGTCTTTATGTAGTGATGTAAATATACATGTAAATACATAATTCAATAATATATTTTTCTCGCATATTTCTCACATATATTATTCCGTATACATTTGAATATTGCATAGGTTCATAGTAAAATACATATGACTTTTTGCATATATTACAAACAATAACAACATAGCCTATGGAATCCGACAAGTGGGGTTTGAGGGTAAAATGTACGCAGACGTTACCACTACCTCATATAGATAAAGAGGTATTGTTTTTGCGTATTTTGTATATATTACAAATAATAAAAATCATTTTGAACAAATGCTGCCTGATATAACAATAATCTGTCTACTTAGCTAGATTTAATGTCCTTGTTAAATTATGAATAAATTATACTTCTCAGTTCCATTTTATGTGGCATAGTTCCATTTTATGTGGTATTATCTAGCTTACGACGATGTTTAAAAAAGGGACACTTTTGAAACTTGTGGTCTAAATAATACATAGATATTTTATGTGTTTGTAAATCATTTTGTTAAGGGTAAAATGGAGTTCAAAGTTAAATTACTTCTAATGATAGAAAGGAACATTCTTTTTGAGACGGAATAAAATGGAAAGAATGCCACATAAAATGAGACAGAGGGAGTAAAAATTTTATTAATTAAATACATATACACATATTCCATGACTAAAGAAACTTATATAAATATTTTAGACTTTTTTAAGGTAGAAAATATAAAATATATTTTTATTAAATTTTAGTTTTACTCCAATGCAATGTTATCAAAAAGGAAAAGCGCAAAAAAGCTCTAAGGTTCGTTGAGCCTTTAAGCGCAAAGTGCAAATAAAGTGTAGGCTTTAATGAAAAAAGGTGCAAAGGGAGAAAAAAAATACAAATGTATATGTTTAGTCCAAGACTAATAATGTTAAATATTGTTGGGTCCCATGCAGCGGAGTGAGCACTAAAATTTAGGATGAATAAATAGAGCAAAATGGACACAGGAAAATTTAACTTGGTTCATCCAAAACGTTTGGGCTACGTCCACAAATCAATACTTCTACTATATTTCTTTACTATAACATATAGTAGGCACAAATGTACAATTTCTTCTACTATTACAAATAGTAGGCTCTTAGAGAAAAATACAAAAAGTAGTGAACTCACTATTTCTTTTAGGAAAAGTTATTTCCTAAGCACACACTTTAAGTTTTCTTCACAGACTATTTTTGTCTATAGTCTACGGTATACCTCACAGAAGAAAAATACTCAAAGTATTTTTCTCCATGCCTATGTGGCTCTCTGTTTTTCCTCTCTTTCTTTGCTTGGTGTGCTCATCTTAGGAGCAGATTGCCCCTTTATATGAAAAAGTTTACTGCCTATTTTTCTTTGGCAGGTGAACAACTTTCCTTAATTGTCTAAAGTTGTTATCAAAAGTTGCTGAACAACTTTTGACAACCACCATAGACTTGTTTGCACCATTGTTAAATTGTTGAATTTTAATGTGTACATGGGCTGGGCATCTTCCCCGTTTTTGACAAAGAGATTTCCATGTGGGCCCTCCATTCGGAGGGGCCCACTTAACAATTCCCCCCCTCCCTCGACAAATGGAGGGTTCTGTCATTCCTGCAGATGTTTAACATTACTCGAACTTCTTTCTTGGCAGAATCTTTGTCATCATATCTGACCCATATTCATCAGTATGGATCTTTTGAAGTTGTAGCAGCCTCTTCTCCAATGCATCTGTTATCCAACGATATCTTATATTGATATGTTTGGACTTTGCATGAAAGGAGACATTCTTACAAAGATGGATGGCACTTTGAATGTCACAGAATCTCTCAAACTTATTCTGTTTGACACCAAGTTCCTTAAGAAATTCCTTCATCCATAATAACTATTTGCAAGCTTCTGTTGCTACTATATATTCTGCTTCTGCAGAGGATAATGCAATACACTTTTGCAATTTCAATTGCCAAGACACAGCTTCCCCTGCAAATGTAATCAAGTGTCCTGATGTAGACTTTCTTGAGTCAACATCGCCAGCTAAATTTACATTTGTGTATCCAATTAACACAAGTTCTACCTCCCCAAAACATCATAAGCATATTTTAGATGTACCTTGAAGATACCTGAGAATCCTTTTAATAGTTGCCCAATGTTCCTTTCCAGGATTTGAAAGGAAACGACTCACTTTCTGCCTCTCCAAAACATAAACATATTTTGGATGTACCTCGAAGATACTTGAGAATCCATTTAACAGCTGCTCAATGTTCCTTTCCAGACTTTGAGAGGAAACAACTCATTACTCCAATCGAGTGAGCAATATCTTGTCGTGCATACACCATGACATACATCAAACACTAACTGCTGAGGCATATGGTATTCTAACCATTTCTTCCTAGTGGAAGACAAAAGACTTTTAAGAAAGCTGAAACTTTATTTCCTAGTGGAATGAATTAGTGCTGCATTTGATCCGTTTTTAAAGATCAATTTGGCCAACTTTGTCTTCCATTTGAGACCTAATAATGACACCCATTAATAGTCTATTAATTCAGCATCTTATCCTCCAACATTGGGCTTAATTGGGTCTCAAATATGATAGACCTTGGCTGCCAATTTCCAGCTTTGTTCTTAGTTGGTTTTGGGTCCAAATGGCCAAGTTGTTTGTAGTGTACTTAAGACATTTTTAAAATTCTTCTTGGAATAAAAATAAGGTCCATTTATGATACTAAAACATGGGCCAAAGTTACACCCTTAAAACTGAATTTATTCATAATCAAACTTGATCAAATTCGATGTTGAGCCTCGTCTCCGTTTAACTATCAATTTTAAGCCAAGAAAGTAGGTGACTCACCTACTAAATTATTAAATCATACAATAACCTTAGTTCCTTACTTAATTTAGGGATGATATATCCTCAATTTAGCACTAACACATATATACCCTCGACCCTCTTAAGCATTTAGACTCACATATCGCCCATTAACACGAGATTCAAGCACTTTCAAGAATTGATGCTAATTTGACCAAAGCATAACATGATATATTTACATAGCATTAGTACATGTAAAATGTGAGGTGTTACAATAGAGTTCCTTTGTTAGGACATCAAATCCTCTTCGTAATACAACCCACAAACCATATAGAAGTCACTAAAATAAAAGGCAAGTGTGCATCAACTTTCTAGACACATGTTGTCCAGAATTTGCAGCATAACATACTATCATATACTTCTTGTTTATGAAGAAATCAAACTAAATACACAACTACAATTGCTTACCTTTACCTTATAGCTTCTGGATTCCCTTCAAAATCCATAGAGAATTGTGTTTGCAGCTTGGTGAAGTGAATTAGAGAGAAGACAAAAGACTTTTAAGAAAGCTAAAACTTTATTTCCTAGTGGAATGAATTAGTGTTGCACTTGATCCATTTTTAAAGACAATTTGGCCAACTTTGTCTTCCACTTGAGACCTGATAATGACACCCATTAATAATATATTAATTCAGCATTTATCCTCTAAAATTGGGCTTAATTGGATCTCAAATATGATGGACCTTGGCTGCCAATTTTCAGCTTTGTTCTTAGTTGGTTTTGGGTCCAAATGACCAAGTTGTTTGTAATGTACTTAGGACGTTTTTAAAGTTCTTGTTGGACTGAAAATAAGGTCCATTTATGATACTAAAACATAGGCCAAAGTTACACCCTTAACACGAAGTTTATTCTTAATCAAACTTGAACAAATTCGATGTTGAGCTTCGTCTCCGTTTAGCTATCAATTTTAAGCCAAGAAAGTAGGTGACTCACCTACTAAATTATTAAGTGATACAATATCCTCAGTTCCTTACTTAATTTATGGTTGATATATCCTCAATTTAGCACCAACACATATATACCCTCGACCCTCTTAAGCATTTAGACTCACATATCACCCATTAACACGAGATTCAAGCACTTTCAAGAATTGACGCTAATTTGACCAAACCATAACATGATTCATTTACATAGCATTAGTATATATAAAATGTGGGGTGTTACAAAAGTGATTAGCAAGAGGACAACTAACCACTTTAGACTTGTCCATATTGAACATTTGAAGTACTTTTTAATGTACTTCTCTTGAGATACCCATAACTTCTTGACACTTCTATCTCTTGTAATTCTCATGTCAAGAATTTATTTTGCTGATCCTAAGTCTTTCATCACTAAAGACTTACTCAATTGTACCTTTAGATTGTTCACTCTTGAAATATTTTTCCGAATGATTAGCATATCATCTTCATATAGTAGAAGGATAACACGCATTGATCTGCAGTAGTTTTCTTGAAGCCTTGCTCTGATATGACAGACTCAAACTTCTTATACCATTGTCTTGGTGCCTCTTTCAAACTATATAAACTTTTCATCAATTTGCAGACATAATCCTTTTTTCCCTTTACTTTGAAACCCTTTGGTAGTTCCATGTAAATTTCTTCTTCTAGATCTCTATGTAGGAAGATAATCTTCACATCTATTTTCTCAATTTCCAAATTGAGACTTGCAGCTAGTCTTAGCACAGTACGAATGGATATCATTTTCACAATAGGTGACAATATCTCGTCAAAGTTAATGCCCTTCTTTTGTCTGAAACCTTTGACGACCAATCTCACTTTAAAGCGTGAATAGACTCCATGTTCTTCATGTTTGATTTTGAATACCCATTTATTCTTCAATGCTCTTTTACCATTAGGCAACTTTACGAGATTAAACATTTTATCTCATGCAAGGATTTCATTTCATCTTGCATAGATTCCATCCGTTTTCCTTACTTTCATTATCCATCGCCTTACTGAAGCTTTCTGGTTCTCCCCTATAAGTCAGTATAACCTAATGATCAGCTAGGTACCTAGTAGAAAACTACACACTTCTACTAGATCTTCTTAAGGGTATTGTTGACTCTCCAGCCATTGGTGGTTGAGTGTGACCACCATCAACATCCTCTTCTTCTGATTTATCTTCCTAGGGAATATCTTCATCATCTGCATCTTGCGGATGGTCATCATGAACCTCATTTTCAGCTTGAGTAGATACTTCTGTCGGAGGATTCAACCTTAAGCTTGTTGAATTATCTGTAGGAGTAAAAGCCTTCCTTGTCTGCTTTATTTATTTCCTTGATGGTTTGGTCTTCAATAAAGACAACATCTCGACTCCTAATCAGCTTCTTGTGCGATGGATCATAAAACCTATAGCCAAATTTATCTTGACCGTAGCCAATAAACGCACACTGTCATGTTTTGATATCAAGCTTATGCCTTTCGTCCTTTAGAACATGAACGAAAGCTTTGCACCATAATACTCATAAATGTTTGTAAGAAACATTCTTGCCTGACCAAAATTTGTCTAGAATTTCATATTGAAGAGGAGCACGCGGTGAGCGGTTTAGCATATATACAGTTGTAAGTAGTGCTTCGCCCCAAAAGGATTTATCTAGCTTTGAATGAAAGAGTAAACACCTTATTCTTGCTATCAAAGTTCGATTCATCCTTTCAGCTAAACCATTTAACTGTGGTTTCTTTGGGGGCTTTCTTTCATGCCTAATACCATGCTTTTTGCAATAAGCATGAAATGATCCAATATACTCTCCACCATTGTCTGTACGGATACACTTGTTGTTCTTCACAGTTTCTCTCTCAACTGAGGTATGAAATTATTTGAATCTAGCACTTGATCCTTGGACTTAATGGTATAAGCCCAGGTCTTCCTTGAATGGTCATCAATGAAAGTCACAAAATATCTGGTTCTACCAAGTGACTTTGGTAGTGGACCACACACATCAGAGTGAATCAGATCCAAACATTCTCCATTGTGGAAGGTGGAGAGCTATAGAACGAGACTCTGTTCTTTTCTCTAACTAGATAATCTTCGCATTTCTTCAAAGATACCTGATCCATAATGTAGAACTTTAATCTTCACATTTCTTCAAGGATACCTGATCTAAATCAGGTAGAACTTTATCTTTCACCAATTTAGAGATCTAATTTTCACCAGTTTGGCAAAGTCTCTTATGCCATAAATGTGTGGTATTTTCATTTTCTGTCACATTTATAGATACATCAGAGACCTTTGCTTGCATCACATATAGTTTTGAGAGTTTACGTCCTCTCGCAATGATAAGGGAGCCTTTGGTAAGCTTCCATTTTCCATTTCCAAACCTGATAAGGCAGCCTTTGGTGAGCTTCCATTTTCCATTTCCAAACCTGTTTTGGGAACCTTCATCATCAAACTTTCCTATAGACATTAAATTTAGACGCATGTTGGGTATGTGCCTAACATATTTTAGAAGAAGTTTCACGCCGTCTCTATTTCTAAACCGACATCTCCCTAGCTAATAACGTTTGATGAGTTTTCATTTTCCATCATTACAACACCATAGTCTCCATATGTATAAGATGAGAAGAGGTTTTTGTGTGGTGTACCGTGAATAGTTGAACCGCTATCAATTATCCAACTCATCTCTTGGGTTAATTGACTAACAATCTCATTGTCACAATTGATGTTGAACCTGTTGATAAGCTTTCCTTATTCATCATCACTGTTTGCCTTTCCCTTCTTGTCTCTATTATTTTGCCGGTCACTCTTGAACTTTTGACAAAATTGATTGATATGACCTTTCTTCTTGCAGTATGATACTCAATATTTGCATATTTGTTTGACTTTCCTCGATTCCTGTCTCTGGAGCTTGAACCCTTCACTTGGCTTCTCCCCCTCTTTTCAATAACCAAAACTTCTGATTCTGAGAAAGAGGTTGAACCTTTAGATTTACGTCTCATTTTTTCATTTAATATACTGCTCTTAACAGCTTCCATGCTTAGTATACCATTTAATGCAGTATTTGTCAAAAAAACTTTCAAAGTTCCCCATGACTTTGGTAAAGAAGCTAGAATCATAAGAGCAATTATCTCATCATCAAACTTTATGCCCATTGTCGACAGCTGATCCACCATTCCTTCTATGTTATTTAGTAATTATCCATAGAAGTGTTTTCTTGATATTTTTACTTTGATCAACTGGGTTATGTAAAATAATTTATTATTGCCAGTCTTTGAAGCATACAACTGCTCTAGCTTGTTCCACAAGGTTCTAGCATGATTTCATTACAAATATGATTGTAAACGTTGTTATCAACAAAGTGTCAAATACATCTACAAACTCGTTCATGCTCAAACACCCACTCATCTTTTGACATTCCTTCCTGTTTAACGGTAGAGAATACCAGCAAGTGCATCTTCGTAATCATGAGAAGATCCTTCATTTACCATTTAGGTTGATGATTTTGCTTATCTTTACCTCCATTGCCATGAACCTAGACCAAGCTTTGATACCACTTGTTAGGGTCCACGTAGCAGAGTGAGCAATAAAATTTAGAAGGAATAAATAGAGCAAAATGGACACTAGAAAATTTAAAGTGGCTCACCCAAAACTTTTGGGCTACGTGCACAATCAACACTTCTACTATGTTTCTTCTACTATAATAAATGGTAAGAAAAAATGTACAATTTCTTCTACTATTATAAATAGTACGCTCTCAGAGAAAAATATCAAAAATAGTGAACTCACTATTTCTTTTAGGAAAAATTATTTCCTAAGCACACACTTTAATTTTCTTCACAGACTATTTTTCCTATAGTCTATTGTATACCTCAAAGAAGAAAAATATTCAAAGTATTTTTTCTCTATCTCTCTGTGGCTCTTTGTTTTTCCTCTCTTTCTCTGTTTGGTGTGCTCATCTTAAGACCAAATTGCCCCTTTATATAGAAAAGTTTACTGCGTATTTTTCTTTGGCAAGTGAGCAACTTTCCTTAATTGTCAAAAGTTGTTATCAAAAGTTTCTTAACAACTCTTGACAACCATAGACTTGTTGCACCATTTGTTAAATTGTTGAATTCTAATGTGTATGTGGGCTGGACAGCTTCCCCTTTTTTGACAAAGAGATTTCCACATGGGCCCTCCATTTGGAGGGACCCACTCAACAAATATGAGTGAAAAATATATGGCCAAAGAAATTAAAAATAATTATGATAAAGTGAAATATCAATTGTTTAGTGTCATTTCTTCAGATAGGCTCACTGGCAAGGAAAAGTGTGTTTAGAACCTTGATGACAACACTTTAGCACGCATAAAGCGAGGCGAAGCTCTCAACATGTTTTGAGCCTCGCTTTTGGGCTTAAGCACACCTTTGACTACACTGCTTGGATGTCCTTGAATGTGTGGGATGTTGTAGGAAAACTCTCAAATTTTGGCTCGTAAACCTTCGACACATAATGAAGGGCAACTTTAAATACACAGGGTGCACGTCTTTATACCCTCTTACTTTAAATTATGGACTTCCCTCTAGAAACTAGTGGTCATTAGTATGTTATCAGTGTTTTCTATTTTCCTTATGACAACTTTGAGATGCAAGACCTCTGAAAAGAAACCCTTTTAGATGCAAGTCCTAACACTTTTGCTCTTTTTTGTTTTGGGGTACAGTACTACAAGTACTTGGAAGTCCTGATGTTACCCATTTTATTCTTTACATTAAATCTGCCCAGGTAATCAACCATTTGATTCCAAAGAAATATGTACTATAGGATTTGTCCATTTGCAATAAATTTTAACTTGGCATTCCATGTTTTCCTTTATTATTTTGAGCTTTGTGGTCCAATTTTAAGTTAACTTGAAGAAGGAAACTGATTTTTGATCTTTGAATAGTTTATATTGGTTTTCTTGGAACCTTTTGTCCTTCTCCTGTTAACTTATAGGCCTTAATGATAGCTGGAATCATTGTTTTCTTGAAAGTTTTTAATGAAGGCCCACTTTTGACTTTTGTGTCGATTCTTTATGACTCCTTGAAGAAGTCCAGTCACCATTGTTGAACTTGCCATTATTCCAGCCACCATTGTTGAACTTGCCATTGTTCCAGCCACCGTTACTGAACTGGCCATTGTTGAATACTATACCACTTATGATGTCACCAATGTCATCTACAGGGGTATAATTTCCTCTATAAAAGGAACTACTAAGCTCCTCCAAAAACAGCATCAAAACACCAAGAAAGAGTGTTAGAAAAGTGTGAGTTCAAGAGTTGTTTTTGTAATCTATTCTTGTGAGTAATAGAAGAATTTTTTTCCTCTCAAATTCGTGTTTACCAATGTCGAATTGTTCCCTGGGATACAACAAGTGGTATCATAGGCAAGTTAGAAGCGTTGGTCAAGTTTTTTTTGGTGACGGGGATACTATTCATCGGAATTCTGTCGGAGACTGTTCACTAGGTTTTCTGTGATATGTTTGAAATCTACTTCTGACTGCACCATTGGATTTTTCTCATCAAACGCAGTCCAACGCACCAAACAGCGACCTAATCGGAGTTTAAACGAGCCCAGAATTCACAATCAAAGTTAGGTCAACTCTGTCAGAATTTTGTCAGTGACGGAGATACTGTTCATCGGAGTTCTACCGAGGACGACGACACTGTTCACCGGAGAACGGTGGAGAAGATGACTGGAAATACTGTTCATAGCTAGAATCTGCAATAGTTTCAAAAATTATAAATTGACTCCTCAAGTTTTCAAAAATTTTAATTTGGTCTTTCAACTTTCAGGAAATATTAGATTGGCCCCTAATCTTTATGAAATTATAGTTTGACCTATGATCTTTTTGAAATTATAGTTTGGTCCCAAAGTTTTTAAAATTATTATTCTGGCCCAATAGTAGAATTTTGGCCTTGAAGTATCAATTCCATCCTTTTTTGATCGTTCTGGACGTAACAATGAGCTCCATTTTTCAAGATCCAACTTTTTTTTGGTGAATTAAGCTATTGCAAGGTGATAATGACCACATAAGAGTCAACATCATCTTTCGGAGCCATGATTATACTCACTGCCGCCAACTAAACGTTGTGGAGACCTCGGATGGAAGATCTTCTAAGCTGTAAAGATTTATTTGATCCTATCGAATTGAAAGCTGAAAAACCTGATCTCGTCAAGGAGTCAGAATGGAAGAAATCAAACCGAAAAACTATAGGTCAAATCTATCAATGGATTGATTATAGTGTCTTCCACCATGTTGCACAAGAGACAGATGCATATGCCCTCTGAAAGAAGTTGGAGGACATGTACTAGGCCAAGATCGCTTGGAATAAAGCCTTGTTGATGAGGTGTTTAGTCAACATGAAGCTTAAAAATGGAACTTCAGTTGCCGAGCATACCAGTGAGTTCCAGAGC
>JAOTQR010000011.1:10573348-10598045 GCA_025774065.1 Solanum ossicruentum
TGTACCATATTTGGGCTACCCCCTTGAGTTGGTAGGCCCACAACTCCACCTTCTCTTCTGACCTCACACCCATGATAGCTAACACTTTTTACACCTCAATAAACTCTTGAGGGTCCTCACCCACCTTAGACCCATTAAACTCTGGTAGGTTCATTGTCATGACCCAAGCCTATGGTCTAGACATTACACGGTGCATGGGGAACCCAAAAGGACCCTAAGCAAGCCTCTTAGCACATCATTACACATCCTTGGTTACGAAAGCAATAAAATGTCAGCAAGAGATAGTAAATAGAGATAAGCAGGGCTAAGGAAAACCTTTCATAACATAAACATCAAGAGTGAAGAGAGAGTCAAAGCTCATAGCATAATACATAACATGTCCAACAACAGCTCTAAAACTTAGATACTTGCGGGGGACAAGACAAGCAACCGGGCTCACCCTCATAGTGAATACATATATAAGAGAAGATAGTTTTAGTACATAGAATGAAATCATAAATATAGCCCCCAGAATAGAGGACTCACCAACTAGCTTGAGAGACAATCATACTAGCCACGTAGAAGAGGAGGATGATCAAGCGGGGCTCTGGTTCCTACATGGTAACATCATGTAGGCATAGACTGTGTTAGTACATTTGAATATACTAAGTAAGCAGGATGCAATGCAACAATAGATAGGCAACACAAGTAAAATGCAATATCAGGCAATAGATAGCGTAGTAACAGTATGGAACGAATGAAGGATGCTTGAAGTACCCTATACTTATATAGAACAAAATACATATGTAGCAAGTGACCATCAATACAGAATATCCAAGGCCTACCAGCCCTTTGGAGAAATGAATGAGGTACAAACCACTCAATATGGTTATAAGGGCCTACTACTTCCGTACTATGCAACCAAGGTACAAACCCCTTGAGATGGTTAATGAGGTATCAACCCTTCAACGTGGTTATACAAGCCTGCTACCCCCCATACTAGGCAACCAAGGTACCAACCTCTCATGGTTACCCGGGCTTACAATCCCCGAGCTAAGCTTGGTCAACTCACAACACTATGGAAGTTCATCATGAAATTAACATATAAACAACATATATTAATGATCATAAAGTCATATATCTCATATGCCAAACATTAGTCCTTCAAAAACTCAAGAATCATAATTCAGACATTTTATCGAACACTTGGTGGGTGTGCAATGCTAATGTACCACCATGCAATTAAAGAGTGAAATCATACAAGAAATCTTGAAGTAAGTCATCCCACGAATACTTGGTAATACCATCATATAATATACATCAAAACCCTTCATCAAATCTCAAGTTAGATCCCGGATCCAAGATTCATAGATCAAACAGGCTAAAACAGTTACATTTTTACAAAATCCCAACATAATTCATAGTCAAATTCATAATAATATACCCATATGAAAAATCAACTTAAAAGCATGTAAATTAGATGAAATGGAAGCTTGGGAACCATTAGTGAAAGGACCCAATGGTTGAAACCCACAGACCTTGACTTTGGAGAATAACTTGATGAAGATTAGAGATGAAGAATTGAAGCTTGAGTGAAATCCTTAAATCCAGATGAGTATTAGTTCTTGAAATTTGGAGTGAAATATTAGTCTCTGTGTTTGGCTGAGTATTGGGGAATATCTTGAATGATATAGGGTTGAAAATGACTAAGTATAGGTGTTGTTATGCATAGGAAGGCTTAGGCCTAAGATCCCGAGGCCTTAGGCCGCATTTGGAAAACCTAGCAGCCAAAATACACCAGACGCGATGGGTCCGGGTCGCGGAACCCTCGCGCACCCTCACTGTTTTGCACAAACTTGGAAAAATCAAATTTTTCTAGGGTTGCTCTAAAATTGAGGTTATACATATTTCCCACTCAATATTTCCCCTAATCAATAATATGAAGTCAGATTTTTGATATCACACACGAATTTTGAGATATATAGATATTACGATTCCGTGCACTTTCGAGGCACATTTTTGGGCACTTTTTGGGGTCGTCTCAATATCTCCCCTTTGGGAATATTCATCCCCGAATGTCAAAGGAATGTATATGAGAAGAGTAAACATAAAGAGGTCAGCTCCAATAATAATGCAATAGTACACTTAAAATGCCATTTTTCAAAATCTCAACATAAGTGTAAAATCACCATGAACTTTGTCAATATAAACATGAATGCATGCAAAATGACTTAAGGGATGGACATGAGACATGAAATTAAATAAAAGACTTAGAATTAGTGTCTTAGGCTTGAGTAGGATGGAAGAGATAAAGATATCATTTTTGCATGTCTGCTTCGGCCTCCCATGTAGCACTTTTGATTTGTTGATTCCTCCAATGGACCTTAACTGAAGCAACATCCTTGTTCCTCAACCTCTTCACTTGTCTATCCAAGATTCTAATGGAACCTCTTCATATATCAAGTTGCCTTCAACTACCTCCACAACATCAAGAGGCACAATAGCATTAGGGTCACCCACACACTTTCTTAACATAGACACATGGAAGATCGAATGAATCAATTCCATTTCACTAGGTAGTTCCAACTCAGAGGCCACCTTACCAATCCTCCTCATCACCCTATGAGGACCTACATATTTAGGGCTTAACTTACCTTCTTACCAAAATGAACCAACCCTTCATGGGTGAAACCATCAAGTAAACCCAATCACCAACTTTGAATTCAAGGTCCCTTCTCCTTACATTGGCACAAGTCTTTTGGCGACTCTGGGATGTCTTCAACCTTTCTCTAATCATCCTAACCTTCTCAAGAGACTCCATAAACAGATTCGGTCCCAACAAAGCCATCTCTCCAAAATCAAACCACCTAACTAGTGACCTACAACGTCTGCCATAGAGAGCCTAAAAAAGGGCCATACCGATGCTAGAATGATAGCTATTATTATAGGCAAACTCAATCTATGGAAGATGATCATCCCAACTACCCTTAAGAAACAATACATAATCCCTAAGAATATCTACAAGTGTTTGGATAGTTCTTTCGGCTTGGTTATCCGTTTGAGGGTGAAGGGTCGTACTAAGTTTAACTCTTGTACCAAGACCCTTTGAAAGGACCTCTAAAAATGTGAAGTAAATTGAGCACCATGATCCGATATAATGGACAAAGGAACCCCATGCAACCACACTAAGTCATGAATGTACAACCTAGCATAATCCTCAGTCTTACATGTGGTCTTAGCCGGTAGAAAGTGAACCAATTTTGTCATCCCATCAACCACAATCCAAATGGAATCAAAATTCTTTCTAGTCTTGGGCAACCCAACCACAAAATCCATACTAATCTCTTCCCACATCCACGTAGGTATCTCTATGTCTTGGGCTAGGCCACCCGGTCTTTGATGATCAGCTTTGACTTGTTGGCAAATATGACAACCGAATACAAATTTGGCAACTGCCTCCCTACCAATACACCTCCGTCAAATAACTATACATCATACTGTACCCAGGGTGAATAGAGTAAGAAGAACCATGAGCCTCATCAAGAATCGTTTCTCTCAAGCCATCAACAAAAGGACCACATAACCTACCTTGCTATCTAAGAAACCATCTCCCACTTAGGAGAAAACCTCTGCCTTACCATCGTTTAACAATGCCTTCAATACCAACAAACAGGGGTCAAGATCTTGCTTAGCTTTCACCTCTTCCACCAATGAAGATTTAGAACCATCAACAACAACAATGCCCCCTTGTCAAACTCTTCCAACCTAACCACCAATTTTGCTAACTGATGGACCTCCCTAGCCACACCTTTGCCACTATCCTCAACATGAGCTAAGCTACCCATCCTCACCCTATTCAAAGCATCCGCCACCACATTAGCCTTAATAGGATGCTAGTGCACACAACTGTCATAGTTCTTAAGAAGTTCTAACCACCTTCTTTCCCTCAAGTTGAGATATTTTTGAGTGAAGACCTATTGGAGACTCTTATGATTGGTGAACACATCATCCTACACCCTATACAAATAATGACACCATATCTTTAATGCAAATACCACGGTGGCTAGTTCAAGATCACAGGTAGGATAGTTCTTTTCATGCATTTTGAGTTGTCTGGATGCATAGGCTATCACCTTACCATTTTACATCAACACACAACCCAAACCAACTCCAGAAGCATCACAATACACAAAATATTCTTCTAGCCTTTCTGGTAGTGACAATATAGGAGCGGACACAAGCTTATCTTTCAATGTTTGGAAACTCTTTTCACACTCATCGGCCCACACAAAGTTGGCTTTCTTTTGGGTCAACTTGTTCATAGGAGAAGAAATAGAAGAGAACCCATTCACAAAACTCTGATAGTAACCCACTAGGCCCAAGACGTTCCTAATATTCGATGGGGTCAATGGTCTAGGCCAATTTCTAATCACATCCATCTTTTTAGGATCTACCTTAATACCGTCCCCCGATATCACATAACCTAGGAAGGCAACCTATTTCAACAAAAATTCACAATTCTCATACTTGGCATACAACTTATCCTCCCTCAATCTTTGTTGCACTACCCCTAAATGACCCATATGCTCCTCCTCACTATATGAATAGATCAAAATATCATTAAAAAGACCATAACAAATGAATCAATGTACGGTTTGAAGACCTTATTCATAAGATCCATAAAGATAGCTGGTGCATTGGTCAACCCAAAGGACATCACAACAAACTTATAATGCCCATACCTGGTCCGAAAGGCCGTCTTGGAAGTATCACACTCCCTCACATTCACTTGATGATACCTGGACCGAAGATCAATCTTAGATAAGTGGCTAGCCCCTTGCAATTGGTCAAACAAATCATCAATTCTTGGAAGAGGATACCTATTTTTGATGGTGACCCTATTAAGTTGTCGTTAGTCAATGCACATTGTAATAGACCCATCCTTCTTCTTCATAAACAACACTGGTGCACCCCAAAGTGATTGTCTAGGTCTAATAAAACCCTTCTCCAACAAGCCCCTCAATTGCTCCTTCAACTCCCTTAACTTCGTCAGGGTCATACGATAAGGGGGAATAGAAATGTTTTGAGTACTGCGGAGGAGGTCTATACAAAAATCTATTTTCTTTTTGGGAGGAACACTGGAAGGTCATTAGGAAAGAAATCCAGGAACTCATTTACAACCGGAATCGGCCCTATAGGAATAACTATGGGCTAAACATCCCTTACCCTCATAAGATGATAAGGACACCCCTTAGAGATCAACTTACGGGCTTTAATGCAAGAGATGAATCTACCCTTGACTACCACATCATGACTCTCCCACTCAAGAACGGGTTCATTTGGGAATTGGATTTTGACCCTATCAGTTGTACAATCAATAAAGGCATAGTATGCATGCAACCAATCCATCTCAAGAATGACATGAAAATCAACGATATCCAACTCAACACGATCACAAGGAAAAATCTTATGAAAAAATGCAAATAGGACAATTTCTATACACCTTTGTGCAACAATAGATGCACTAATAGGAGTAGACACCTCATAAGACTCACACAAAAAGTTGGCTTCAACATAAAACTTTTTGGCGACAAAGGGGGTAGTAAAAGAAAGAGTGGCACCCAAATCAATCAATGCATACACATCAAAATCAAAGACTTATAACATACTGGTGATGAAATCAGGCACCTCATCAACCCCTTGATTCCATGGAAAGCATAAAACTGATTGTGCCTTAGGGCACTACCTTGTTGACCACATCTCCCTAAAGGAACCATATTGGCACCCTGGCCTTGAGGACGAGCATCCTTACCCTTGTTGTGATTTTGAGGGAAATCTATTACCTAATGCCCCATCTCCCCACAATGATAACAAGCACTGGTATTCCTCAAACATGGGACACTATGACCCTTACCACACTTAAGACACACATCAATATGACCCATACCACCATCACCTTGGGCCCTTGGGATGTCATTGGTAAACCTCCTATAGGGGGCATGAGAAGATCCTTGGCCTTGATGAGATCGGCAACCTTGCAACTATGGAACTTTCCATAAAAATGGGCCCTCTTGGCCTCATTACTCCTCCTCTTCCTCCACCCTTCCTCCTCCATTTATTTTGGCATAGGTCATTAAACGGGACAAATCAATGTCACTAATCAACATAGCGGTCTAGCACTCCCCACTCACCAAGTCGGATACCCTCATCATAAATTTATTCATTCTAGACCTTAAGTCGGCCACCAAGTGTGGAGCATATTTTGAAAGTTGGTTGACCTTGAGGGAATATGATCTCACACTCATAGGTCCTTGTTTAAAGTTTCTCAACTCCACCAATTTAGCTTCCCTAAGCTCAAAAGGGAAGAACTAATTAAGAAAAGCCACATTGAACTCCTCCCAAAGCACTACATTATTGTTTCCCTTCTCCTCCTTCCATTGATTGTGCCATATTTGTGCTACCCCTTTGAGTCGTATGCCACCAACTCTGCCTTCTTTTCCGATCTAACATCCATAATAGCCCAAACCTTGTAAACCTCATCAATAAACTCTTGAGGGTCCTCATCCACCTTTGACCCATAGAATTTTGGAGGATTCATCCTCATGAAGTCTCTCACCCAAGATGCCAGAGTAGGAGCATGAGGGGCTTGGGCCCTTTGATTGGCTTGATTAGCCATAACTTGTGCAAGCAAAGTGAGAGGATCCTGGAGCTCACCATGAGCCGGTTGTTCCTCTTGTGTCAGGCATGGTCTAGCAAAGCAAAGAACAATGATTAGCGGGGAAAACGTACCTTAACTTCTATAGCAAGACATACAATAAGAAGAAGGAAAAAATTTCCTAAAATGTCTCATAGCCTCTTATTCATAGATGTGGGGCACAATATAACCATGAATAAGACTCTAATTGATGCGGTGTGTTGGATGCCGAATACTATTAACAACCTAGTGCTCTGATACCAAGTTTATCATGACCCAAGCCTTGGGCCTAAATGTGACATGGCGCATGGGGAACCCAAAGAGACCCCAAGCAAGCCTCTTAGCATATCACTACACATCTTTGGTCATTGAAGCAATAAAATATCAACAAGATATAGTAAATAGGGATAAGCCGGGGCTAAGGGACAACTTTCATACCATAAACATCAAGAATCATGAGAGAGTCAGAGCTCATAGCATAATGCATAACATGTCCAATAACACCTCTAAAACTTAGATTCTTAGCGAGGGCCAAGATAAGCAATCGAGCTCACCCTCATAGTTAATACATAAATAAGAGAAGATAGTTTTTATACATATCATGAGATCATAAACATAGTCCCCAAAATGGAGGACTCACCAACTACCTTAGGAGACGATCGTACTAGCGACGTGGAGAGGGATGATGATCAAGAGGGGCTCCGGTTTGATGATGGTCATGCTCCAATAAGAAAATGGTTGCTATCAGTAATTAACTTGACCGAGGTTAGGGTCGAATCCACAGGAATATAGGGCTTGACTATAGGATATCAGTACTAATCATTTCTAGTATCTATAACTAAAATCTCTAAAAAGGGTGTTTTTTGATGATTCAAAAACAACATAAAATTAATTCTAACTAGAATATAAAAAAATGCACAATTTTGGGAACAACTTGAGAATTGTGTTCCCCATGGTTCGTTGACTCAATTACCCGAGATAACATAATTACGATTAGTGAATCGCATGAATGACGGTAACTTAGGTTCTTCCAGCCCTTTTGTAAAGGTGAAGGTCGAATTTCACCATGGAGCTTGGTCGGCTACCATGACGTGCCAACTAACCGTTACCTATTATCCTAGTCAACCTCTCCTTGGTCAGGTTTGGTCAATTAGATGGGAACACATCAACCAAATCATGTCATCTACTTTCCTTTTCCTATTCGTCACTACCTTGGTCGGGATTGGGGTAGTAGGCAGGGTTTGGTGTTGGCCACCACCAAACAACATCAATCATGAAGGGAAATAAATAATAAATGCAAAACCCTAATCATAAATATGCACAAAACCTAGGTCATTTCAAGTCAACTACCCATGGTTCCCACAACCCCAAGTTGTGGGTGCTTAGCTACTCATGGCTAAAGCAAAACATATAAAAATGCAAATAAGAGACATAGCTGAGAGTTTCACCAATAACAATAAAGGAAATAGGAACCACAAGTTGCAGAACCACAAGTTTGATTGATCAACAATGCGTACAAAGCAAGATTTGCAATTTTCCAAAATGAGTTTTTTAAGAAAGAATAAATAAACTACTTTAAAACCTAAGAAAAGCTTCAAAAATATCTTAGAGTAGTGTCTCTGGTCACCCCTTCAAAATAACTTAACTTAAACTATATATAGTGTGTATAAAATAACCCTACAATTTGCACAGATAAGATAGCTGGCAGCTGATAAGTTTTGTAGTTACAACTCGTCAGGGAACCTGACAGTCGTAGTCGGGGTCTCGTATCAGGATCTTGGCAATTTGGACTAACTGGTATGACCTATTGGTATGAGTCATTGCTTGGGCTACGACTCATTATTGATCTTGTAGTCTCGGTCTTTTATTTTTTGGTCCAACATTTTGGCTCTCTGATTCTTTCTACGAGTCCACCTTTACAAGTCGTAGAGTGTCTTACGACTCGTAGGCTGGACTCTTAGGAGTGACCTTCATTTGGTAAATTTCTGATTTTTGGTCTCTGATTCTTGCAACGACACAGCTTATGACTTGTAGGTGGGCTTGTACGGCATATACTTTAGCAAAATCTACAATTTTTCTTCAAAATCATGTCAACCTAACTTTTTTGTAAGATTAACACAAAAACACATCAAAACACTAAAAAGTCGCTTTGAGTACTCACAATATCCCTTGTTTTAGGCACCAAATATGTTGTATTATGACAACACATCAATACCCTTAACTTAGAATTGTTGGTTCTCCTCAAGCGACGACTCAATCTACACAAACAAAGAGAAATACATAACAACTAGACTAATGGCATACATATCAACTTTTTTGATTCAGGTAGCTAACTACCATTTTCAAAATAGGATTGTAAAATTATTTAGCAAAGAGGGACATAATGGGATACCTACATCCAACCATGATAAGCTAAGGAGCATCAACCTTCCAGAGTCACTAGCATATTGATATGCTAATCAAGTAGTGCAAATGCCCTCTCTAGAAAGAAGTCCCTTATACTTACTCAAGCACATTTAGAAATCAGGGACTAAGGAAGCATTCTCACTCTCACAATTAAATTCATGCACAATGACCAACACCATAAGCTTGCCCCTATAATCATTTTTCAATTTGGTTCAAAAGTGGATTAAGATAACTTTAGGACTTATTGGCTTGTAACATGGGCTCAGGGTGGATTTGGTATGGTATTTCGGGAAAATAGTGACAAAAAGCTATCCTTGAACCATGTTTACCAACATATTTTGCTTTCATATTCCAACCTTTTCACCAACTCCTCCCTTATTTTCCCTTTTTAAGATTTTCCCAGGCTTATTCTTTCACTCTTAAGTTGTTCCTTCATTTTGAACTCATTTTTTGCTAATCTTTTCAACTTAAGGCACTCTTTTTCTTTCTTTTTCTTTACCCGACTCAGGATTATTCATTTTCTTTCTTTTCACCTCAACTAACTATCTCATTTTTGTTACTTTACCACAATAAGGGACACCCTTAACTTAGGCAATTAGCCTAAAGTGAAGTACACAATATCTATGCCTCAAACAAGGGCCACTAATGCAGCCACCCTTGATTTAGGCTTTTAGCCTCAATCAAGGTTCATATGCTCAAGGATATATCAGGGTCAATATCAGGGTATTTCATTACATGACATAAGGTTAGCAAGGTGTCAAGAAAACAATATGAGTATATAAGAAGCTCAAACGTTTGGAACAAGGGATTCACTAGTTCATTCGGTGAGTCATTTAGGAAAAAGTGGGTTTACTATCAGAACAAAAGCCTAAGATCACTTTCAAATCAACCAATTCACCAAACCAATCTTAGAGTACTAGGACAAATTCTGAGTCCATATAATGATACATGAATGCATTAAAATAATCATACACACATATGGCATTTACATCCACAATCAAGCATAGACTCACAGGTCATGCTTTCTGTCTCAGCTTACCATCACAATATCAAAACAAATATTGCCATATATTACAAAAATGTATGAATGCATCAATAATCACTACCTCAAAAATTTTGAGAGGTACCTAATTTTGCATCAAAAGTTCAAAGAAAATCTAAGAACTATATATATGCCAAAAGATATTATTATTATGCATTTACAAATTATGTAGACTTCCTAAAACATGCTGATTCAACAGAAAATTAAACATCCACAAGGAAAAAGAAACACAACAAGAAAACCTTAGGATCAAAAATAGGGGAAGTTATTGACTTGAGGCTACTCAGACATCACCTTAATCCATAACTTTCACCACCCTACAAAAAGATGATGTTTTGTCCTCAAAGTAAAGACAAAAACAAAACACTATAATATAGAAATATACACATACATAACCAAAAATAAACATCCAAAGTAGATGTAAAAAAAACATCTAACATAAATATGATTAAAATATAACCAAAAATCAACATAATAACAAGAAAATCAACATAATAACAAGATTATCCGGAAAGAGAAAAAAGTATCCAAAATGTCAAGATAAGAACTGGAGTCAAAATAAGTCAAACATATTGGTGCTTATGCACTAGTCTTGATCCGATCAACAGGGTCCTACGGTTGTCTCTGCTACTCTGCTACAGTGCCAAAAGTACCCTCTCCAGGTGAGGTGTTCTATGCTCTCTCTATATATATATATAGCCGTCAACATGATCGACTCCTGCACCACCTACTCCGATATGGGCTCCTCCTCCAGTCGCAACTTCTTCGGGGCCGACCATGGTTCAGCATGCTCAAGGAGCCTCTTTCCTTAGGTGTACGGACAGTCGGCGAGCCAATCAAGAGCCACATCCTCTCACTATGCTACCTCTGGGGCTGGAATAGGAGATGCCAACAACTGTAATAAATCGGCCTTGAAGTTGGCCAACTTTTCAGTGAATGCACTCACATCAGCAGGCCTAACTCCCTCGATCCTCTTCTGAAATCTTGCCTCAAATGCATTGGTCCTGCCCTCCACCGCTCGGGCTCTCTCAGTAACTACATCTCTGGCAAATACCTCTATCCTTTCCTTGCAGGATTGGGAAGAGCTATCTCCTCTATTTGGTGCCCAATTGATTCTGATTGTGGTAAGGGTACGCAAGCCTCAGGATCAGGGTGCATATTTATTTCTTCATTTGACTGCTCAACCTCATATGCGTCATCCATTGATTGGTATCCTGGGGGTGGGGCAACCACCCTTCGGCCTCTTGGAAACATTGTCTTAGGTTCAAGGATGCAGATTCAGGATGTACGTACGACTCATAGGGTGACCTACGAGTCGTACTCGTTACTCGTATCTTGTTCTAGAAATGCTTTGAAAATTCAAATCAGGGCCACAAAACCATCATCATGACTTGTATAAGTGCTACGAGTCATAGGTGAAACTTGCATGAAAAGAGTTCAGGCACCATGGACAACTGCCTCCTTCTACGAAAAGCCACTATGACTCATAGAGAAACCTACAACTTGTAATGGATCTTCGTAGCAGAAAATAGAGTGCCCGATGGATGTCTCTAATCTTTCCACAAAGATTAACAAATAGCTCAAAGATGCATTAAAGGTTACAATTATAAAAGCATAGGCAGTGCAGCAATGAGCATAAGTACCATTTATTACCTATTGTATCAAAACAAAGTACAACTTCCTCCTTAATAGTTCAAAACTTACCTAAAATTTTATCACATCAAAGCATATGGGCAAATACACTACACTACTCCCCAACTCAGCAATTTCAACCCACACAAGGTTCATTATGATCTATGAAATAAGAAACACATGCACATGGTCATAATATTAGACAGCGAATTCACAAATCATGAACAACATTCCAGACTTTACCTTTTTCAGAGATATAAACAATTATATAACTCATGTTCCTTACTATCGCAAGCACTTTTGCATAGGTATACTAATCATAATTTCAAGGCTTTGATTCACTCATCCATAAAGCAAGGATTCATGCAAGTATAATTTAACAACGAGAACTTACCAGGTGAACGAATGAATGAATAGGAGAAGAAAGACCAGGTGAGTCTGTTAGTGCGCACTTGGCTTGTTGGGGGATCTTAGTGGGTGAAAGATTTAAGCATGCATTAACAAGTGAAAGGGAATGGCGGGGGATGATTATGAACTAAAAGGGGACACTTTTCTAAGGAATATGAAGAGCCAAGAGACATTTCTCTCTTCATATTTCTAACGGCTCGTCCTTTGAACTTTCGCATATTTGTCTTATGAGACATTGACTACGAGTTATATGATAGCTTAAGACTTTTTGGTACCAATCTCATAGTAGACCCAACAGTTGGAAAAATTTTGATTTCATACCTGAATACTACGAACCCCACTTACCACTCGTAGGGGGTCTTATGAATCATAAAGTTGGCTCATAGTGTGGGTGCTACTTTCTGATACTCACTATTTCTCCCTACAAGGCATGAATATGAGTTGTAACATTAAGTATGACTCACAGGCCAGCTCATAAAGTTGTTTCACAGTATAATTTATCTATTTTTCAGCTCTTGATTTGTTCCTGTAGCCCATCACTTAAGATACACCAAATATCGATTAATGCAACTGGTTCAAAGTCTCAACAATTTCAAATACATATTAACTTACTAATCAATAATTAAAATATGATAACATAGCTAAAATAAAACAACACAAGAAAGATGCTTGGGTTGCCCCCCAAGAAGCGCCTTGTTTAGCATCATGGCTCGACTCAGCCATTCATGAGTACTTAGACTTCCTTATGAGCTCCATCACTGCTTCTTCTACTTCTCCTTTGTTCATCTTGCATTGCCTCTAGTTTCTTAGTGAGTTGCTTAATCCTATCACCCAAACTTTGCATCGATATGGTTTGTTGTTTCACTGTGTAATTACATTTGGGGACGTCAAAATTTGGGTCAGTTTATCAGTAATACAATGCTGGTAGAGTAACCTTGTGAAATCAGCCACATTTTCGCTTTTAGATTCGTTTCCCATAAATGCAATAGTGCTTGGGCAAGCATGCCCATGAAGGGGTTGTTATAGTTGGGCAATTTCAGATAACTTGTCCATGCTCTTAGTGATCACATTAAAAGATTATCTTAACATCTCCCAACAAGCCCCTCCAAACAATGTGTCAGCCTGCCCTTGTTGCTCGGTCAATGCTCAGTAGAAGCTAGCCACCAATTCATCATTAGTCAAACCATGGTTCTGGCTTATTACCAAGTGTTTCTTGTATCTCTCCCAAGACACCACCAAATGTTCTCCTAGCACTTGCTTGAAGTTACAAATGTTATCCTGAACTTTCTGTTTGTTAGGTATTTTGTAGAAATGCATGAGGAAAACTCTTCGAACCACTCCCCAATCTGAGCATACATCTGGTGGGAGTATGGATCACCATTCTGATTCTTCAGCTCTTAGGGTCATCAAAAACATCTAGAGAGCTATAGCATTCAAAGCAGGATGATATGTCCCTAGTACCTCCCTGAGGGTGGACGTGAATTGTTGCAAGTGGATTGGGGGGTTTTCAAACTCTTTCCTATAGAAAAAGACAGGCCTTTCCAATGTTTCCAGCAGGTCTCCAGTGATTTAGATCTTTCGTTCAGTAATGGTGCCAGCTAACCTGCAACCAAAAATCAACTAACAAAAATAACAGAAAAAGTAAAATACAGGAGAATCTATAAATTAATAGTAGGATTAACTAATAGTGAAATCAAATCACACCTAGTTATATTCCCCGGCAACGGTGCCATAATTTTATGAAGATAGTCACGCTCCAATAAGAAAGCGATCTCTATCAGTAATTAACCTAACTAAGGTTAGGGTTGAATCCATAGAGAATATAGGGTAGACTACAAGATTTCACTGCCTATCATTTCTAGTATCTATAACTAAAATCTCTAAAAATGGGGGATTTTTTGTGATTCAAAAACAACATAAAATAAATGCTAACTAGAATATGAAAAAATGCTCAATTTTGGGAACAACTTGGGAATTGTGTTTCCCATGGTTCGTTGACTCAATATCCTAAATAACATAACTATGATTATTGAATCGCATGTGGGATGGTAACTTAGGTTCTTCCAGCCCTCTTGTGAAGGTAAAGGTCGAATTTCACCATGGCGCTTGGTCGGCTACCATGGCGTGCCAACTAACTATTACCTATTGTCCTAGTCAACTGACCAAGTCAACCTCCCCTTGGTCAGGTTTGGTCGATTAGACGGGAACATATTAACAAAATCTTGTCATCTACTTCCCTTTTCCTATTAGTCACCACCTTGGTCGGGATCGTGATAGTAGGCAGGGTTTGGTGTTGGCCACCACCAAACAACATTGATCTTGAAGGGAAATAAATAATACATGTAAAACCCTAATCATAAATATGTACAAAACCTAGGTCATTTCAAGTCAACTACCCATGGTTTCCACAACCCCAAGTTGTGGGTACTTAGCTACTCATGGCCAAAGCAAAACACACAAAAATGCAAATAAGAGACATAGTTGAGAGTTTCACTAATAAAAATAAAGAAAATAGGCACCACAAGTTGCAAACCCATAAGCTTGATTGATCAACAATGCGTACAAAGAAAGATATGCAATTTCTCAAAATGAGTATTTCAAGAAAGAACAAATAAACTACTCTAAACTGTAATAAAATCTTCAAAGATATCTTGGAGTAGTGTCTCTGGTTGCCCCTACGAAATAACCAAAACTTAAACTATATATAGTGTGTACACAATAACCCTAAAATTTGCATAAAAAAGATATTTAGCAACTGATAAGTTTAGCAGTTACGACTCGTAAGGGAACCTACAAGTCATAGTCTAGGTCTCGTATCAGGATCTTGGCATCTTGGACTGAACTAGTACGACCCATAGGTAGGAGTCATTGCTTGGGCTATGACTCATATGTTGATCTCGTAGTCTTGGTCTTTAGTTTTTTGGTCCAACATTTTATCTCTCTGATTCTTGTTATGAGTCCACCTGTACGAGTCGTAGAGTGTCTTACGACTTGTCGGCTAGATTCATAAGATTGGACTTCACTTGGCAGATTTCTAATTTTTGATCTCTGATTACTGCAACGGTATAACCTATGACTCGTAATGTGAGCTACGACTCTTAGGTGGGCTCATATGGCCTATGCTTCAGCAATATTTGCAATCCTTTTTCAAAATTATGTCAACCTAATTTTTCTAAAAAATTAACATAAAAACAAATCAAAACAATAAAAGTTCTCTTTGAGAACTCACAAAATCCCTTATTTTAGGCACCAAATGTGTTGTATTATGACAGCACATCATGGTTTGTACATGATAACATCATTTAGGAATAGAGTATGTGTTACTACATTTGAATGTATTAAGTATTAGAATGCAATGCAATAATAGATAGGCAACATAGGAAAAATGCAATATCATAGGCAATTAATATTGTAGTAACAATATGGCATGAATTAAGGATGCTTGAAGTAACCCATGCTTATATAGAATAAAATAAATGTGTGGAAAGTGACCATCAATATAGAATATCCAAGGCCTATCACACCCTTGGGGAGGCAAATGAGTCACAAACCCCTCAATATGGTTATACAGGCCTACTAACCCTCGTACTAGGCAACCAATGTACAAACCCCTTCGATATGGTTAATGAGATTATATGGTCCTACTACCCCCATACTAGGCAAACAAGGTACCAACCCCTTGATATCGTTACCCAGGCCTACAACCCCCGAGCTAGGCTTGGTCAACTGATAACACTATGGAAGTTCATCATGAAATTAACATATATGCAACATACTTTCATGATCATAAAGTCATATATCTCATATGCCAAGCATTAGGCCATAAACAACTCAAGAATCATAATCCAGACATTTTATCAAACACTTGGTAGGTGTGCAATGGTAGTGTAAAATCATGCAATTAGAGAGTGAAATCATGCAAGAAATCTTGAAGCAAATCATCCCACAAATAACTTATAACACCATCATATAATATAAATCAAAACCCTTCATCAAATCTCAAGTTAGATCAAGATTCATGGCTCAAAACATGCTGAAACAGTCACACTTTTACAAAATCCCAACATAGTTCAAGAAAATTCATAATACTAAACCCATATGTAAAATCAACTTAAAGGCATGTAAATTAGATGAAATAGAAGCTTCGGCCCCATGGCTAAAAAGACCCAAAAGTTGAAACCCGCATACCTTGACTTTGGAGAATAACTTGATGAAGATTAGAGATGGTGAGTTGAAGCTTGAGTGAAATCCTTAGATCCGGATGAGTTTTGGGACTTGAAATTTAGAGAGAAATATTTGTATAAGTGTTTGGGTGAATATGTATTGAATGATATGGGGTTAAAAAATGACTAAGTATAGGTGTTTTTATGCATAGAAAGGCTTAGGCCCAAGAACCCAAGGCCTTAGGCCGCATTTGAAAAACTTGGGAGCCAAAATAGATTGGTCTGCGATGGTCCCTCATCGCGGAACCATTGCGCACCCTGACTTTTTTGTGCAAACTTGAAAAAAATCAAATTTTGCTACAGTTGCTCTAAAATTGGGGTTATACCCATTTCTCACTTAATTTTCCCCCTGATCAAGAATAGAAGTCGAATTTTGTATATCATGCATGAATTTTGAGATATATAAAAATTACGATTTCGGAAACTTCTGGGCACATTCTCGGGCACTTTTTGGGTTATCTTAGATTTGTCCTATTTGATGACCTATGTGGAATAAATGGAGAAGGAAAAGTTGGGGAAGAGGAGGAATAATAACGCTAAGAGGGCCATTTTGAAGGAAAGTTTCAAAGTCACAAGGGTGGCCGGCCTCTTTCAGGGTAAGGATCTTCTCATGCCCCCTATAGGAGGTTTGCCAACAACATCCCAATGGACCAAGGTGATGGTGGTGTAAGTCCTATTGATATGTGTCCGAAATGTGGTAAGGGTCATGGTGGCTCATGCTTGAGGAATACTGGTGCCTGTTATAGTTGTGGGGAGATGGGGCATAAGGCAATAGATTTCCCTCAAAATCGCAACAAGGCTAAGGATGTTCGTCCTCAAGGTACGGGTTCGAATGTGGTTCCTTTGGGGAGAGTTGGTCAACAAGGTCATTCTCCAAGGCACAGTTGGTTTTATGCTTTGCGTGGAAGGCAAAGGGTTGATGAGGTGCCCGATGTCATCACCGATATGCTAAAAGTCTTTGATTTTGATATGTATGCATTGATTGATCCATATGCCATTGTTTCTTTTATTACCCCCTTTATTACCAAAACGTTTCATGTTGAACCAACTTATTGTGTGAGTCTTATGAGGTGTCTACTCATATTGGTGCATCTATTGTTGCTAGAAAGGTGTATAGAAATTTTCGTGTTTGTATTTTTATAAGATTTTGCCTTTTAATCTTTTTCAGTTGGATATGGTTGATTTTAATGTCATTCTTGGGATGGATTGGTTGCATGCATACTATGCCTCTATTGATTGTAGAACACCTAGGGTCAAATTCCAATTCCCAAATGAACCCGTTCTTGAGTGGGAGTGTCATGTTGTGGTGGTCAAGGGTAGATTCACCTCTTGCATTAAAGCCTGTAAGTAGATCTCTAAGGGGTCTCTTTATCATCTTGGGAGGGTAAGGGATATGGAGTCCAAGGTCATTTCTATAGAGTCGATTCCAGTTGTAAATGAGTTCCACAATGTCTTTCCTAATGACCTTCCCGGTGTTCCTCCTGAAAGTGAAATAGATTTTGGTATAGACCTCATCCCCGATACTCAACCCATTTCTATTCCCCTTAACGTATGTCCCCGGCGGAGTTAAAGGAGTTGAAGGAGCAATTGAGGAACTTATTGGAGAAGTGCTTTATTAGGCCCATCCAATCACCTTGGGGTTCACCCATGTTGATTGTGAAGAAGAAAGATGGGTCTCTTAGAATGTGTATTGACTACTGGTAACTTAATAGGGCCACTATCAAAAATAGGTATCCTCTTCCAAGAATTGATGATTTGTTTGATTAATTTCAATGGGGTAGCCACTTTTCTAAGATTGATCTTTGGTTCGGGTATCATCAATTGAAGGTGTGGGAGTGTGATATTCCCAAGATGACCTTCCAGACTAGGTATGGGCATTATGAGTTTGTTGTGATGTCCTTTGGGTTGACTAATGCACTGGCTATCTTTATAGATCTTTTGAATAGGGTCCTCAAACCCTACCTTGATTCGTTTGTTGTGGTCTTCATTAATGATATTTTGATCTATTCACATAGTGAGGAGGAGCATATAGGTCGTTTGAGGGTAGTGCTACAAAGATTGAGGAAGGAGAAGTTGTATTCCAAGTATGAGAGGAGTGAATTTTGGTTGAAAGAGCTTGCCTACCTAGGTGATGTGGTGTGGTAGGACCGTATTAAGTAGATCCTAAAAATATAGATATGATTAGAAATTGTCCTAGACCATTGACTCGTTGGATATTAGGAGCTTCTTGGGCCTAGCGGGTTACTATCAGAGGTTTGTGAATGGGTCCTCTTTTATTGCTTCTCCTATGACCAAGTTGACTCAAAAGAAAGCCAAATTTGTGTCGGCCGATGAGTGTGAAAAGAGGTTCGACACATTGAAGGATAAGCTTGTGTCCGCTCCAATATTACCACTACCAAAAGGGCTAGAAGGATTTGTTGTATATTGTGATGCTTCTAGAGTTAGTTTGGGTTGTGTATTGATGCGAAATGGTAAGGTGATAGCCTATGCTTCTAAACAACTCAACATGCAGGAAAAGAACTATCCTACCCATGATCTTGACCTAGCCGCTGCGGTACGGGGTGCATGTTGATGTGTTCACCGATCATAAGAGTCTCCAATATGTCTTCACTCAAATAGATCTCAACTTGAGGCAAAGAAGGTGGTTAGAGCTTCTTAAGGACAATGACATTTGTGTGCACTATCATCCCAGTAAGGCTAATGTGGTGGTGGATGCTTTGAGTAGGGTGTCGATGGATAGCCTAGCTCATGTTGATGATGGTAGCAAAGGGATGGCTCGGGAGGTTCACAGGTTGGCTAGATTAGGGGTAGGTTGGAAGAGGTTGATAATAGGGGTGTTGTTGTTGTTGATGATTCTAAATCTTCATTAATGGAAGAGGTGAAAGCTTAGAAAGATCTTGACCCCGGTATCCTGGATTTGAAGGCATTGGTAAAGGATGGTAAGGTGGAGGTTTTCTCCTAAGGGGGAGACGGTGTTCTTAGATACCTAGGTAGTTTATGTGAGCCTTGTGTTGATGGCTTGAGAGAAAAGATTCTTGATGAGGCTCATGATTTTTCTTACTCTATTCACCCTAGGTCTACTAAGATGTATAGAGGATTGAGGGAGGTGTATTGGTGGAGAGGTATGAAAAGGGACATTGCCAAATTTGTATCCGATTGTCATAGTTGCCAACAAGTCAAAGCCGGACATCAAAGGTTGAGTGGCCTAGCCTAAGACAAAGAGATTCCTACTTGTAAGTGGGAAGAGATTAATATAAATTTTGTGGTTGGGTTGCCCAATACTTGAAAAGGTTTTGATTCTATTTGGATAGTGGTTGATAGGATGAGGAAATCAGCTCACTTACTATTCATTAAGACCACATATAGGGATGAAGATTATGCTAGATTGTACAATCATGACTTGGTGAAGTCGCATGGGTTTCTTTTGTCCATCATATCAGATTGTGGTGCTCAATTTACTTCATATTTTTTGAGGTCCTTTCAAAGGGGTCTTGGTAAGAGAGTTAAACTTTACGGTCTTTCACCCTCAAATGGATGGCGAAGCCGAAAGGACTATAAAAACACTTGAGAATATGCTTAGGGCTTGTGTATTGGAGCTTAAGGGTAGTTGGGATAATCATCTTCTGTTGATTGAGTTTGCCTATAATAAGCTATCATTCTAGCATCGATATAACCCCCTTTTGAGGCTCTCCATGGTAGAAGTTGTAGGTCACTAGTTGGGTGGTTGAGGTTGGAGAGGTGGCTTTGTTGGGAACAAGTCTGGTTATTGAGGCTCTTGAGAAACTTAGGATGATTAGAGAAAGGTTGCAAACAGCCCAAAGTCGCCAAAAGTCCTATGCCAATGTGAAAGAAAGGACCTTGAATTCAAAGTTGGTGATTGGGTTTATTTGAAGGATTCACCCATGAACGGTGTGGTTCTTTTTTGGTAAGAAGAGTAAATTAATCCCTAGATATGTAGGTCCATATAGGGTGATGAGGAGGATTGGTAAGGTGGCCTGTGAGTTGAAATTGCCTAGTGTTCTTCCATGTGTCTATATAGAGGAAGTGTGTGGGTGACCCTAATGCTATTGTGCCTCTTGATGTTTTGGGGGTTGTTGAAGAGTTCTTGACATATGAATAGGTTCCAGTAGAGATCTTTGATAGACAAGTGAAGGGGTTGAGGAACCAGGATGTTGCTTCCATTTTGTCCTTTAGAGGAATCAACAAATAAAAAGTTCTACATGGTAGGCTGAAGCGAACATGCAAAAACAATATCCTTATCCCTTCCATCCTACTCAATCCTAAGAATTCAATGTCTTCTATGTGATTTCATGTCTCATGTTCCAGCCCCTAAGTCATTTGCATGCATTCATGTTTATATTGACAAAGTTCATGGTGATTTTACACTTATGTTGAGAATTTGGAAAATGCCATTTTAAGTGTACTGTTGCAATCTTGTTGGGGTTGAACTCTTCATGATTCATCTTCTCATATACATTTCTTTGACATTCGGGGATGAATCTTCCCAAAGGGGAGATACTGAAGCGACCCCCGAAAGTGCCTGAAAATGTGCCTCAAAAGTGCCCGAAATCATAATTTCCATATATCTCAAAATTTGTACGTGATATCAAAAATCCTACTTCATATTCTTGACTGGGGGAAAAATTGAGTGGGAAATGGGTATAACCTAGATTTTAGAGCAACTGTAGAGAAATTTGATTTTTCCAAGTTTCTGCAAAATAGGGAAAGGTGCGCGATGGTTCTGCGATGCAGACCCATCGCGGACCAGTGTATTTTGGCTGTTAGTTTTTTCAAATGCGGCCTAAGGCCTTGGAGTCTTGGGTCTAAGTCTTCCTATGTGTAAAAACACCTATACTTAGTCATTTTTAAACCCCATATCATTTAAGACATTCACCAATACTCATCCAAACACCTAGACAAATATTTCACTCCAAATTTCAAGTCCCAAAACTCATCTGAATCTAATAATTTCACTCAAGCTTCAAGTCTCCATCTCTAATCTTCATCAAGATATTCTCTAAAGTAAAGATATGTGGGTTTCAACCATTGGATCCTTTTACTCATAGTGCCCAAGCATCCATTTCATCTAATTTACATGCTTTTAAGTTGATTTTATATATGAGTCTATTATTATGAATTTGACTTTGAACTATGTTGGGGTTTTGTAAAAGTTTGACTATTTTAGCATGTTTTCAGCTATGCATCTTAGATCTACCTTGAGATTTGATGAAGGGTTTTGATGTATGTTGCATGATGGTGGTACCAAGTATTGGTGTGATGATTTACTTTAAGATTTCTTCCATGATTTCACTTTTTAATCTCATGGTTTTACACTGGAATTGCACACCCACCAAGTGTTCGATAAAATATTTGGATTATGATTCTTGAGTTTTTGAAGGCCTAATGCTTGGAATATGAGATATATGACTTTATGATAATGAAAGTATGTTGTATATATGTTAATTTTATGATGAACTTCCATAGTTTTGTGAGTTGACCAAGCCTAGCTCGGGGGGTTGTAGGCCCAAGTAACCATATCGAGGGGTTGGTACCTTGGTTGCCTATTACCGGGAGTAGCAGGCCTGTATAACCATATTGAGGGGTTTGTACTATCACAAACCAAGCCTAGTGTTTAGATGTGACACAACGAATGAGAAACCCGAAGGAACCCCAAACAAGCCTCTTATCTTATCATTACACATCATTGGTCGTAGAAGCATTTTAATGACATAAAAAAGTAAAAATAGGGCAATAGGAGTAAGGGAAAATCTTGCATAACTTCATAATCAAAAGACAAATGAGTCAAAGCTCATATCATAAACACATAGCATATCCAACAATACCTCTACTACATAGATAGAACGGGGACCAAGACAAGCAACCTGACTCACCCTCATAGCTAAAGTAAACGTCAAAGAAAAGTGTCTCAAAACATAATAAGAGAAACTTAGACTAATGTCCTCGAAATGGATGACTCACCAACTTGCTTGAGTAGTACTGAACAAGCCACGTGGAGGTGGAGGATGATTAGCTTCTGCACCGGATCCTACATGGTGATATTATGTAGGCAAGAGTATGCATTAGTACGTTTGAATGTACTAAGTATGTAGGATGCAATACAACAAGAGATAAGTGGTATCATAATCAAAATGCATAGAGATAAGAAATAGATAACATAGTAGCAATATGACATGCATGATTAATGCTTAAGTAAAACATGCTTACATAGAATAGAACATATGTGTAAAAAGAGACCATTAACTATTAGTGAATCGTCACACCCTACGACCCTTGGTGATTGACGTACAAACCTCATCAATAGGTTGGTGGATCTTCGCACCCTACCACCCTTAGAGTCGGAGTACAAACCCTCGATAGGTTGATGGGTACAAACCCCTAACAAGGTTGGTGGATCATCACACCCTACAACTCTTGGTGCCGGAGTACAAACCCTCTGATAGGTTGATGTTTACAAGCCCCCAACAAGGTTGATGGATCATCTCACCCTACTACCCTAGGTGCCAGAGTAGAAACCCCCTGATAGGTTATGGGTACAAACCCCCAACAAGGTTACCCGACGCACAACCCTCGGGTAGGGCATGGTCACATTTCAACACTACATAGAGAGCATCATATACATGTATTCATTTCATCATTATTTCATCATATCATTATCATACCACATCATATAGCCATTCATCTCATAGGACATGATTGGACCTTCAATTCCTCAAAAAACCATAACCCGATACTTTATCAAACACTTAGAGGTTGTGCAGTGCTAGTGTAAAACCATGTAATTCAAGAGTTAAATCATGCTAGAAAATTCAATGTAAAACTTTCAATAGACACTTGGTGACACCCTCAAGCAATTCACATTAAAACCCTTCATCAAATTTTAAAATAGACATTGGTTTAATATATCAAAACATACCAAAACAGTCCCAATTTCATGAGCTTCAATATAGTGTGCAGTGATTTTCATAATAAGATAGACCCAATTATATCAACTTTAAATCATGCAAATTAGAGTAAAAGGAAGCTTGGGTATCATGGGTGAAAGTAACCCATGAAAGAAACCCACATACCTTAGCTTTGAAGATAAACTTAATGAAGATTGGAGATGGGGACTCGAAGATTGAGAGGAAATCCATAGATCCGAAGAGGGTTTTGAGACTTGAGTTTAGGAGATAAAATATTGGTTATATGTTTGAATAAGTATTGGGGAATATTTGAATAATATGTGGGTGAAAAATGGTTAAGTTTGGGTAGTTTTATGTTTGGGGACACTTAGGCCCAAGACTTCAAAGTCTTGGACGCAAGAAAAATAACTGGACAGAAAAGTATGCATGTCTGCATAAGCATGGCTTACTTCAAGAATCCTTCATTCATGCCATATTGTTACTATGCTATCCATTGCCTATGATATTGTATTTTGCCTATGTTGCCTATCTATTATTGCATTATATCTTATATACTTAGTATATTCAAATATACTAATGCATACTCTATACCTACATGATGTTACCATGTAGGAACCAGAGCCCCGCTTGATCATCCTCCCCCTCCATGTGGCTCATACAATTGTCTCTCAAACTTGTTGGTGAGTCCTCCATTCGGGAGACTATGTTTATGATCTCATGCTATGTACTAAAACTATCTTCTCTTATGTATCTATTGACTATTAAGGTGAGCCCGGTTGCTTGTCTTGGTCTAGCTAAATAATCTAAGTTTTAGAGGAGTTGCTGGAAATGTTATGTATTGTGCTATGAGCTTTGTCTCTCTCTTGACTCTTGATGTTTGTGTTATGAAAGTTGTCCCTTAGCCCCACTTATCCCTATTTATTATATTTTGTTGAGATTTTATTGCTTCCGCGACCAAGGATGTGTACTGATGTGCTAAGAGACTTGCTTAGGGTCTATTCGGGTTCCCCATGCACTATGTCATGTCTAGGATATAGGCTTGGGTCATGGCAAAATCCATGTCACTAATCAACAGAGTGGACCGACACTCCTCACTCACCAAGTCAGATACGCCCATCAAAATTTATTCATTCTAGACCTTGAGTTGGCAAGTGTGGAGCATATTTTGAAAGTTGGTTGAGCTTAAGGGCATACTCCCTCACACTCATAGGTCCTTGTTTCAAGTTCATGAACTCCACCAATTTAGCTTTCCTAAGCTCAAAAAGGAAGAACCAATTAAGAAAAGCCACCTTGAACTCCTCCTAAAGCACCACATTATTGATTCAATTCTCCTCCTTCTACAGATTGTACCATATTTGTGCTACCCCTTTGAGTTGGTAAGCCGCCAACT
>JAOTQR010000011.1:10609566-10666465 GCA_025774065.1 Solanum ossicruentum
CCCCTCCCCCCATCCCGAGAGAAACCTTTACCTTATTTTCAGTAACTAATTTCTTCAACTCCACTAATGATGGTTCTAAGTCCCATTTTTCCTTAACATCAACCACTCCTAAAGATTCAACCCCATTTAGCACATGGATACCACCCTCATTGGAATTACTTAGCCTAACCCCCAAATATGCCAACCAGTGCAAATCCTTCACCATCTCCCTCTTGGCCTCATCTACATGGACCATACTACCCATAGATAGCCTACTAAGAGCATCAGTCACAACATTTGCCTTGCCCCGGTGATATTGCTTACTTACGTCATAGTACTTAAGAAGCTCAATCCACCTTCATTGCCTTATATCTAGGTCCCTTTGACTGAACACATATTGCAGTTCTTGTGGTTAGTGAATACATCAACATGCAACCCATAAGATTATAATGCCAAATCTTCAAAGCAAAACTCTTATTTAAGATTATGGGTTGGATAATTTTATTCATGCACTTTTAGTAGCCTTCAAGCATAGCATATGACCTTACCTTATGCATTAGAACATATCCCAAATAAATATGAAAAGCATTACAATACACCACAAATCCATCCAAGACTTTCGGTAGTGTCAAAATAGGAGCCAGTTTAAGATGATCTTTCAAAGTTTGAAAACTCTCCTCAGGCTCATCCGACTATTGGAATTTTACCCTCTTTTTAGGCCAACTTGGTCAAAGGAGCAACAATGGATAAAAATCCCTTATCAAACCTTCGATAGGAACCAGCCAAACCTAGAAAGCTCCTAATATCCAAAGGAAACAATGGTCTAGGCAAATTCCTCACCACCTTGGTCTTCTTTGGGTTAACCTTGATGCCATTGGTAGAGACTACATAACCATGGAATGACACCACATTCAACCAAAACTCACACTTGCTGAATTTCGCAAATAACTGCTTATCCCTTAAGGTCTGAAGTATAACCCTCAAATGATCCATGTGTTTTTCCTCACTACAAAAGTAAATCAGAATATCATCTATGAACTCTATAAAAGCATCAAGGTAAAGCTTGAACACATAATTCAAAAGGTCCACAAATACTAATGGAGCATTGGTTAACCTAGATGACATTACCACAAATTTAAAATGACTATACCTTGTCCATAAAGCTATCTTGGGAATATCACACTCTCACCCTTAAATGGTGATAAATAGAATGGAGATCAATTTCGAAGAAATGAGTAGCCATGAGTGTGCAAGAGTAAAATTAGTCATATATATATGTGAAGTAACCATAACAAACAATAAGACCATGCAAACTATAACATGAAATCTATGTTGCCTCTACACCAGAGAAAGAGGAGTCTACTTGTCATGCTAGAACTCTACGCCCACTTTGTGGGTCATGAATCATAATGTTATATGTTGATCCACTACCTAGGTTGTATCTACAAATATATACCTATAGTGGTATGCAGTTATAAGACAAGCAAACTTTATATAAGGACCTTTAGGTATAGTCCCCCATCTAAAGGTCTCAACTAGTGCTAAGTCAAGTCTCCTATATATGTATATATGTATATATGCATATGTGTATGTGTATATATACATATAAATATGCATGTAATTGAAAACATACTTGTAATTTGTATATATGCATGGACTTGAAAACATACTTTTCATAAAATCATCATAAAGCATGCTCAAGCTCATAAGTTAAATTAAAGCTCAAAACATACTTGCATACATAGGATTAGCTAATTTCATGACTTGTACAAAGAGAAGGTTGTACCTATCCCTATCAATACATAGTGAGTTTTACATGATAGTGTAAACAAACCCTTGCTTGATCATATTCACATCATAATCACATTCATACCTGAGAGCTTGTATATGCGTAATCATGTTCATACTTGGCATCTTGTCATAATATAGTCATACTTGCATAAACTTGGTGCATGAGCATGGATTTGTGAAATGTAAGCTTAAAATCATGTAATCGAGGTAGAGTGAAACTTATTTTCGATGTTCCCAGCTCATTTGATCACCAATTGAAAGTACTCATGCATCGATTTCATAAACTCAATAGGTTTGAAGATGTAGTACATGAAGTTCATGCGATTATCATGAAATTAGAGCTTGAACATTCATATATAAGCATAATAACACTAATTAGAAAGTAATTTAGACAATTGTTCATATATGAAAGTCTATAAAATTCATGATTTGACATTGGAGAAGAGGATACATAATTAGTTTGGATTCATGGGGAAAGTGGAACCAAGAATTAAATCTGCATAGCTTAGATACTTAATTCGATAATATGAAGAAGATTGAGCTTCAACTTGAAGCCCTTTAATGGATTCCTAAGCTTGATTATGTTAAGAGATTTGGTAGTAATTTTGGTAATGTGAAATACATTATGAATTTAGAATTATGAGAGCGCATGTATGTCTTAAGTAAGTTAGAATAGAATGGGAGGGGTAAAAGCATCAAAAATTAAGCGTAAAACACTAAACCATGAATGGGGTAAATGACCAAAAAGTCCTCTTATAAGTACACTGCATGATACCCACCAAGGCACCAAAACTCATGGTAGGGGTCATAAAAAGCAAGGGGAGAGAGGCCTGGGTAGTGTGGCCACCTGTCTCATGGAGTGCACCATGATCTAGGGTGGTTCTCGTAGTGTGATCCTTGTGTCGGGTAGCCTAGAACCCTCCAAGGGTGTCTCCCACGACCCTTTTTACGAATAATGGTAAGCACCTATTATCTATAAAGGGTATCTCGGTGAGCATCCTGGGCCTAAAACCATTAAGAATCAATAATCAAGCCTTGATTCCATGTTACGAAGTTTGGATCTTTAGAACAGATGAGATCTTGAGAGGGGCCAAAATGTCTGACTTCCACGAAAGGTATCACAACCTGTAATAGTTCCTACGGCCCGTAAGGTATGTCTCGTGGTTCCCTTTTATAATTAGTGAAATTTGATTTTCTAACAACCATGTCTATGAACCACCTAATACAAGCCTTATAATGATTTACAAGTCATAGATTAGGCCGTTAAGTTAAGTGTCATATTATAGTGGCTATTGGAATGTGCACAAGGTTCCACAAAAGGTTTGTATGACCTATCAATGAGTTTATGAACCGTAGAAGGTTTTCATAGATCCAAGCATGAATTTTTAGAATTTCACAAAAGTTAGTCTCTGAGCCATAGACATGACTATGATCCGTAGATGGTGTTTTTGTAGTCCATGTTGTTAGTCTTAATGAGAGTTATTTTTTTACTTTTTTGGTCATTTCCTAATCAAACTCTAAATACTTTGAGATTAAAATAAATTCATTATTAGTACTCAATGGTACCCATAACCTCATAATCACTTAACTTATTTTAAGAACTAATTCAAGAGGAGAAAAGGATAGGGTTCACGCTATTTTTTCAAGGACTTTTCGTTCTGAGTAAAGTCCCGATCTTTCTATGTATGTAAGTCTATCATAGCATTGAACTAAGTTCGTCGACGTGCTCAATATCTACTTTCTTTTATTGATTATTAAGTTGAGTGTAAAATCTAATTTTTTGGATTTCAATTAAGGTACTTTTTCTTCTAGTGAGTCATATATAATTATGCATTGAAATTATTGTTATTTTATTATTGCTCATGGCTCTTATGAACTTTATTCGAATTGATGATTATGATTTTTTCATACATTTTTTGATGATTGAGTTATGCATATTCTAAATGAGATATGAAGAAATTGTGCGTTAAGCTAAATGATGTTTTATGTAAATTCTTTGGTGATGATATAAATAATTTTTAAAGCATGATTTTAATGAAAGATGATAATGATGGTTTAAGACGAGTTTGACATTTTAAAATTAAATTCCAATGAGAATAAACGAGATGATTTGAGCATTTTATATATCTATAGAAAGTAGTATTGAGCATCGAGTAAAAGTTTGAATAGAGGTAATTCAAGTTCTATAAATTATGTAGCCAGCGTAGCATGAAGGTCTAACCTCTCTTATCCTAAAATATGACTTTTTATAATTGGATCTATAGAGATTGAGCAACTCTTTGTGGCAAGTGTCGGTTAGAGAAACTGCTTAAGAGTAATTATATTATTTTATTGAATTGCATATCTTCTTGAGAATTGATGAAACATTTTCAATTGTTTAAAACTTTCATAGTATATTGACGTTGTGTTGAGCTAATTCTTTCTTTCCATGTACTGAAGTCATTCAATGGTGCATCTTCTCATGATGCAAATACGTCGAAGGGATATTCAGCAGACAATTTGTTGAAGATTTTGAGTATTTACAATGTCTAGGTGAGACATCCTAGTATTCAGAGGATTGTCCTTTATTATAAATTATGTCTTTCTTTTCATAGTTTTGAGATTAGGACTTGTCTTGGCACCTTTTTGATGGTTCATAAAGGCTTCATAGATTGAGTCAAATGATGTACTTTGGAGTCTTTTTGAAAACTATTCTTTATTATATACAGTTATTATTTGAATTATGACTTGAGTTACTTATTTACTGTTTGGGACATCCCTAAGCCCATATACGTACATCTTAATTCTATAGAGTTTTTATTAATTGACATGTATTGAGATCAAGTGATTTTCTTGAGAACCAACACTGACTTATAAGTATTAGCCAAGCCTAGAGTACCCTCTCGAAGCGTGACATGAGTAATGTGAGGAGCTCCTTGATTCGTCAAAGACAAAGCCATAGCAATCATTTAGGTGTGTTGAGTTCAAATGATAAAAGAAATTAACATAGCTTATTTCTTTAATTACTTTTTGCTTTCTTAAGGCATGAAAGTGCATTTTCAGAATATGGTGACTTTTGTTATTACTTTGTATTAACGGCTTTAATGCTTTCAATCAAATAATGTTGTTTTTACTTATGATAGATGTACTTCCAAATGATTTATTATAAAGATGAATATGCATGAATTTAATTATTAAATAATGTGTATGCATTATTTTTAGCCTAAAAAATAATGAATATATGAAACGACTCCAAAAGGTGCTCGAAAATGTGCCTCGGAAGTGCCTAGAATCGTAATTGTCATATATCTCAAAATTTGTGTGTGATATTGAAAATATGACTTCATATTATTGATCAAAGGGTCAAATTGAGTAGAAAATAGGTCTAACCTCAATTTAAGAGAAATCGTATCAAAATTTGAATTTCCAAGATGTCAAATTCCAGAGAGCAGTTCGCGCCCAAGGCGCGACGCGCTGCTTTGTTACTTGGCTGCCAGTTTTCAGTATGATCCAAGACTCTTTGGTCTTGAACCTAAGTTTTTCCCAATGTGTAAGTACCTACACTTAGCCATATTTCATCCTCATATCATTCTAAATATTTATCAATACTCTTTCAAACACTTAGCCAAATATTTCACTCCAAAATTCAAGTCTCAAAACTCATTCGGATCTTAAGGTTCTCATTCAAGCTTTAAGTCACAATCTCTAATCATCATCAATCTATTCTCCAAAGCTAAGGTAAGTAGGTTTCTTTCATGGATTCCTTTTACTCATGATGTCCAAGCCTCCTTTTACCTAAACTTGCATGATTTAAAGTTGATTTACTCATGGGTCTTACTTATTATGAAAATCACTACACAGTATGATGGGGTTTATAAAATAGTGATAGTTTAGCATGTTTTGAGCTATGAATCTAAGATCTATTGTGAGATTTGATGAAGGGTTTTGTTGCATATTGTTTGAGAGTGTTACCAAGTATTTATTGATAATTTTACATTGGATTTCCTTGCATGATTTCATCCGTAAATTGCATGGTTTTACACTAGCACTACACATCCACCAAATGTTTGATAAAATATCCAGTTATGATTTTCTTGAGGAATTGAAGGCCCAATGCATATCTATTGAGTTGAATGACTACATGATGATGAAATAAATATGTATGTGTATGATATTCTCCTACCTAGTGTTGGAATATGACTATACCCTACTTGGGGGTTGCACGCTAGGTAACCTTATCAAGGGGTTCGTACCTTGATAACCTCATCAAGGGGTTTGTACTCCGGTCACCATGGGTGCTAGGGTGCGACTATCCATCAACCTTGTTAGGGGTTTGTACCTTGATAACCTCATCGGGGGGTTTATACTCTGGTCACCACAGGTGGTAGGGTGCGACAATCCATCAATCTATTTAAGGGGTTTGTACTCAATCACCAAGGGTGGTAAGGTACTACGATTCGCCAATAGTTATGTGGTGCCTTTTTACACATATATTATGTCATATGTAAGAATGTTTCACTTAACGACTGATAATACATGCCAACGACTGATAATACATGCCATATTGTTACTATGCTATCTATTGCTTAACTCTATGCATTTTCACTATGATGCCTATCTCTTATTGCATTGCATTCTACATACTTAGTACATTCAAATATACTATTGCATATTCTATGCCTACATGATGTCACCATGTAGGAATCGGAGCACGATATGATCATCCTCCTCTTCCACGTGGCTACTACGATATCACTCAAGCTAGTTGGTGAGTCCTCCATTCTGGGGACATTGGTCTATGATCTTTTGCTATCTATTTCTACACTCTTTCTCTATTGTATACTTGACTAAGAGGGTGAGCCCGGTTGCATGTCTTGGCCCCCACTATTGTCTAAGTAGTGGAGGTGTTGTTGGACATTTTATGTATCTATGTTATGAGCTTTGACTCTCAATCTTGATGTTATGAAAGTTTCCCTTTAGCCTCGTTTATCCCTATGTACCACTTTTTATTGTATTTTATTGCTACCGTGACCAAGGATGTGTAATGATATGTTAAGAGGCTTGCTTGGGGTTCTTTAGAGTTCCCCATGCGTCGTACCACGTCTAGGCCCTAGGCTTGGGTTGTGAAAAACTTGGTATCAAAGCATTAGGTTGTTAGGTCCTGGCCGTCCCACACACCACGTCGATTAGAGTCCAGTTCAAGCTTGTGAAGCGGGCCACGACTATGAATGGGAGGCTATGAGACGTTCTAGGAAATGTTTTACTTCTTACTGATCTATGTCATGCGATAGAGTTAGGTCCCCTAGGGCTTATTACTAATCCCTAACAATTACATTTCAGGATTTGTCTTGAGCTAATCAGGACGGTAATGTAATTAATGCGGAGATTGACAATGTTCTATGGAAAGTGGCCAAAGTGGCGGCAAAGTTGGAAACTCACCTTAATCAACAAATGAGTGCCCCCGAGACTTCAATTGGTAATGGGAGAGCTAGTGAGGCCAAAAGGGCCTGTATTGAAGGAAAGTTTCAAATTCTAAAGGACAAAAGTGATGTTATGTGTCCAACATATGGTAAGGTTCATAGGAGCCCATGTTTCAAAGGCACCAATACTTGTTTCGATTGTGGCGAAGTAGGACATGAGAGGAAGCGTTATCCTCATAGGCGCAATAAGGGTAAAGGGGGTGATGGTGGGACGACTAATCCCAAATGCCCTATGTGTGGGAAGGACCATGGTGGCCTATGCTCTAGGAAAACCAATGCTTGTTATGGATGTAGTAGAGTGGGTTACAAGCTAGTGGATTGTCTATATACTCGAAGGAAGTGTAAGGGTGGTCGACTTTTAGATCAAGGTGGTCATGTTGATTAAGAGGCTTAAGGAGGGAATGAAGTGCCCGATGTTGCTACCGTTATGTTGAAATTTTCTTTGACTTTTACTCTCTTACATTGATGGGTCCGGGTGCGACAATCTCTTTCTTATTCTTTTTGTTGCTAGTGGGTTTCTTATGTGTCTGAACTCTCTTTGGTGTTCATCTTATTAGTGAGCATGTTGTTGTTTACAAGTTCATGGGTGTTATTCCGTGTTCATTTTGCATTAGGTCTTGCCTTGTGGCTTGTTGGATTATTGTGGTGGATTTTTATATTATGCTTGGGTGGACTAGATTCATACATATTGTGTCCCCATTGAATGTAGTGCTCGTAGAGTCAAATTATGATACCCTATTGAGTCCGTACTTGAGTGGGGGGCTTGTAATATGGTTGCAAATGGGTAAGTTCATTTCTTATCTTAAGGTACAATTGATCTCTAAGGGTTGCATTCAATATCTTGTAAGAGTTAGGGGTGATGAACCTAAGTCATTACTATTAAGGTGATTCCGGTGATCAATGGGTTAGTGAAATCTTTCCCGATACTTTGAATTTGTGGTAGTGCCCTTTTGGTTTGGCTTATGCCCCGGTTATTTCTACAGATCTCATGAATAGGGTCTTTAGTCCCTACCTTGTTATGTTTGTTGTAGTCTCTAGCGATGAAGTATTGATTTATTTAGAGCTTGTGAACCATTTGGGAGTAGCATTACAAATTTTAGGATATGTTTGTGATTCAAGTGTTATAAGTCTCTTGAGGTTGTGGGCATTGTGGAGGTTGGGTTGACTTATGAGGAGGTCCAGTGGAGAAGTGTGGTAGATATGAGAAAACGTTGATTTGTGAGGGTGTAGTGTTCATCAAGGCCCATTGGAGAATCATCAAGTCGAAAGTGCCTCTCGGGGAGCCGGAGTAGGCATGGAAGGCAATAACTTTACCTCTTCCATTCTACTCAAGCTTATGATAACATGTCAAGTCCTTATATGATTCCAAGGCTTATGTTTCAGCCCCTATGTCATGGTATACATCATGTATAAATTGGCAAGTTCGTGATGATTTTACACTTATGTTGAGATTTTTTAAAATGATATTTAAGTGCATTGTTGCATCTTTATGTGGGCTGGAATGTTTATGTTTATGTCTCTCATATACGTTTCTTTGACATTCGGGAATGGATGTTCCCAACGGGGAGATATTGAAATGACCCCAAAAAGTTTCCAAAAATGTACCTCGGAAGTGCTTGGAATCGTAATTTCTATATATCACAAAATTTGTGTGTGATATTGAAAAGATGACTTCATATACTTGACCAGGGGGTCAAATTGAGTGGCTAAAGGGTCTAACCCTGATTTAAGAGCAACTGTATCAAAATTTGACTTTCCAAAATGTTGAATTTCAGAGAGCAGTTCGCGGCCGAGGCGCGATGCACCAAGGGCGCGCTACTGTGTTACTTGGCTGCTAGTTTTTAGTTAGGTCCAATACTCTTTGGTATTGGGCCTAAGTGTTTCCCAACGTGTAAATACCTACACTTAGCCATATTTCACCCTCATATCATTTTAAACATTCCCCAATACTCATTCAAACACTTAGCCAAATATTTTAGGCCTAAATTCAAGTCTCAAAACTCATCCAGATCTTAAGGTTCTCATTCAAGCTTTAAGTCTCCTTCTTCAATCTTCATCAAGTTATTCTCCAAAGCTATGGTATGTGGGTTTCTTCATGGGTTCTTTCACCCATGATGCCAAATCCTCCTTTTACCTAAACTTGCATGATTTAAAGTTGATTTACTCATGGGTCTTACTTATTATGAAATTCACTGCACAATATGTTGAGGTTTATGAAATAGTTATTGTTTTAGCATTTTTGATCTATGAATCTAAGATCTATTGTAAGATTTGAAGAAGGGATTTGGTGTATATTATTTAAGGGTGTTACCAAGTATTGATTGATGGTTTTACATTGGATTTTCTTGCATGAATTCATCCCTAAATTGCATGGTTTTACACTAGCATTACGTACTCGCCAAATGTTTGATAAAATGTCCGATTACGGTTTTCTTAAGGAATTGAAGGCCCAATGCATATCCTTTGAGTTGAATGACAATATGATGATGAAATGAATGTGTATGTATATGATATTCTACAACCTAGTGTTAGAATGTGACCATGCCCTACTCGGGGGTTGCGCACTGGGTAACCTTGTCAAGGGGTTTATACCTTGATAACCTCATCAAGGGGTTTGTACTCCGGTCACCACGGGTGGTAGGGTGCGACTATCTATCAGCCTTGTTGAGGGGTTTTACACCTTGATAACCTCATCATGGGGTTTGTACTCTGGTCACCACGGGTAATAGGGTGCAACGATCCACCAACCTATTGAAGGGGTTTATCCCTCAATCACCAAGGATGGTAGGGTGCAATGATCCACCAATAATATAGTGGTCCCTTCTTACACATATATTATGTTCTATGTAAGCATGTTTTACTTAAGCATTAACCATACATGCCATATTGTTATTATGTTATCTATTTCTTAACTCTATGCATTTTGACTATGATGCCTATCTCTTGTTGCATTGCATCCTACATACTTAGTACATTCAAATGTACTAATTCATAATCTATGCCTACATGATGCCACCATGTAGGAACCAAAGCACCGTCATCCTCCTCCTCCTCCATGTGGCTAGTACGATATCACTCAAGCTAGTTATGAGTCGTCCATTCTGGGGACATTGGTCTATGTTCTTTTGCTATGTATTGCTACACTCTTTCTCTATTGTATACTTGACTATAAGGGCTATCTCAGTTGCTTGTCTTAGCCCCTACTATTATCTAAGTGGTAGAGGTGTTGTTGGACATGTTATGTATCTATGTTATGAGTTTTGACTCTCGATGTTGATGTTATGAAAGTTGCATCTTAGCCCCATTTATCCCTATTTACCACTTCTTGTTGTATTTTATTACTACCATGACCAAGGATGCATAACGATATATTAAGAGGCCTGCTTAGGGTTTCTTCAGGTTCCCTATGCGGCATGTCATGTCTAGGTCCTAGGCTTGAGTCGTCACAAACTTGGTATCAGAGCACTAGGTTGTTAGGTCCTAGGCGTCCAAGACAACGCATCGATTAGAGTCCTATTCTTAGTTGTGAAGCGCGCCATGACTATGAATGGGAGTCTATGAGATGTTCTAGGAAATATTTCAATTCTTCCTGACCAATGTCGTGCGATAGATTTAGGTCTCCTACGGTACTTTACTAATCCATATCCATTACATTTCAGGATATGTCTCGAGTTGCTCAAGATAAGGAAGTAATTATTGCGAAGATTCGCAATGCTCTATAGAAAGTGGGCAAAGCAGCGGCAAAGTTGGCAACTCACCTCGATCAACAAGTGAGTGCACCCGAGACTTCAATTGGTAATAGAAGATGGAGTGAGGCCAAAAGGGCTCGTATTGAAGGAAAGTTTCAAAGTCTCAAGGATAGAGGCGATGTTATGTGACCAACATATGGTAAGGTTCATAGGGGCCCATGTTTCAAATGCACCAATGCTTGTTTTGATTATGGCGAAGTAGGACATGAGAGGAAGGGTTTTCCTCATAGGCGCAATAAAGGTAAAGGTGGTGATGGTGGGATGACTAATGCCGAATGCACCTATGTGTGGGAAGTACCATGGTGGCCTATGGTTGACGAAAACCAATGCTTTTTATGGATGTAGTAAAGTGGGTCACATGCTAGTGGGTTGTCCATATGCTCGAAGGAAGTGTAAGGGTGGTAGACCTTTAGATCAAGGAAATCATGTTGATCAAGGGGCTCACGGAGGAAATGAGGTTCCTGATATTGCTATCGTTATGCTGAAATTTCCTTTGACTTTGATTTGCTTACATTGATGGGCTCGGGTGCAACAATCTATTTCATTATTCTTTAGGTTGCTAGTGGGTTTCAGGTGTGTCTGAACTCTCTTTGGTGCTTATATCATTGGTGAGCCTATTGTTGTTTGAATGTTCATGGGTGTTGTTTCATGTTCATATTACATTAGTTCTTGCCTTGTGACTTGTTGGATTGTTGTGGTGGACTTTGATGTTATGCTTGGGGTGGACTAGACGCATGCATATTGTGTCCCCATTATATATATAGGGCCCAAAGAGTTAAATTTTGATTGCCTATTTAATTTTTGCTTGAATGGGGGGGTTGTAATGTGGCTGCAAAGAGGTTAGTCCGTTTCTTTTCTTACAGTACAATTGATCTCTAAGGGTTGTATTCAACATCTTATAAGAGTTAGGGGTGTTGAACCTAAGTCATTCATATTAAGGTTATTCCGATGATCAATAGGTTAGTGAAATCTTTCCCGATACTTTGAATTTATGGTAGTGCCCTTTTGGTTTTGCTTATGCCCCGATTATGTCTATGGGTCTCATAAATAGTGTCTTTAGTCCCTACCTTTTTATGTTTGTGGTAGTCTCTAGCGATGAAGTATTGATTCATTTAGAGCTTGTGAACTATTTGAGAGTAGCATTGCAAATTTTGGGGTAAGAGGAGTTGTATGCTAGGTATGCAAAGTGTGAAATTTGGTCAAAGGAGGTTACCTCCCTAGGTCTTGTGGTGTCGGACAATAATGTTAAGGTTGATCCTAAGGGGATGTATGTAATTAGAACCCGGCCTAGACCATCGACCCCCATCGAACATTAGGAGCTTATTTGTCTTAGCGGGTTACTATCGGAGGTTGTTGAATGAGTTCTCTTCTAGTGCTTCTCCCATGACTAGGTCGGCCCAAGAGAAGGCTAGTTTGTTTGACCGATGAGTGTGAAAGGGGTTTCCAAGCTTTGAAGAATAAGCTTATCTCCGCTCCTATCTAGACCTTACTGGATGGGTTGGAAGGGTTTGCAGTGAAATGTGATGTCTCTCAGATTGGTTTGGGTGGTGTGTTGGTGCAAGAAGGTTAGGTTGAAGCCTATATTTTTAGATAATTTGAGATGCATGAGAAGGATTATCCTATCTATGACCATGAGTTGGTCGCTATGGTTTTGCTTCGAAATTTGGCGTCTGGTCATATGGGGTGCATGTTGATTTGTTTATCATTCAATAGAGTCTCTAATATGTGTTCACCTAAAGGGATCTTAGCTGGGACATGTAGGTGGTTAGAAACTCATAAGTATTGTGATATGGGTGTGTGTTATCATCCCGGTAAGACTAATGTTGTGATCAGTGCTTTGAGTAGGGTGTCCATGGGTAGTTCTGATAACGTTGATGATGGTAGCATGGAGGTGACTAGGTAGGATCATCGGTTGGCTAGATCGGGGGATAAGGTTGAAAGAGGTTGGTAATGGTGGTATTGTTGTTTTTGATGGTTCTAGGTCTTCATTGATTGATGAGGTTGTTAGAGTTGACAGCCTTGGCGAAAGAGCGCAAGATAAAGGTTTTCTCCTAAGGGGGAGATGGTGCACGTGGGTATCAAGGTAAGTTGTGGGTACCTTGTGCTTATGGCTTATAGAGAAGATCCTTGATGAGGCCCACAATTCTTCTTATTCTAATCACCCCTACTCTACCAAAAATGTGTGGAAATTTGAGAGACGTGTATCAGTGGGGAGGTATGAAGAAAGACATTGCTAGATTTGTTTCCGGTAGTCATAGTTGTCAACAAGTCAAAGCCGAACATCAAAGGCCTGGTGGCCTAACCCAAGACATTGAGATTCCTACTTGGATGTGGGAAGAGATTATTATGGATTTTGTGGTTAGGTTGCCCAAGACTAAGAAGGGTTTTGTTTCCATATGGGTTGTGGCTGATAGGACAACAGAATCGGCTCACTTTCTATCGGTTAAGACCACAACTGGAGCTAAAGATTATGCTAGGTTGGACAGTCATTATTGTTAAGTTGCATAGGGTTCCCTTATCCATCACATCGAATCGTAGTGCTCTGTTTACTTCACATTTGTGAAGGTCCTTCCAAAGGGTCTTGGTAAAAGAGTTAAAAATGCAGTACGGCCTTTGACCCTCAAACGGATCGTCAAGCAGAAAGAACTATCCAAACACTTGAGGATATTCTTAGGGTTGGTGTATTGGAGCTTAAGTTTAGTTGGGATGATCATCTTCCATTGATTGAGTTTACTTATAACAATTGATATCATTCTAGCATCAGTATGGCCCCTTTTGAGGCTCTCTATGGCAGGCATTATAGATCACCAGTTTGGTGGTTGGAGGTTGGTGAGGTAGCTTTGTTGGGACTAGGATCTAGTTATGGATGCTATGGAGAAAGTTAGGTTGATTAGGGGATAGGTTGAAGACAACCCAAAGTCGTCAAAAGTCCTATGTCGAAGAGGGAAAAAGAGAGCTTGAATTCAAAGTCGGTGATTAGGTGTATTTGAGGGTCTCACTCATAAAAGGTGTGGTTGTCTTGGTAAAGAGGGAATTAAGTTTAAGGTTTGTGAGTATTCTTAGGGTGTTGAGGAAGATTAGTGAAGTTACATATGGACGGGAAGTGCCTTTGGACAAGAATATGGTTCGTCCACTTCTTCATGTTTTTAGGATTGAGGAGGTATGTTAGTGAGTCAAGTGTTATAAACTCTTGAGGTTGTAGGCATTGTGGAAGATGGTTGACTTATGAGGAGCTCCAGTGGAGAAGTAGGGTAGATATGACAAAAGGGTTGATTTGTGAGGGTGTAGTGTTCATCAAGGCCCATTGGAGAATCATCAAGTCGAAAGTACCCCTTGGGGAGCCAGAGCGGGCATAGAAGAAAATATCCATACCTCTTTCAATCTTCTCAAGATTATGACGACACGTCATGTTCTTATATGATTCCAAGTCTAATGTTTCAGCCCCTATGTCATTGCAGACATTCATGTTTAAATTGGCAAGTTCATGATGATTTTACACTTATGTTGAGATTTTTTAAAATGATGTTTAAGTGCATAGTTGCATCTTTATGTGGGCTAAAATTTTCATGTTTGTGTCTCTCATATACATTTCTTTGACATTCGGAGAAGAATGTTTCCAAAGGGGAGATATCGAAATGACTCCAAAAAGTGCCCGAAAATGTGCCACGGAAGTACCCAGAATCGTAACTTACATATATCTCAAAATCTGTGCGTGATATAAAAAATTCGACTTCATATTCTTGATTAGGGGGTCATATTGAGAGTAAACAGATCTAAACCTGATTTAAGAGCAATTGTATCAAAATTTGAATTTCCAAAATATTGAATTTCAGAGAGCAGTTCGTGGCCAAGGCGCGACGCAACAAGGGCGCGCTTCTGTGTTACTTGGCTGCCAGTTTTCAATTTAGTCCAAGACTCTTTTGTCTTGGTCCTAAGTGTTCCCCAACATGTAAATACCTACACTTAGCCTTATTTTACCCTCATATCATTTTAAACAATCCCTAATACTCATTCAAATACTTAGCCAAATATTTCAGTATTAAATTCAAGTCTCAAAACTCATACAGATCTTAAGGTTCTCATTCAAGCTTAAAGTCTCCATCTCCAATCTTTATCAAGCTATTCTCCAAAGATAAGGTATGTGGGTTTCATACGTGGGTTCCTTTCACCCATGATGCCCAAGCCTCCTTTTACCTAAACTTGCATGACTTAAAGTTGATTTACTCTTGGGTCTTACTTATTATGAAATTCACTGCATAATATACTGGGGTTTATGAAATAGTGATTGTTTTAGCATATTTTAAGCTATGAATCTAAGATCTATTATGAGATTTGATGAAGGGTTTTTGGTATATATTATTTGAGAGTGTTTCCAAATGTTGATTGATGGTTCTACATTGGATTTCCTTACATGATTTCATCCCTAAATTGCATTGTTTTACACTGGCACTACACACCTGCAAATGTTTGATAAAATGTCTGGTTATGGTTTTCTTGAGGAATTGAAGGCCCAATGCATATCTTTTGAGTTGAATGACTATATGATGATTAAATGAATATATATATATATATATATAATATTCTCCTACCTACTATTGGAATGTGATCATGACTTACTCGGGGGTAGCGTGCCAGGTAACCTTTTGATAACCTCATCGGGGGGTTTGTACTCTGGTCACCTTGGCTGGTAGGATACAACTATCCATCAACCTTGCCGAGGGGTTTGTACCTTGATAACCTCATCGGGGGGTTTGTACTCCAGTTACCACGGGTGTTAGGGTGTGCCAATCCACCAACCTATTGAAAGGGTTTGTAGCTCAATCAACAAAGGTGGTAGGGTGCGACGATCCATCAATAGTTTAGAAGTCCATTCTTACACATATATTATGTTCTACATAAGCATGTTTTACGTATGCATTAACCATACATGTCATATTGTTACTATGTTGTCTATTGCTTAACTCTACGCATTTTGACTATGATGTCTATCTCTTGTTGTATTGCATCCTACATACTTAGTACATTCAAACGTACTAACGCATACTCTATGCCTACATGATGTCACCATGTAGGAATTGGAGCACCGTTTGATCATCCTCCTCCTCCTCCACGTGGCTAGTACAATATCACTCAAGTTAGTTGGTGAGTCCTCCATTCCCGGGACATTGGTCTATGTTCTTTTCCTATGTATTGCTACACTTTTTATCTATTGTATAGTTAACTATGAGGGTGAGCCCTGTTGCTTGTCTTGGCCCCCGCTATTATCTAAGCAGTAGAGGTGTTGTTGGACATGTTTTGTATCTATATTATGAGTTTTGACTCTCTTGACTCTCGACGTTGATGTTATGAAAGTTGCCCCTTAGCCCCATTTACGCCTATTTACCACTTCTTGTTCTATTTTATTGCTTCTATGACCAAGGATATGTAATGATATGTTAAGAAGCTTGCTTAGGGTTCCTTCGGGTTCTCCGTGTGCCGTGTCATGTCTAGGCCCTAGGATTGGGTCGTGAAAATATTAAAAATATTTTTTTCGAACATTGTAGGTGTTATGATCTCAACTAAATGAATAAAAATACTACTAGAAAAATTATCACAAATTGAAATAAAAATTATACTAAATTAATTATAAAGACTAAAACAACAACAATTAGAACACTCAAATGGTTGTAGCGGTTCTAAATAAATCCCGCTAATAAGTTGTGTACATAGTAATTGAGGAGGTTTTGAAAGCCGACCTAAACAAGCTTGTGGGGGTTGCTAACCTCCACAATATGCATTTTTTGATGTACACAATTTAAACCATTTTTTTAGTGATGCTTACTTTGAATAGTATTAATTACATTATTTGAAAGGAGAAAAAGGAAGATGAACTCTACATTAAAATTTTTTATCAACCAATATTTATTACTATAAATAAAGGTGGACATAAATATCAAAAAATCAAATACAACTGAAATAATTTGGTTCTTTGATTTCTGTTCTTCAATATTTTAGTTCGGTGTCAGTGTTCTTTTTTCAAAAGTTCGATTCTTTGATTCAATATCGATGTATGGGTCTGAAAAGTTCAATTCACCAAAAACGCAAGCTTTTATTAAAAAAAAGTTTTAAAAAATTATACATACAGTAAGTATGTATGTATGTATGCATATAGATATATTTCCTTTACAAAAAAAAAAAAGTCAATTAGTGATTAAGTCGTTCATGAAATAAATCAAAGCAGCAATAAATTTGCAATTCATATAGTTATCTTGAAATATTATTTTCCAAGAAGAACTCAAATATATTTTTGTCGACGTATTTCACATAAGGAAACTCATTTTCGTGGTTATTGTCACGACCCAAAATAGGATTGCGACTAAAGAGGATAAAGTAAAACAAAAGCAACGACACATTTAATAAGAAATCTCAAAATCTGGAGTCATGAGTACAAGAGCATCTAAAGTAGTACCAATAAGTACATACAACTGTCTCAAATGAAAGATACAATGCTATCTAATAATATCTAATACAATGTCTGAAATAGAAAACAATAAAGGGAATCTCAAAAGACCCACGGTGACTCGAAGTCTGAGCCTCACCGCTAAAATTTGGGAAGATGAAAAGTAATTATGATAAAATGAGATCAACTACCTTGTATGGGTCCCTATGCTCGATCTACAGAGAGGAAACAAAATAGTGGTGAGTATATCAAAATATACTTAATAGGTTCAACCAACAGGGTAAGCAAAATCAAATATGTATGTTATAATGAAGAATCCTATCACCTACAAGGAAAGGGTTACCGCACATACAAACATATATAAGATATAATAAGATAGCAATGGAAGTCGATGATGCAATGCATATGTAATGTATGAATGCAACGCATAAGGTGGAATCATAAGGGACTCTAGCACCGGTGTATATATCTACTGAGCTGAAGATACCAGGAAGAACCCATGGGGGTCTCGTCAGACCATATACAAAAATCTCTTAAGTGTAACAACGGTTGCTAGCACCGATGACACCTTGGTGAACTCTGACGCTAGTAAAGAGGTCTCTAGTATCACGGCGAACTCTGGCATCGGTGATACTTCAGTGGATGCTAGCACCGGTAAAGAGATATTAAGTAAGAAATCTATCTCATAGCAACTACAATATAAGATGAAATACATGTCGATGTCATGATATCATGATGTAGAACAATAATAATATACCTTGATAGACTCTAGGGCCAGTAAAAAGATCTCAAATAATACGACCGTCACAAATATCATAGTGTCTTCATGGTATAGATGCAATATGAGATGCATACATGCCAATTCCACAAAATAAGTACATATATGTATAATCTCCATATAATCAAAAAAGCTATGTAAAGTGCATTAACTAGTACTACAATGACATCAGTGAGTCTCATACCCTCTCAACAATAATTAGAATGTCAATCAAATTGGACTTTTCAAGTCCCAAAATATGCTCATAATTCTCAACTCTATAACAATTATTATCAATTTACCACATAACTCTCCCAAATGGAATCACAAGTCTCATATTATCATATTAATATCCAACATATCTCAATCCTCGAGATTCCATCTCAATCTATCAGTAGAATCATAAATTACTCAAGATTTGGCATAACCAGTATCACATTTCCATCACGCTAATATCATATCAATCCAAATACTCATGAATCAATCTAAATCTCGCAATTATCATTTGAACAGATCCAATAACTTAAATTCAGTCCGAAAATGATTAGCTAAACCTACCTCTATGCTGAAACCGCACTCGGACAAGCTTTCAATCAATTGAAGCCTCCAAATTTTCACCAAATTAATCAATCGCTATCAAAAATAGATAAGACACGTCAAGAGATGAATTTGATGAGCATATGGGTACGAATTAGGCTTAGGGAAAAATGGTCAATTTAGGGCTAAAATTCAAAGTTTTCAAATCTAGAAATTGACTTGAAATTATGAATCTACGTGAGAAAAAGAGTTCGTGGGAGAAAATCCCACTAAAATCGGGTTCAAATCGAAGGAGGAATCATCAATTGAAATATACAAATCATAGACCAAAAATTCTCAATTTTTGACATTCAAAATCATGAAATTCAAGACAAAATTAAGATAGAAGTCATGAATATTAATCAACATAATGTTAGAAACACTAACCCAAAAGAATTTCTCAAAACTTTTCATCAAAAGTCGCCCCAAAAGCTTGAAATATTTTTAAATGGAGTTAAAATTGAGGTTCTCTTATTTAACACCGTCCAGTTGTAAAAATACCTTTCTGAATGTGGCCCGATATTTACGAACCCTAATCAGAAGAGGATTACCCTCCACGAACACGGATCGAACCCTCGCAAATGTGGGGTTAATGACACCCAAACTTCCGTGAACGCGGAGAAGAAGCCTGACTACACCAGAAAATAGTTTACACCAGTAAAACCAGACAAATTACAATTTAAAACAGGTCCTCGAAACTCATCCAAAATCCAAATTTCATAAGCCAAACATGTAACCATACCAGAAACAACGATCCAGACTCAATGGAATAATCAGAATTTGATTTTGATGTCTTCTTGATACAATTACCAATCCAACTCAATTAAACTAGTTTAAAACTCAAAATACCAAAACTGCCCTCGACAACTCCAAATATTATGATGAGACCATTTCTAACGTTAGTTTCAACATCCAAACTGCTAGAAATGTTAGAATTTTGATCTCAACTTCTAAACTCTGAATGTTGATCAAAGTCAAATTTTGGCTCCAAAAACAACTAAAAATGCAACTTTGGGTCTGAAATCTCTTAACTTCGAATTTAGTTCTGTAACTTTTCTTAAACTAGATTTGACATTTCGAAGCTAATAGAATTGATAAATTTCTAATCTGACACCCAAAACTTAGAATGGTACAAAAATTCACCTTTTCAACAACTTAAGCTTCTAAAAGGCCAAAACTCATGTTTTCAACTTTTAAAACTCAAGATTTCAGTTCCAATAATACTTATAGTTCAAAATAGGTCTAAAGCAACTTACGAAAGGGTAAAATAGTAATTTTCACAAATAAGGTCATTACATCACTCATCTCTAAAATAATGTTCATCCTCAAACATAAAGGGAAAAAAGTACCTGAAGCTTCACAAAGGTTAGGATATCTGGCACACATATTTAGCTTCAACTCCCATATAGCCTCCTTGAAAGGATGGTTTCGCTAGTGAACCTTCACTAAAGGTATATACTTTGAACTCAACCTCCGGACCTATCTGTCCAATAAGGTTATCAGCTCCTCCTCAAATGACAAGTTGGAACCCAACTCAAATGAATCATAAGAGATCATGTAGGACTCATCTGGAATGTATTGACGAAACGTGGAAACATGGAAAATAGGATGAACCACCGATAACCTTAGTAGTAATGCCAACTCATAGGCCACCTCACCAGCTCTCCTCAAAATCTCAAATGGGCTAATGAATCTAGGACTAAGCTTGCCCCTCTTCCCAAATTGCATCACACCCTTCATGGGTGAAACATTCAGCCAAACACTATCACTAATAGAGAATTCAAGAGGCCTAATCCTCCGGTCAACATAGCTCTTCTGGCTGCTCTGAACTGTCAAAAGTCTACTCTGAATCAGTCAGACCTAGTCCATGGAATCTCGGAGCAAATCATCACCCAACACCTCGGTTGAACCAGAATCGAACCATTCAATAGGTGATCTACACCTCCAGTCATACAAAGCCTCAAATAGTGTCATTTGAACGTTGGAGTGATAATCGTTGTTGTATGCTAAACTCTGCCATCAGTAAGTGCTAGTCCTACTAGGCCCTAAAATTAGTCATAGGGGCCCTATGCATGTCCTCCAAAGCCTGAATGGTATGCTCGGATTGATAGTCAGTCTGGGGGTGAAAAGATGAACTCAATCCAATCGGGTGCCTAACCCATATTGTAAAGCTTTCATATAATGGGAGTTGAACATAGACCCTATTTCTAATACTATAGACACTGACACTCCATGCAATCTGACAATGTCCCAGACATAAAATCTAGCCAACTACTCCGCACTGTAGCTAGTCTTCACCGATAAAAAGTGAGCTGACTTGGTCATATGATCAATAGCTACCCAAACTGAATCAAACTTTTCTAAGGCCATGGGCAAACTTGTAAGAAAATCTATATTCACTCACTCCCATTACCACTTGGGAATGGGCAACCTCTATATCGGTCCACCGAGCCTTTGGTGCTCTTACTTGACTTGTTATCAATTCAAACAATTTGCCACGAACTCAGATATGTCTCCCCTCATCTCGAATCACCAATAATGTTGTATTAGATTGTGTTACATCTTTTCCATGCCCAGATGGATGGAATATCTAGCACAATAGGTCTCCTCCAATATCAATCTCACCCAATCCCCTACCTTAGGCACACAAACTCTACCATTAATCCTCAATATGCCTTAGAATCGATAGTAGCCGATTTGGCTTCATCACTATTCAAGCATAGTCTAGTATCCTCAAACGAATGAGCATAGATCTGATCAAGTAATGAAGATTTAACCTCAACAAAGGCCAAAATACTCTGTGGAGGGGAAATATTTAACCAAACCATCTGTCTAGCAAGCAACTGAACATCCAAATCTAAGGTCCTCTCCTCAGTCCTCAAGAATGTGAAACTCCCCATATTAGTAGTCTTCCAGCTCAAAGCATCTACACTATATTCACCTACTTGGGGTGATATAGGATAGAGATATCATAGTCTTTTAGCAACTCCAACCACCTACATAATCTCATGTTCAAATTATGCTGAGAAAAGATGTATTTGAGATTTTGATGATCAGTAAAGATCTCAGAATGCACCCTCTAAAGATAATGTCACCACAACATCAACACAAATACAACTGCAACCAACTTCAAATCATGGGTAGGGTAGTTTCTCTCATGCACCTTCAATTGTCTAGAGAATATGCTATTACCTTCCCCCTTTGCACCAATACACTACCCAAACCCACTCCAAAAGCATCATAATACACCACATATGGCACTCCCTCCTTAAGCAAGGCAAGAACAGGTGTAAAAGGCAACAAATCCTTGAGCTTTTGAAAGCTCACCTCACACTCCTCTGACAATTGAAATGACACATCCTTCTGAGTAAGTCTGGTCAATTGGGCTACTATAGAAGCGAAGCCTTGAAAAAAACATTGATAATACCCCTACCAAACCAATGAAACTCTGAATCTTAATCACAGAAGTAGGCCTAGCTACCTTGGTCGGATCTACCATAATACCATCCTTTATCACCACATGCCCAAGGAAAGCCATAGACTCGAGTCAAAACTCATACTTTGAGAAATTTGCATATAACTTCTCTTCCCACAATCTTTGAAGCACAGTCCCCAAGTGTTGAACATGGTAAGCCTTACTCTTGGAATAAACCAAGACATCATACAAGTATGTCCAAGTGGGGTTTGAACACTCGATTCATCAACTCCATAAAAGCAGTCGGCGTATTAGGCATCCCAAAGGACATAAACATGAACTCATAATGACCATAACAGGTCCTTGATGTTGCCCAAGCTACACTTCCTTTTTGAGGTTAAATCGGTCGCTGTCAAGATATCTAGCCTAACTAAGGTTAGGTTAGAAGAACTCAATGCAATTTGGGTTAATTAACCAACTTATCTCCCCAGCGGGGGGAGGGGGGAGGGGGGAGTTTATGACAACTATAAAAATTAATCTTAAACTAAGACAAGTGTTAAACTAGTATGTATAGGAACTAGGGTATTGTGTTCCCCATGATTACATAACTCAGTGTTACCATATAATTGAATTCTTTTCCAGTGTGTAGTATGTAGAATAGTAAGTTAAGTTCACTAAACCCTTTGGCCTAGGAGAGAGGAGAATTTCACTACATGATTTGATTCATCCCTGTAGTGTGACATTACTAACCCTTACCTATTGTTCAAGTACAACTTTCCCTTGGCCCAGTTTAATTGATTAAACGAGAAACATCAATCGAATCTTGTTAGCTAATCTACTTTCCTATTCATTACCACCTTGATCAAGTTAGTAACACTAGGCGGGTTCTAATGTTGGCCACATTAGAAAGCTTTCAATATGAAGAGAGTAAACTAATACATGCATGCACACTTTTCAAGAATTAAAAGTTATCTGGTTTTACCTTGTTAGTTCTTCATGGTTCCAATAACCCTAGTTGTGGATTTATCTACTCATAATCAATGTAAAAGAAAAATTTATGATTTTGAATAACATAATTGAGCACTTACACAAGAGAATTAAATACAAGAAATCCAAACTTTTTAATGAGAATCACAAGCTTAAAATTGAAAGATGAAATAAAGTTTTACAAGTGTTTCTCAAACTCTATCACGTTCCTCTAGTTTTTCTCTACTGTTACTTATTAAAAATAACCTTAAAAACCTATTTATAGAATTTTAAATACAAAATCAAAATGGAATAGGATAACTAGGTCGGCAGGCTCAACGGCAGCTTCTACAGGCTATATAACTTTTTACGACTCGTAAATGGGCTTTCGTGGATTGCTTCTTCAAAACTTGGGATGAATTTTACGAAACCCCTCTACAGCCCGTATAAAGTTATACAACCCATATTAGGTTTCATCTGATAACTTTTCAGCAACTCCCCACTTTCTGATCCTCAGGGCACGACACCAAGTCTACGGCTCGTCTGCATGTTCGTAGACTCAACTTCAGAAAATCACTCTTGATTGGAATTTGTTAGGAAATCATTGTTATAGCTGTAAAAGTATATACACCCGTAAAGGGTCTCCTGGAACATCTGCTTCAGTACATTCTGTACACTTTGGCCAAAATTGAGCTAACCCTGTAACCTTGCAAAACAAACATAAAAGCACATCAAATCTACTAACATCCCTTTGAGAACACATAAAATTCCAAGTTTTAAGCATCAAAAGAGTTGTATTTTGACAGCAAATTAGTCCTGAAAGCTGTCTTCGAGATAATAGACTCCCAAACTCTCAACTGATGTTAATCGAACTTCAAAACAATCTTGGAGAATATCAAGGCACCCTATAACTGGTCAAAAAAATTATCGATGCAAGGCAAAGGATCCTTGTTCTTGATGGTCACTTTGTTCAACTGGCGATAATCTATACACATAGCATAGTGTCATCTTTCTTCTTCACAAATAAAAAAGGAGCACCCTAGGGAGATACATTCGAACGAATGAATCTCTTCTTCAACAAGTCCTCTATTTTCTCCTTTAGCTCCTTCAGTTCCGCTGGAGCCATCTAATAAGGGGAAATAGAAATGGGCTTAGTGCCCAGCTCCACACCGATGGCAAAGTGGATATCACGATCCGAAGGAACACTAGGAAAATTAGTCGAGAACACATCCATAAGCTCTCTAGTAGCCCTAGTGGTCTCCAATGATGGTGGCTCCAGAGAACAGGCCTAAACATGAGCTAAATATGTCAAGCATCTCTTCTTCATCAACCTACAGGCATGCATATAGGAAATAACACCCTTGGTATAGGAGCTAGGTGCCCTATTACATATCAACTGAGGGAAGTCGAGGAAGATAAGTCACAGTCTTCTCACGGTACTCAAGAATAGCATGATAAGGCAACAAGCAATCCATGCCCGATATAACATCGAATCAACCATATCCAACAACATCAAGTCAGTAATAGTATATCTCCAATAAAAGTCACAACACAACCTATACACCATATTCACCACCAATGTTTCACCTACCAGTATGGAAACACAAATAGGTTCAACAAGCGGCTCACACATAATATCAAGATCAGAAGCAAAATAGGCTGACATATAGGAATAAATAGAGCCTGGATCAAATAAAATTAAAGTTGAACAATGTCACACTTGAACCATACCTATGATAACTGCATCATAAGCCTCTTTGTCGATTTTATCTAGGATAGCATAACAAACTCTATGCTTACCACTAGCTTGTGGGCCAATAGCTCTACCTCTCACTATAGCATAACCCCTTATGGTACCATCCCACACAGCTTGGGAGGTGTCCCTAAGTGCTGGTGTTGGGGCTAGACGAGCTGGTTGAGACCCTGAGGCCTCGATGGAAGATGCATGGTATGAACAATGCCTGGCCAAATGTCTTACCTCATCACAATTATAGCAAGCCTTGGCCTCTCGCCCTTGAGATGGCTAACCTGAAAAACCACCACGTCTAGCTGCACTAGAGGAACTATCATGGCTTGTCGGAGTAGACCTAGATCTGTCGGCACTATTAACTACGGGGATGGCTATATGGACTACCCGTCCCTGATGGCCCTACCGCTTGAACTCTCTATCTCATGGTGAGGGTCCACTAAACTGGTCGTGTTGATGGAACCTCTTCCCTCCTCCCTGTCTACCATGTTTAATACACTTTGTTGTATAAGTATGATCAATTACACTCTGAAATATGCCTCCAGCTAGACTGAAGAAAGTTATAGCCTCCTAGAGATAACCAGCAAATCCCTTAGCAAAATGTCAAATCTTGAACTCGGTAAGGACACTAGATAAGGCATATCTAGATAATGTATGGAATCTTCCCTCATAGTCCGAAATTGACATAGAACCCTATGAAGTCTATCAAACTCATCCTGATGATCGTCCCAAAGGCTATATGGTACGAATCTCTCCAAGAGTATCTCCGTGAAATGCTCCCATGTCATGTTTGGAAATCCAATAGGTCGGTGAGCCAAAATCAATTCCACGACTCCTTAGCTAAGCTGGTGAACTGATAAGAGGTATAAGCAACTCCATGCGACTCAAGGATGGCCAAAATACACACCGGTCCAGACACTCTGATAAGAAATCATAAGCTTTATGACCAAGGGTACCATCAAATCTCGGGGGAGCAAGTCGTACAAATTGCTCAAAGCTCTTCTGATAAGTTGTAGACATAGTAGGACTAGCAGAAGATAGGGGCACTACAAATATAGGAGGTTAAATAGACAGAGCAATAGCCAATCCCTGAAGGTATGAACCAGAACTTGGCCACAATGTTTGAGGTAGAATCATAGAAGTCATAGAGGAGCTACTAGTACAGACAAAGGACCCACATAGATCATGGATAGTTCAGATGGAGCTATAGAAGGGCTAACCGTTATTGTAGAAGCCAGTGCATCAATAATAGCTAGGGCTAGAGGTGCTCCCTCCAATCTAGCCAATACCCATAAAAGTAACTCTTAAATCGAGGGTGTACTATCAGGGCCTGAAGATGGAAGAACAGAGTCTGTAGTCCTCTCTAACTCATACTCAAGCTCTAGAGAAGTTGATCTTGTCTGTCCTCTAGACAGAGCATCCCCTCTAGCATATCTTTAACCCCTTGCCCTATCACGAGCCCTGCCTCCTCTACAAGTGAGAACCACATGAGCTAGCTCAGGATCTCTCACTGATCGTTGGGACATAGTATTCGAAATTTATGTAGAAGGAGTAGATTAAACACTTTCAAAACATGTGATATGAAGAAATACACGAACCAAAGTAAGACATGAAAAGCTTTACCTATCAACTATTTCGTAGCCTCCTGAAGATGGGTATGGACGTCTATATACCAATCTGTAAGACTACTAAACATCCGCTCTTAACTAATGAGCCCAACCAACCTAGATCTCTGATACAAAACTTGTCACTACCTACAATTAGATAACATCTAAAGAGAATAAAGTAAAGCAAAAGCAACCACACATTTAATACGAAATCCCAAAACCTAGAGTCATGAGTACAAGAACATCTAAAGTAGTATGAATAAGTAAATAAAACTATCTCAAATGAAAGATACAACTTTATCTGGTCATGTCTTATATAATGTCAGGAATAGAAAATAATAAAGGAACATCAAAAGACCCACGACAACTCAATGTCTGATTCTCATTGCTAAGATCTGGATAGATGGAGAATAACTCCGATAGAATGAGATCAACTACCCTGCATGGGTCCTTGTGCTCAATTTGCAGTAGGGGTGAGTACACCAAAATATACCCAGTAAGTTCTACCTTTTGGCTAAGTGAAATCAAATAAGTATGTAATAACGAAGAATCCTATCACCTGCAAGGAAAGGGTTAGTGCACAATATAAATATATATAAAAGTATAATAAGATAGAAATAACAGTCAATGATGTAATGCACATGTAGTGTATGAATGCATTACATGGGGTGGAATCATGGTGGAATCTAGCGCCAGTGTATATATCTATCGAGCTGGAACTGCCAATTAGAACCCATGGGGATCTCATCAAACCATATACAAGAATATCTCAAGTGTCATGACGATCACTGGCACCGATGACACCTTGGCAGACTTTGGCGAAAATAAAGAGGTCTCTAGTATCACGATGGACTCTGGCATCGATGATACCTCAATGGACTCTGGCACCGATAAAGAGATATCAAGTAACAAAGTTGTCTCATGGTCAATGCATTATAAGATTAAATGAATGATGATGTTATGAAATCAAGATGTATAAGAATAATAATATGCCTTGGTAGACTGTGACATCGATAATTAGATCTCGAGTAATACAATTTTCTCAAATATAATAGTGTCTCGGTGGTATAGATGCAATATGAGATTTATGCATGCCAATGGCACAGAACAAGCACATATATGCAATAAGACATGATAATGATATACATAATCACCATAACATCACAAAGGCTATGTCAAGTGCATCAACAAGTACCATAATGACATCAGTGAGTTTCATATCATTACCAGCTCGACAATAATCAGAATGTCAACAACAACAACATTCCTAGCGGAATCCAACAAGTGGTGTTTGGGAATAATTAGAATGTCAATGAAACCAAATAATCAGAATGTCAATTAAACCAGACTTTTCAAGTCCCAAAATATGCTCATTGGTCACGCCTAAAATCCCATTAAGGCAGACTAGCACCCGTTGCCGACAAGGCTCGAGAGAACCAACATATAACCATGCACTTTCTATGAACATTATAAGGGGTTTCCATATTCAGCATGCATTTAAGAAGGTTAGACAATAATAACAAGCCAAAATAAAATGCATATGTCTAGGCCATTGGAGCCACAATGTCTAAAATACAAGAAATGATCACACTTTACTTTACATTGTCTACGAAGCCTCTAGATAAGGATAACATCTGATAAGGGTCGGGACTGGCCCCGCCTCATGACTAACTATACAATACAAAAATATAAGCTCTAGACACACAAAGCCCCGACGCAACCTGGAGCTCAGTAACAGCAGTTGGATAGCATGTACTCCTACTAGGGAGATCTACTAAGACCTGTACCTGCAGCATGAAATGCAAGTCGCTCGTAAGGGATGTCAGTAAGAGATAATATACTAAATATATAAGGTAGGAAGTACTATATATGAAGTAAGAACTCAAACGAAATCATGCACTAGTATAGGGATAAGAGACCATCTTTAGTCATATTGTGGAATTATGTACTTTATGTCCTTTTTATTACTTTACCTTTCTTTACTGTATAATCTATGCACAATATATAATACATTGACTAGCTGATCAGTAGTAAATCAATATCGAGATTGACCCATGCTAGGCTTTCCTTTCACCCCTGGGATACCACCTGTAGTATGGGATGGACCCATGCCTGGTGATTCTTCCATCCCTGGGATACCACCCATCAATAAGCAACTTACTTTATCTTTTATTTACTTTGAGATATTCTTTTGATGGTCATAATATTTGAGCTATAAGACCATAAATATAGCATGTGAAACGTAAATAATTACACAAGACAAGAACACAGTTAAAAGAGTCGGTTACACAAATACATAGGAGATGAAACAACATATCAACTTTACTTAGTAAAAGAACTCATGTATCTTGGTATCCGAGTATGTACGCAGATTTGCAAATGACTATGTATGGAAGCATATGAACATCGAGTGGAGACATGGTTATTAGTTATATCGGAGTTGGTGAGTGCCTCTATGTGCCAGGGAAGAATCCAGATTTCATGCCAAGTAATGCAAAATCGAGTAGCCTTACATACCTCATTGTATGACCTCGTTATTACTTGGAAGTAACCTCCTTTTCCCCCAAATATCTATCTACAATAGAGTAGGTGATAAACTAATATTAGAAGCTAATAAACACGTCTTGACAGTCTAATCTCATAAAAAAAATAATGATTGGCCAGCAAGCGCATAATTATCAACCCAAGCGAATCCTTTCAACCTTTCCACCTCAAATTGTATTTTCTAATGCACATTCTTATATACATGTAATGTCCAGATTGTTTTAGTCCCACAACAGTCTTACAACAGCCCACAAAGCACAACACATAACAACACAACACAATACACAAGTAGGCAACGTAACATTACATCCTTTTGCTACATTTCGACATCAACAATCCCACATCTGCTCCAACTTTAACAAAACTGTTCCCACCATATTTCATACATGAAAACAGTCCCAAAAAAATCCAAAAATAGTTCTAAAGTATATGGAAAACGTGAAACAACAATATCCAATTATCAACCCCTAAGTTCCAACTACGAGCACAATTACGATATCATACACGAACTCATTTTTGCGGAAGATAAAAATGGTGTAGCAACCTTTCTATATTAGTACAGAACTAAAACTCATTAGAAACAGAAACCTCCTTTCATAATCAAGCCAACCAAGAAGTGAAAAGTTTCCAAACAAACAAGAAAAGTGTACAACAATCTTCGGAACACATGCTGTCCAAACTTTCAGCACAAGTATAACCAACCTAGTCTCTTGTTTTTCACAAAAAAATCATGCTAAACACATAGGTATCTTTACTTACCTTTACGTTCAAGGTGTAGGGCTTCTCCAAGAACCCTAAAAGTTTCTTCTGGCTGCTTTGTAAAGCTAAGAAAGAGTAGAGAGAAAAACTTTATGAAAACTGAAATTTTTCAAAGTTTAAAATGACTTAAAGGTGCGCTTGTAAGCCCTTTTTAAAGAACCCTAAGGGCGAATTTCTTGTGTCTTTTAATCCATATATTATCAAGGTGGTAATGCAGCTTGCCCTTTCACTAGAGCCTAAATGGGTTTCAATTTGATGGGCCTTGGCTACCCACTTTTCTCTTTTCCTTTCACTTTGTTTGGGCCCAAATTGTCAAGTGGATTGTAAATGTATTTGGGCCCTTTTATTATTCATCTTGGGTTGTAAATATTGTCCATTTACGATGCTAAAACACAGGCTAAAATTATACCCTTAATATGGACTTTATTCATTATCGGACTTGGAAAGATTCGGGGGTCAGGCCTCGTCTCCATCTACCTAGCCTATTTAAGCTAAGCACGTAGATGACTCACCTGCTAGCTTGCTGAGTCCTACAAGCACCTATTTCTTTCACTTCGTGTAAGGCCATTATCCCCTCAATTTGACTTAAACTTGTATACACTCATTTGATTTGGACACTTTCAAAAAATGGATGCTAATTTGACCAAGCTATATTATGTTTCATATGCTTAGGACTGGTAAATATAAGATGTGGGATGTTACATCCTCCCCCTCCCCCTAGGAACATTCATCCTCGAATGTTACCATAATTGGATATCTTAACACTACTGTAAATTGGACCTATGGCAACAATTATTTTGCAACGATTAAGGCCGTCGCATCTGGGTCCTATACAAATTAAAACACATGTAACTAAAGTGTTGAATTAGCAGACAAACCATTGCCATAAATATACCTATGGAAACAATTGTAATAACCATTACAATAGATTGATCTACGGCAACGGAGTTTTAGAAAAACTACCTACTATTCTTACTTACAAGTTATTTTTCTATTTTCTGTGTTAATATTATTGGTAGGGTACATATTGTGTAAAAACCCCATTATCTTTCATGAAGAGTGGGGCTTTATTACCAAAATGGCCTCTTTTAGCAGAGTGGTCCACCGTACTTTTTCCACGGCTGAACCCTCGATATCTCCGTCGAATCAGCCGTCGACAACTTATACAAAGAGAGGAGCCTCAAAAGAGTCGTTGAGAAATTCAAACAGTATTCAGATGTCGCAAGATTCCGCACAAGAACTGCCATTTATGAGTCCACAGTTCGGCAATTAGCCACTGCAAAACGGTACAAATGGATCGAAGAACTCCTCGAACACCAAAAGCAATACCAACCCGACATCTCCAAAGAGAGTTTCGCGGCAAGGCTAGTGAGTTTGTATGGAAAACCAGGCTTATTTGAGAATGAACAGAAAGTGTTTGATGAAATGCCTGAGAGAAATTGTAAGCAGAGTGTTAAATCTGTTAATGCTCTTTTAGGGGCATGTGTGAATTGCTTGAAAGTTAAAGGTGAAACCTGATGTGGTCTCGTATAATATAATGATTAAGGGGTTGTGTGATAAAGGGGGATAAAGCACCTGCCTTTGTTGATGAGATTGAGAAGAATGGTTTGAAACCTGATTTGGCTACGTCCAATACCATATTTAGTGCATTTTACTCGAAGGCTAAGTTTGATTACGGAAAAAAGATGTGGAATGGGATGGTTAGCAAGAACGTTGTTCCGGATATTAGAAGTTACTTTGTGAAGTTGGTTGGACTGGTGAATGAGAACAAAGTCGTGGAGGCTGCCAAGCTTATCAGGGATCTGGAAAATTCTGAGTTAAAGCCTGATAGGTTTACTTATGGTTGATTAGATGATTTTGTAAAAAAAGTAATTTGGAGGAGGCTAGAAAGTGGTATGCAAAACTTGTGAAGAGCGGTTATGCTCCAAACAAGGTGATATTTGCAAGTGTCATTTCATCTGCATGCGGAAAGGGTGATTTTGATTGGGCTCTTGAGTTGTGCAAAGGCATTTTTAAAAGGAAGTGTCATGTTGATGAGAAGTTGTCGCAACAGAAGATCCCCTTTGTTACTATGTCATTGGAAAAGGTTTTCTCATTGATAGGTATGTCACTTTGTGTTCATCAATGATTTTGTTTATTTGTTATAGTTTTGATTAATTCATTCTTTAAAATGATCATGTGTTACAGGCTCATTTCAATTGCATGCTACATAGTTCTATTATATTATCTATACTACACTATCTAGACTATACAAAATAACATAAGCGAATTCCGATATTGATTTATTTGACTATTATTTTACTTTCTAAGATTAGCAGATATGATGATCAGCCATATATCTGGAACTCTTAATTGAATATGTGATGGCCTTATAAAGATACTTTCACAAATCTTGTAGTTAACTTTCATGGTGAATCCGTTCATTTTTACGATGATTAAAAGAGCTTCTAATGAATGGATTATTTTTTATGATGGGGCATAAATTTTCGTATTCATCCTAGAATTCAGATTCTCATGTTCATAAACAAGAGGCAACTTGACATTGCCTCCGTTAACATGAGGACACTAGCAGATACTTCTCAATATGTATAAAAATAATCCACAATATGCTTGTAAACTTCACTATATATAGCCTCCTGGTCTGTATTTTCTAATATATCAAACAAGTTGTTTCATGGTTTACTTGTCTAGAAGTTTTGAGTGTTGTAAGTAATTTCATAGGTTATTTTTCTGGAAGTGTTGAATGTTGCACGTTGGTTGCTCTATGGTTTATCTGTATGGAAGTGTTGAATAGGGTAGTTTTTTTAGGTATGCAATGAAAATTGACCATGTTTCTCTATCTCTCATGGATAAAGAGGTTAATTTCTTGCTATTTCACATCTAATCAAGCTTTGACTAGTTAATAAACATTTAAAATCTTTATTCGTTCTATTGTCTTAAGCAGTGACTCTCGTTTGCACTACTTAACTGAATTTTTCCATTTTGTGACTTAGTATGTCATTTATGTGATATAATAGATAGAGCACCTTCAAATAAAGTAAGGCAACCAAATATTGGACCTGAGCCATTTGATTTGAAGAAACTATAATGGAAAACCAATATCTTTTGACTTGAACTTTCCAATTCATTGACTGAAAATTTCAAGGCCACTCTTAAATATGAACACAAAGTTTAATATTACTAGTATGATAATGGTAACAAAGATAATTAAGAAGTTTTTGTGATTCTTTTTGTCGTTGGATTAATTTCAAGGATTCACCTTGTTTGGGAAGTAAATTGCTTCTTTCTACTATTAATATTTTTTACCTATATAATTTGGAGTCGCTAAAAGTTCTTGCTACAAGAGTTGAAAGTGATGTTTGTTTGTGCTTTTGTATTTGATTGGGTGTAAATGTGAAATTATATTTCTTTTCATGTGAGCTATTTGTAATTACTTTTATTAAATCAAATTTGATATAGATCATATATTTGATCATTTTGTAGGTGAAGAAATTGAGCAAGGGGTCGACGAAAGAAATGAAGATCTTGAACATAACAATGCCTTCAGATTTTTTTGGAATGTTTTTAGAAGTTTTTGCAATGTATATCGGATATGTCGAAAAATACTATATATTTTGTTTTTAATACATATATAATACTAGTTGGTGAATTTGCATTACAATTTTATTTTTAAATATTTCTTAAATTTTAGTATATTTCAATATAAGCAAATAATATTGTAATAGGCCACTAAACCGTGGTAGTAGCTCCTAAAAAATAGTTGCTATTGCTCCTAATAATGGTTGTTATATCATGAAAAAATGTTGCATAGTTACAATAACTGTGGCAATAGATTGTTTTTGCAACGGTTTTGAACCGCCCCATTTGACAAAATAATTGTTGCAATAGAATGCACCATGACAATGGTTATAAAACCGCGGCGATAGATATTCATGTTGCAACAGTTTGAAAATCGTTGCAAGAGACCTATTGCTACGCGATCTGATATATCAGTTGTATAAGTGTTGTAGTAGATCTATGGCAACGGTTTTGGCAGCAATTGCAACAGTTTTGGAACCATTGCCATAGGATTATTTTCTAGTAGTTAACTAAGTTCAAACCCTTATTTAAACAAACTTTTGACAACACAACAAGTATTCAAAGACACGTACCTATTAATGCCTCAACTCTGCATGTTGGACTTCCTCTTTAGCTTCAAATGAGTAAGGGTATTTAGATCTCATCGCTTCCTCAGCCTCTCATGTTATCTCTTCTGCTTGTTGGTTCCTCCAAAGTATCTTTACTGAAGCTATTTCTTTATTCCATAGCTTCTTAACTTGACGATCTAGAATAACAATGGGTACCTATTCATAAGTGAGATCTTCTGTAACCTGCACATCTTCAATAGGAGTGATAAGAGATGGGTCACTGATGTACTATCAAAATACAGCACATTTGATGCCTAAAACAAGGGATTTTGCAAGTTCTTAATACGACTTTTTATGGTTTTTATGTATTTTTGTATTAGTTTTGCAGAAAATATAGGTTGGCATGATTTTCGGAGAAAATTACAGATTTTGCTGAAGTACAAGACATATGAGCCACCCTACGAGTCGTAGCCCAAGCTACGAGTAGTAAGGTGCCCTCGTAGGATGAAACAGCGAGCAAAATTAAGAAGTTGCAAAGTGAAGGTCAGCCATACGAGGCTACCCTACGAGTCGTAGGTTTCATTATGACTCGTATGGGTGGGGTTCGTAGCAAGGAACAGTGAGCCAAAAAGATAGACCAAGAACTGAAGGCCTAGACTATGAGAGGAGTATACAAGTTGTAGCTGAAGCAATGACTCGTAATAGTGAGTCGTAGAAGTCAAGTCCAAACTGCCATAAGTTGATTAACGAAACCCCAATTACGACCCATAAGTTACCCTACGAGTCATATCTGCGAGACGTAATATCTGCCAACTATATTTTCTATTTAATTTTTAGGATGTTTTTGTAAATAGTATAAATAGTTAATGTTAGGGTTTTGGCAAAGACACTTTGAATATTTTTTTTCAGATTCCACATTTTGAATATTCTCTCTAGAATATTTCTAGGGTTTAGTACAGATTTCAATTTTTAATTTAAAGACCCATTTTGGGGGATTGAAAATCACATTGTACTCATCTTCCATTAATCCAAGCTTGTGATTTTAAACTTGAACGTGTTCTTGATCTTCATTATTTTGGGTAAACTCTCAACTATGTCTTTTACATTCATTGTTATTGATTTTGTCTTAGCCATGAGTAGCTAAGCACTCACAACTTGACGTTGTGGGAACCATGAGTAGTTGACTTAAAATAACCTAGACTTTGTGCATTTCTTTGACTGAGGTTTTGCATGTATTATTTATTTCCCTTTATTTTGATTTCTGTTTGGTGGTAGCCAACACTAAACCCTCCCTACTATCACGATCTCGACCAAGGTAGTGACGAATAGGAAAAGGGAAGTAAATGATAGGATTCGATTGATGTGTATTTGTATAATCAACCAAACCTGACCAAGAAGAGATTGACTGGGATAATGGGTAACGGTTAGTTGGCACACCATGGTTGCCGACCAAGCGCCATGGTGAAATTCGACCTTCACATTCACAAGAGGGCTGGAAGAACCTAAGTTATCGTCTTGTATGCGAATTCCCAACTAGAGTTATGTTATCTAGGATAATTGAGTCAACGAATCATGTGGAACATAATTCCCAAGTTGTCCCTAAATTTGATTGTCTTCCCTCTTAAAATTAGTGTAGTATTTATTTTTATTTTTGTTTTTGAATCACAAAAACCCCGCCCCATCTTAGAGACTTGAGTAATCAACGCTTGAAATGATTGATAGTGGATCTATATAGCCAAGCCCTATATTCCTTGTGGATTTGACCCTAACCACTGGTTAGGTTTATTGTTGACTGCTACCACTTTGTTATTGGAGTGTGAATATCAGAGATATTGAAACAACCCCAAAAAGTGCTCGAAAGTATGCCTCAGAAATGCTCATAATCGTAATTTCCATATATCTCAAAATTCATGCGTGATATCGAATATCTGACTTTATATTCGTGATCATGTGGAAAAATTGAGTGAGACATGGGTCTAACCCCAATTTTAGAGCAACAATATCAAAATTTCATTTTCCAAAAATTATGAAAAACAAGATTAATCCGCTCCCCTGACGCGACGCGGCCAAGGCGTGGACCTATATATTTTTTTTGCCAGGTTTGTTGTTTCAGTCCAAGGCCTTTGCGTCTTGGGCCTAAGTCTTCCCATGCATTAAAATACCTACACTTTGTCATTTTTCAACCTCATATCATTCAAGGCATTTTCCCAATACACTCTCTAACACTTATACAAATATTTCACTCATATTCAAGTGTCCCAAACTCATTCTGGATCCAAGGATTTCACTCAAGCTTCTAGTTATCAGTCAAATCTTCATCAAGGAAATCTCCAAAGTTGAGATATGTTGGTTTCAACATTGGGTCCTTTTATCCATGGTGCCAACCTTCCTTTTTATACAAATTACATGTTTTCAAGTTGATTTACTCATGGGTATTCTTACTATGAATTTGATTATAAACTGTGTTGAGGTTTTCATGAAAGGTGGACTGTTTGAGTATATTTTGAGCTATGAATCTATGTTCTATGATGATAGATGAAGGGTTTTAATGTTTCTTGCATTAAGGGTGTTACCAAATGTTGGTGGGTTGATTTGCATTAAGTTTCCTTACATGATTTCACTCTTGAATTCCATGATTTTGAACTAACATTACACACTCGCCAAGTGTTTGATAAAATGTTTGGTTTAGAGTTCTTGAGTTATTGAAGGTCTATCGCATGGCTTATAATTTAAGTGGCTTTATGATGATAAAAGGAACATATATAGGTGTTGATTTCTTGTAAGGTATCTATAGTGTTGCAAATGACCATACCTCATTGAGGGGCGCTATACCTCAATCACCATGGATGGTAGGGTGTAACAACTATCAACCAATTAAGGGGTTGATACCTCAATCATCATGGATCGTAGGGTGTGACAACCATTAACCAATTGAGGGGTTGATACCTCAATCGCCTCTCCAAGGGCAGCCTTGGATTCTATAATGATGGTATCTTACTACAAATGTAATATGTTCTATATAAGCACGTTTACTTCAAGCATCATTCATGCATGTCATATTGTTATATGCTCATCTATTGGCTAATTATGCATTTTGACTATGTTGCTTATCTCTTGTGGCTTTGCGCCCTCCATACTTAGTATATTCAAACGTACTAATGCATACTCTATGCCTACATGATATTACCATGTAGGAATCGGAGCTCCACTTGATCACTCTCCTCCTCCCTATGGTTAGTACTATCTCTTGAAGCAAGCTTGGTGAGTCCTCAACTCCGAGGATAATAGCTATTGATCCTTTGCTACGTAAAGGCTCTTTTCTTTGTTTGATACATATGACTATGAGGGTGAGCCCGGAAAGTTGTCTTGGCCCCCGCCCAATCTATGTTAGAGGTGTTCTTGGGACAAGTTATATATTTATGCTTTGAGCTTTGACTCTTTTGATGATTTCTGCTATGAAAGATTTTCCTTAGACCCTTTATCCTTATTTATACTCTTTTATTCTTGTTTAACTACTTCCACTACCGAGGATGTGTAAATGATATACTAAGAGGCTTGTTTGGGGTCCCTTTGGATTCCCGTTCGCTATGTCACATCTACGCCCTAGGCTTGGGTTGTTACACATGTATTAATTAACTCTCTTTGTTTTGTATGTTTTTAGTGGTGGCCAGAACCCGCCTAGTGTTATTGACTGGACCAAGTTAGTAATGAATAGGAAAAGAAATTAATTAATAGGATTTGATTAATAAGTTCTCATCTAATCAACCAAACTAGGTCAAGGAGAGGTTGTACTGGGGCTAATAATAGGTAAGGGTTATTAATGCACACTATGGAGATGGGCTAAGTCACATAGTGAAATTCACCTCTACCTTTGACCAAAGGACTTGGTGAACATAACTTACCTTCCTGTATACTATACACTAGAAAAGAATTAGGTTAGCCGGTGATGCTGAGTTGGGGAATCATGGGGAGCATAATACCCTAGTTTCTCTGCATATTAACTTCTCTCTTGTGATAGTTTTTAGTTATATTTCTTATTGATTATCGCAAACGTACCCCCCCTCCTTGGGGAAGTAAGTCAATTAATTTTTCAAATTGCAAATTGGTGAATTCTCTTGAGTCTACGTATTACCTGTGGGTTTGACCTAAACTTTGATAGGTTCTGTTTCTTGACAACAACCACTTTATCCTCTAAAAAGGAGGTATAACTTGGGCGACATCAAGATTTTGGCACCTTTGTTGGGGAATATGGATAGACTTAGTGAACTCATTAGTAATGCGAGTGTTAAGCCTTAGTTCCCTTATTTTACTTTTGTTTGTTGTTTTAGTTCTTTTTCAAGGTGTAAGTGCAGTGTAAGCCAAACACTTGGAGTCAAGGCAATCCCTTCACTTCATTTGATCTAGAGATCCACAGAATGTTGAGAAGAATGGTCCAAGCCATGCCAATAATGCGGCCAATGTAGCTCTGAGAAGCAATAACAATGAGGATGCTAAGAATGAGAACTGTCATGCCCAAAGTCCCATTAAAGCGGACTAGCATCCGTTGTGAAAAGGCTTGGGACAACCAACCTGTAACCATGCACGTTCTATGAACATTATAAGGGGTCTCCGCAGTCAACATGCTTTCAGGAAAGTAGACAGTAGTAACAAGCCAAAAGGAAATACATATGACTAGGCCATAGGAGCCACAACGTCTAATGTACGAGACATGACCACACTTTATTTTACATTGTCTACAAAGCCTCTAGGTAAGGAATACTGTCTTATAAGGGTCGGGATAGGCCCTGCCTCATGACTAACTACTATATAATATAAAAATATAAGCTCTAGACACATAAAACCCCAAAACAACCTAGAGCTTAGTAACAGTTGCTGGATATTCTATGCTTCTACTGGGGAGATCTACTAGATCCTGTACTAGCAACATGAAATGTAGGTCATGCGTAAGTGACGTTAGTATGAGATAATGTACTAATAATGTAAGGCAAGAAGTACTATGTATGAGATAAGAACTCAAATGAAATCATGCAGTGGTATACAGATGAAGATCATATTGAGTTATGTTGTGGAATCATGTACTTTATGTCCTTTTTATTACTTTAGCTTTCTACTTTATAATATGTGCATAGTATATAATACAAATGACCAGATGATCAGTGGTAAATTAATATCAGGATTGACCCATGATAGGCTTTCCTTTCACCCCTAGGCTACACCCGGTAACATGGGATTGACCCATGCTAGGTGATTCTTCCATCCCTTTGCTACCACCCATCAATAAGCAACTTCACTTTATATCTTCTGTTTACTTTTGAAATAATTCTTCTGGTGGTCATAATATTTGAGTTGTAGGAATAAGATACAACATGTGACATGTAAATAATCATGCAAGACAACACCACAATGAAAAGAATAAGTTACACAACTAATAAAATGCATAAGAGATAAAACAACACATGAACTTTATTTAGAAAAAGAAAAGCAAACGTATGTATCGGTATCCAAAGTATTTATGCAGATTCGGCAATAGCTATGTATGGAAACATATGAACATGTTAAAGAGTGAAGACACAGTTATTAGTTATGTCGGAGTTTGTAAGTGCCTCTATCTGCCAAGGAAGAAGCTAGATTTAATGCCAAATAATACGAAATTGTGTAGCCTTACATACCTCGCTGCACCACTTTGTTATTACCTCGAAGTAACCTCCTTTTCCCCAACTTATAAAAATGATGCTCGGGCAGCAAGCCCATAACTGCCAATCCATAGGTATTTTTCTGAGTTTTCCTTCTCTAAGCACATTGGTCTAATACACACCTTCATTTAAATGACATATCCATCTTATTATAGCCCCATAATATGCTTACAATAGCTTACAAGCTACAACACATAACAATGCCACATAATGCATAATTAGGTAGCATATTCATGCTTGTTCCAGCTCTTACCAAACTATTCTCGATATTTTTACATACCAAACCAGCCCTAAAAAAGTCCTCAAAATAGGTGGAGAGCGTGAGACCATATCCCTCAATCAGTCAACCCACATTTTCTACTAATAACCCATTTAGGATAATACACTAAAACTCGATTGTTTGAAGTAAAACAAAATAGTCAGCGAGCTTACCTTACCATTTTCGACCAAAAAATTGTTAAAAACATCAACCTCCCTTCATAATCAAGCCAACCAAGAAGGGAAAAACCTCTTTATAAACAAGAAAAATGTGCAATAATTTTCAAGACACTTGCTGTCCAAACCTCCAACACAAGCGTAACCAGCTTATTTCTCTTACTTTTCATGGAAAAAATCATACTAAATATATAAAGTTTGTTACTTACCTTAATATTCAAGAAGTAAGGCTTCTCCAAGAACCCTAAAGGTTTCTTGTGACTGCTTTGTAAAGTCAAGAAAGAGTAACAATGAAAATTTGTAAAATCTAAAAATTTTCCAAGTGTAGAATGACTTAATGATCTGGTTCTTAATCCCTTTTAAAGGGACACACTTGGCTAAATTTCTCCTTCAATTTAAGCCACGTGGTGATGCACCTGCTTGGACCTTTTACTTGGGCTCTAATTCGATGGGCCTTGGCTACCCATTTTCTCTTTTCCCTTCACTTATTTTGGGCCCAAATCATCAAGTTGGTTGTAAATGTACATGGGCCCTTTTTCTATTCATCTTGAGCTGAAAATATTTCCTCTTTATAATGCTTAATAATAGGCTAAAATCCTTAAGATGGGCTTTATTCATTATCGGATAAGGACAGATTCGGTGGTGGGCCTTGTCTCCATCTACCTAGCCTATTTAAGCTAAGTACGTAGGTGAGTCAACTGCTAGCTTCCTAAATCCCACAAGCACCTCACTTCGTTTAAGGCCATGATCCCCCTCAATTGGACTTAAAACCACACTCGATCATCTTAAGCGTTAGACGTACATATAGCCCTGGAATCTAAATTCCATATAATTTAAAAATGGGTGCTGATTTGACCAAGCCATATCATATACCATATATGTAGGATTAATTCACGTATGATGTGGGGTATTATAAGAACCTACCTCGTCTTGAGGATATTACTCCATAGCCTTCGGATTTCAATGCCAACGCTTACTAGTGAAATCCTATCACTATGGAGGTGGCTGGAGCTATTGTGTTGCCACCACTATTGGCAGACACAAAGTTCATAGTCTTAAGTGGGTTTCTTCAGATGCTGCAGAACCTTGGGCTATTTGCAGGTTTACAATCCAAGGATCCTCATAGCTACATACATAATGTGGCATTTGTCTGCAAGAGTGTGAAGGGGACACGGAATTTATCTCTGGATATTATGGGACTTCGTTTCTCTCTATTATCTTTTATGTTCATTGTAGTATTAAGGCTAGCGGAGCTCCTGTAGTGTTCAATCACTAGTTGGACAGACTTGCAGAAGGACATTTTGGAGAGGTACTTCCTTAGATCGAAGAAGCTCAAGTTGAAGGACCAGATCAACAACTTCAAGCAACTTCCTAGTGATTCGATCAGTACTACTTAGGAGCGGTTCACCAAATGTCTGAGGAGTATCTCTAACCATAAAATAGTTGATGATTCTTTGGTGCAGATCTTCTGTCGTGCCTTTGATGAGAACAATCAATCTTGTACTGACACTATAATAGGGGGCATATTTTTGGTCAACCGTTTGCAAGTGTCATAGAGAAAATGGAAGAGTAGTCAAGACTAATCATGCATGGGGGTAGCAAGACAGAGCATCTACTAAGAGCTTGTGTGATGTTAGTGTAGGTTCAGAGCAGGCCAGAATTAATGAAGAAATCATGTAGCAGCTTGCTCAGATTCGCACTGCTATGAAGGTGATGATGAAGCAGAACCAAGAGAAAGTGAATGTAGTGGTTCAACAGCCTCCACATGCACCCATGTATGAAGAGACATACTATGATGAGGATGCATGTTTTGTTGCTGATCGGGGGGGGGTCCGGACCAATGCCCAAGGGTTCAATCAAGACTATTGGCGACAAGGTCAAGGAAAACAAGGTCAAAAATAGAGATGGAGCTTACAGGGACAACTGCAGAGGTTACTATAATAGGAACAGGGGTCTAAAGAGAGATGTAGATTGGGACGATAGAGAAGGCTTTAGAAATGGTCTTTGTGAGCCATCGCACAACCACGAGGGGCATGAAATAAAAGATTTCAAGTATAAATAAAAAAATAGAGTCTCCATCTGTTGCTATCATATAGGTGGTACAACAGTTCGGTCAACTATTATATCAAATTAATCAGTGTCAGAGGGATACACTGCCTAGCATTACAGTTGAAAATCCTAAAAATGATGGGTAGTGTGTGGAGGTCTCTACTCGGGGTGGCAAGAGCACTATTGATCCTCCCATGCCGGTTGATGTAGAAGATATTCAAGAGGAGATGGTTACGACCAAAGATGCAGAGAAAGGAGATCATAATGGCAAGATAGGGTGAGTGAAGCTGCTGACATGCCATAGAGGTTGAAGCTCATTCCTTGGCCTCTTCCTCCCTTCCCTCAAAGAATCAAAAAGATAGAAGAGGAAGGAAAATTCAAGAACTTTCTCTCCATGCTAAAATAGGTCACTATCAACATCCCTCACATTGAGCCATTAGAGAAGATGTCAGGGTATGCCTAGTACATGAAGATCATGGTTACTAAAAAGTGAATTGTGAGTCGGGAGCTCTCCCAAGAGCTTCAACATTGCAATGTTATTGTTATAAGGTCCTTGGTTCAGAAGCGAGAAGATCGAGGTGCTTTCACTATACCCTACACCATCAGAGATGTGGAATTTTCAAGGGCACTATGTGATCTAGGTGCTAGCATTAACTTGATGCCCCTTGCGGTCTACAAGAAGCTTGGATTGGAAGCCCCTACTCCCAACTAGAATACGGTTATTGATGGCGGATCGTACGGTGAAGAAGCCTGTAGGGATAATAGATGATGTGCTGGTCAAAATTGAAAAGTTCATATTCCTTGCAAAGTTTGTGATCCTAGATTATGAAGTTGACTTCGACGTCCCAATCATCTTGGGAAGACCGTTCCTAGCCACTGGGCGAGCACTAGTGGATATGGAAGCCGGTCAACTCAGGTTTAAATTGAATGATGAAGAAGTCATCTTATATCTGTTAGTCCATGAAGTGTCCAGATGATTTGAATAATAAAGTATAGGTAATTGGTGAAGCCTGAGTAACCAATTTGTCCAAATCATTCTGCAACGATAAATCAGGCGTACCTGGGAGGAAACTCAAGGTTTTTGATGTATTAGTGTAGTAATACAGTTATTTTTAGTTTTTGGATTTATAGGTAGTTTCTTTTCCTTTATTTTGGTTGTAATTTTGGACATTGGGCTGGTTATATATAGTGTAACTATGTTTTTTATGAAGAGTATGCAGGTACAGGACTAACTCAGCCAATATGGCTGACAAGAGCATCAGGTTGAGTCTCTACGACTGGGTTTACGGTCTGTAAGACACTTTAAGACCCGTACCTCATCTCGTAGAGATTTCCAGTGAGAAGAAAAATTATGCACTCTAGTCCACGAGCCAACTTTACAATCCTTAAACTAACCTACGAGTTGTGAATGGGGCTCATGGACCCCAGGTAAGTTTCTTGAAAATTTTGCTAAGTGTTGAGGACTCTAAGACCAACTCTACGAGCTATAAAATTTATGACTTGTAGACTGGTCCGTGAAACCTAGTTCTAAAATCTTGAGTTTTGATGTTCTATGAAACCATGATTTACGAGCCGTAATATACTCTACGACCCGTAATTGGGGTTTTGTAGAGGCCTATTAACGTTTCAGTTGACCCGATCAATGTATAAATTAATTTGACCCCATTCTTGACCTAAATTATCGAATTAACCCAACCTAACCCCCCTTCGTGTTTTGATTACCACCGCCATCCTACACTTATTTTTTGACAAGATTCTGGTAGCCTAGGGTTTTGAGCCTAGTCACGTCCTTCATCTTCTTCACTTTAATCTCAAATCTTGGTAAATTTTTGGTTAAATTAAGACCTTTAATTTGCCTTGTTGAATGATTGAGTTGAAAATTGTGTGGAGAATGGTGCCTAGACATAAAACCCATGTTGGATTTAAATTGTGTTGGTTGAAATTTGGTTGGCCATGTTTGAATCACTAAGTCAAGAATTGGGCACTGTGGCCTTGTGTGAAAAGTTTTGGAATAGTTGTTCATGCCTATTGAGCCCTCACCATGTGTGATTGAATGATTGTGTTTGTGAATTGGTGGATGATGATATAGGTGCATGATCTTGTTGAGATCAACCATAGGTGGTTGGAATTGTAGGATAAGTCATGCTTAAATCACTAACGATGGGGTGTATGTATGTAGAACATGTTGGGGGTAATGGTTGTGGTATAGAAATAATGTGAGTGCGTATGTATTTGCTTCGATATTGGTAGTATATTTGTTGAAAAAGTTATTTGGAGTCTGTGTGGTTGGCTTAGAAACTCAAGTGACTGAGTTTTATGGTTCACGAGTGGCCTTTACGACACGTGGATTATTCCACATATCGTAATTGCCCCTCATGCAAGATTCTAGAAACTTGATGTTTTTTATTATCCATCAGATGAGACCTTCTACGAGTCATAAAACACTTTACAGCTCGTAGATAGGTTTCATCAATCCTTGCCTAAAATAAATTACTTTCCAATTTAGGACTCATAAACCATTTTACTAGTCGTACCTGGTCTTGTAGAATTTTCCAAGAACAAAAATTGTTTGAACCACTATTTTACAAGAGCTCTTTATGGCCCGTAGTATCCACTATGGCCTGTAAAGGTGCTTTCGTAAAACCTTTTTGCAACTTATCTCAGATGATTTTTTGTACTCTAATTTTGAATTGTAGGGCTAACTTGGGTGCGTATGTGTTTATGTTTCAGGTACTATAGCTCTAAAAGCCAAACACAACGAGATACAGGCCCTATAGAGGAGGCTCAGAGATGAAGCTTTAGATGATGACCGGGCCACTCACATAAGTGGTCACCAGAGGTACTGGATGTTATCCCGGACCCAGAGGCGGCTAAACCATAGACAAGGGCCACTAATAGAGTTGGGCGCACTTAGGCTCTTATTGCTCACACTCCCTAGTCTGAGGAGGGTGGCAGTGATGAGAGCGGCTTACCACAGATGACTCCATCAATAGAGGAGTCCAACTCTTAGGACGGATCATAGATAGAGTCCTCCATCGCACCCTGATCATCACATCTAAACCGGATGCCTTCACTAGCCGGTGGTACGTCAAAGGTATGAAGGAGATATATATAGAGGGCGCGTAGCCGACAGAGCGGGGCAAGCTATCCCGGTCTATCTATGAGGAGCCCCGAGTCATATCAGACAGACTCCATAATATCCCTAATCTCCAAGACATGATGACTTAGTATGGGCTTTAATGGTTCACACATATACTTAGATGATACTCCGCGACCATGGTGAGGGAGTTTTATGCCTCATATGCAGCCACTATACAAAGTACTCTTCCCAAGGGGAAGAAGCCCCCTCGCTCGACCCAGATTGACTTAGATGAAAGTGAGGGGCCGATAGGTGGATATATTGGAGACCACCATCAGTCATATATTATTTGGTCTTAAGTTTCCTACCCCCAGATCTACCGTAGAGTTTGACTATAGGGTGGGGCAGATAAGGGACCCACTTGTGATGAATGATCTAGAGTGGCGAGCCACTTTGATGAGATGGGTGGCTGGGTATATTGTTGAGCAGGGTTCGGAGCTTGTATGGGTCGCCACTGATTCGAAGCCTATTGTAAAGGCTTCGCTCAGTTTCCCCACAAAATTTTGGTGAGCGATTGTTCGTTGATGCATTCGATTTACACTTGAAGATAATAAATAGACGTCGAAGCATGCAATTTTTGTTTCCAGCATCTTAGCAGCTATGACATTGACTTGGCTCGCCTGATCACTGAGCAGATTCATGAGGCCCCACTTAAGAGGTCCACCTCCATCCCATACTTATGCTTGATCTACAGGCTTTGTCTAGAGTCAAGGGTAGAGATATTGCACCGGTTAAACCTGTTGATTAAGGCCCAGTGCACATTGGATTCCAACCTGATCAAGGTGGAAGAAACCCCAGTGGCACTCTGGCGAGCACAGCCTCCACTTATGCCTGAGATGTTCGCCCCAACGCCACCACCTGAGGGAGGGTTCACTGACTGCCACTACTACTGTTACTACTATTGAGAAGAGGCCCTGGCAGCCCGAGGCAGTTGAGAAGAGGGGGCCCACTACTATTATTCTTGTACCATAGGCACAAGCTACTACCGCCAGCATGGTCTATATGTCCGCCACATCTATACATACCTTGGCGTAGAGGTTATCACATGTTGAGTCACAGTTGACTTAGCTTGTTCTTTAGATCAGGCCATGAGTTCACCAAGCCATTTTAGAATTGGAGGGTCGGATATAAGCTTTCGCGGTAGCTATTATTCAAGACCAAATCTCTATCATGGATACCCCATTGATGCCTTTGAGGAAAAGGTACAACAGAGATTGGGCAAGGCCCAACCTTTGGGTTTGTCAGCTATATAGATGGAGATCCAGCAGCTCCGAGCTGACATGACAGCAACACTTATGAAAACAGTTGCACTACCAGTGACCATACTCCGGTGCCAGTGGTTGATTTATTTGCTCCTAATGAGCCTATCAAGTGTTCCCTCAGGATGATACCCTGCACAGAGGATGACGAGCTAGATGAGAGATACATATATGCAAGGCTCATAGAGGAGGAGAAGCTTGAGCTTCTCTTGAGGAGATAGAGACATGATGAGGAGATGCGACGAGCTCGATAATTGGAGCAGGCGAGGGGTGTTGTCCCTTCCGGATATAGTACTACTTCTGAGCAAACCACCTCATAGGAGGAGGGTGGCCAAATAGCCACACACTGTCGCTTAGGCGACCAGGTATGCTTTTTGACCCCTTATGTTTTATTTTGTTTTGATTTTGTCTGTTGGGGACTACGCACCTCTTTTTCAATGGGGTGTGAGTAGTTTACGGGCCTTTGTGAAATCTGAGTAACTTGGGTCCATAACTACCCCAATTTTTTATCCTGGGGTTTTCTCGTCTGTGTTCTTTTTTCCCCGTGGATATTTAATATTTGTTAAACCGACATATTTAGGATGTTTAGATAGTATTTATAGCTTATAGTACCAATATATGTGGCATATAACATGTTTTGATACCCACCAAAAATTTTGATTAGTAGTTAGATAGCAACCATGCATGTTTAGGTGTTTGACAATGTTTGTTCTGGTAAGTAAGGGTACATTAAGATAAAAAGCATGACATGAGATTCTTTTGTTGATAATGTATGCAGTGCCATGTGATTGTGAGCCTAATTTGCTAGATTTATATGTTTTGTGCTAATTCAGAACTTGTCCTGTTCCTTTAAGTTAGATTATAGATTAATTGGATCAGGAAAAGATCTTAGGCCATTGTTCTTAATCGTCCACTTAGCCTAAAAGTGACCAACAAAAATGATAATATAATCCCTTGTTCCTAATGTTAAAGCCTAACATGTACCTATTCTTTGAAAACACTTGATTTACCTAGCCTTGTTAGTTGTAAAACCCTGAAATTGGCTCTGGTCCTTCCTTGAACTTTGTGCACCTTGACTGAGGCAAAAGCCTAAGTTGAGGGTGACTACAAAAAGCGGTCCTGGTTCTGAGGACGAATATTGTGCACCTCAACATAGGCCAAAAGCCTAAGTTGAGAGTGGATGATGTAAGGAGGAAACAAAAATAAGGGCTGAGTTAGTGACACGGAGAAAAAGAGAAAAATACTAGGTGCAAGAAAAAAATAAGTGATACCTTAGTTATAAGTTAAAAAGCAAAATCACTATTACAAAAGAGACTTTTAGCAGCAATGAAGTACGAATTTAGCGGCAATAATATTTGCCGCAATATCTTATACCGACTAGGTGTTTTGCCAGCAATGTTGGGGTCAGCAAAGCCTTTCCCAACCATTGTGGGTATTGCGGGTAAAGGGTACCATAAATTGCCGCTAAATATCATTTGCTTTTACGATAATTGTTTGCGATAATTATATTAGCTACCAAATGTACTTCATATCCGTTAACTTTGGCCTTGTAGCATCCATTGTTTTAGTCAATAGATCAAAATAAATAGCCGCTAAAAGGTAGTAGTTTTAACCGCAATTATTTTCGCAACTATATTGGCTGCTAAATATAGATTGTATTTGCTGGAAATTGGCTTTTAGCAACCAATATTTTAGTCAAAAAATTCAAATAAATAGCTGCTAAAAGGTAATGTTTTAACGGGGCATTTTTAAAATAACATGTTATGGCTACAATATCCCTTCCAAAAATGTCTTAGTTTTGCCCTTTTAGCATCCATTTATCTAACGTCAACATGGATTAGTATGAACTAGTAATAATAACTACTACATTTGTCAAACAATTATATACTAAAATCCATCAAACTTGTTGGCAAATAGTTAAAAACATATCGTCATTAATCCTTAAAATATAATAGATCTCTATTAAATCTAGACAAATAAAAGGAAGGAGTAATCCAAAATATGAACGTCACAACTTATAAAAATAAACTAATATTGTTCTTACAAATATCTATCCTATTGAATAATGTCTTCAAATGAGTTCATCTTCTGTATATTAAAATCTCCCGGTATAAAATTCGCAAACTTCAGATTATAGGACCTGAAAAAAAAAAATTTGTCGAAAGATGAAATATAAAATATAAAAACATTGTAAGTAGTGCGACTAATTAAAAATTATAAGTAAGAAACATCAGAATAGAAATCAATGCTTGTGATGCATATACTATTATTAAAGGTCAACCTGGTGACCTCTACAGATGCTCTACACAAGCAACTGCAAAATTCTTGGTGAATCTCGGAGAATCAGTTCTCCTGAGGGTGATCAATGCTGCACTCAATCAACAACTTTTCTTCTCAGTTACAAATCACAAGCTCACTGTTGTGGGTGTTGATGCTACTTACAACAAACCTATTACAACTAATGTCATTATGATTGGACCTGGACAAACAACTAATATGATTCTCACAGTTCCTTGGTCGATACTACATGGCAGCTAGTGCCTATGCCACTGTCAGAAATGGGCAATTTGACAATAGCACTACCACTGTCATCCTTAAGTACACAAATCTCAACTCGGGCATGAATTCAAGGCCTTTGTTGCCTCAACTTCCAGCCTTCAATGATACAACCACTGGCACTAATTTTGTTAACTAATTGAGGAGCATTTCTAGCAATAATGAAGTTCCCCTATCAGATTGATGAGCATTAGCATCTTACCGCATCATCTATGGTGTATTACAGGCTACCAGTTTCACTAAACATTGGTTCTCCTCTTTGATAGGATCCACGTCAAGTCCAGTTCTCTATGAAATTGTTCCCTGTTCTCCGGAGCAGACTACTTATTTTCTGCTTGAAAGTCGGAGGAGTTTTGCTAAAGGAAGGAGACAAATTAGGGAGGATGTAGATGGCAATGATTATGGAAGTGTAACCACTGATGTAAACATAGGTCCTGACATTAAAGCTACTACAGTCTCACAGACGGAGGCAGCAATTGAGGCATTATCACGAGAATTGGCCAAGCTGAGAACTGGAAGAGCATCAGCTGGGATGCTTGATCATATAATTGTTGACCTAAGGTTCAATTTTTTAACTGAAGCTATCAAAAGAACTACTTATACTCCAAAATTATTGCATTTGAAGTCAGAAAAAAAGAACGAGGCATGTTACAAATGATTATGTTGATACTTTTAAAGGAAAATATTGTGTTTTGTATCACCTATGTTGTTGGCTTTTTATCTGTTTACATCTCGTATCATATATCATTTTGTGACAAGGGTTGAATGTAACATTTTTTTCTTAATTTCAGAAACCATTTATCCAAAAAAAAAAAGCCATATCTACCACAATGCTAAATTGTCCTTGTTATTGTTTGGTCCTAAAATTAAATAGTTCATAGTGTGTCTATTAGTTGTTTAATCAATTGTGAGCCATAAGGATTTTTCCTTGTGGGATTCATTTGTGTATTCATACAGTGGTCCACCTATTCATACAAAGCAAGGTCACTAGTCAATTGTGGAGAGTGTTTCTTCAGCTCAAAATTATTTCCTGGACTATGCCTGTGAAAATTACAGACTTCATGGCTGGGTTGAAGCAAAAGTACATGCCAAAAACAGAAACTGGAGCACAACAGAGAAGAGGTTAATGCACATAAGAGATACAACAATATTGACCAACTGCTTGTCCAGTAGAACTTAATCAAGGATCCAGTTAGGATTCAAGGGGAAATTGTGGAGATTTATCAGAAGTTATGCTCATAGGAAGCTAGGTAGAGGTTGCCAGCAACTTCACAAACTGCTGGAGACTTACACTAGAGGGAATAGAAGTCTTAGAACCTGGTGACTTATTAAATTGTTTATAGATTTGTAAGATTTCCTTGCCACAAACGAAAAGAAGATGAAGAGAGTTGCCTTGCCTCATCTCTAGCCATTGGCGACAAGGCTATCATAAGAGCACTCTCTTAATCAAGAAACTAAGAAGTACAACATAAGAAATTTGATTCATCAACCCACAAAACTTTACAAAATAGGAAAACTCAAACAGTGGCAAATGATAAAGATGAGTAGTACCATGAGTTGGAGCAATTTCAGCACTACTAGGCATTCTTGATGATTGTTACACTTGTTCTTGGACATTGTTAGTGTTGGAAAGCTGATAAAGAGTGATACATTAGTTAACGAGACATTTATAGGATCAGAATCTCATAAAAAGTATCTAAGACCTGTACTCGAGTTATCTGTTCATTTGAGTTGACATTGTTATCTTGAGACTGAGATTCATTCGGAACAAATTTTTGCATGAATTGTCTCATTTGGAGTAGTTCTGATTGCAACTTATCATGACTTTGTTTCATTAGATTCATTTCTTCATCTTGTTTCTCTTTCAACTCCTTAATCTCCTGTTCCAGCCTTTGTATAACCTCATTAGATAAATCATTTACCACAATATTTTCTACGGAAGAGTTTCTACCCCATAGAACCGAAGGAGTTGGATCAAGTCCTAAACCACGAACATACCCACTTTTGTCATTTCCTAACACTTGAGAATACACATTGCCTTCCCAAGCAACCTTTTGAGATGGTTGGTCAGTAGGTCTTTCATTACTCCTCATTCTTTCATTATCATGTCCCGACCATAGAATACAAGATAAATGCTTGAAACTAATTTATTCAAATTTTTGAAAAAAAAATCTCTAATTGTTTCTCGATTTAAAAACTAAAAGAATGAAGCAATATTATGATTGCTTTTGCAGAATCATCATCCAATAGTCTACCATCCACACGTTTGTTATGAGTTAATAAGAATATTTCTATTCATGTAGGCTCAATCCCGTTTTTAGCCTAAACAACAAAATTATTGTTAGATATGAGTGACAAAAAAGATTTGAAATCACTATAGTTTGAAAGGTTTACCTGCTCATGCATCAATGTAGCAATACTTTTGGATCCTCCTATGTGAGGCATCTTTTGCTTGGTCCTATTTTTCTATTTGCTTGGGTATGCCTCTGGCATTGAAAAATTAAAAGAATATCTTATAGAATACAAAATAATATATATAGCATAACTAAATCAAAACATAGTAAATATAAGAAAGTAGGTACATTTTCAAGATTTGTTTATACCTTCGCTTTATTAGAAAGCCAGTAAGAGACTAGATCACTCCATTGATCTCTCGGTATGCGACTTGGTCTATTTTTCAGCAAAGCATCTTTAGTCTTATATTTTGACATATATTAACCTTTAATTTCACACTTGTGGTCTTTCCATTTCTTTTCTAGTGACTTTAAGATAAATGCTTCTCCTTTCTTTGGAAAAGAGAACTTCTGAAAAAATAAAACACAATATATAAAAGATAATATCATGTGCAGATTGAGCTTGTTCATATAGTAATAACAATACTAACTCATACCCTTACAAAATCCATCAATTTCTTCTTTTGCTCATTGTTAGAATTTCTCCAATCATCTACATCTAGGTGTTATTTCTGGAATTCTTGCAACAATTCCTAAAAAGCTAGCATGCTTTCAGCCCTCTTTTCCAATAGGTTGGTTACGACTATTAAATGACACATTAATTGTCCTTTCCGGAGGAAGTTTCCAAACATCTTTTAGTAAAGTAGGATGACGAGGCTTTCTTGTCACCAAGTTACCTAGAATGAAAAGAAAAATTGAAACTTATATGAAAAAACAAATATGGTTAGCATCAATTTCGTATTTTGATTCGCTAGATCCACAAGTACTAATGATGAAGCATTATCCTTCTGATTTTGCTTTTTTGCATCTGCATCATCATGTTTTACAAGGTCATTCATTACAACAATGGATCTATTTATTGTATATATTCTATCAAGTATTTCATGCCATATGCACTCCATCAGGACCATCTACTGAGAATGACATACCACTTCCCCTTGAAAGACATTTTTAAGCTTTCCCTCCAAATACATTGGAAAAGAAAACAATAGTAAAACTAAAAGAAATATAAAGGTAAAACACATCCTCTAACTTCATGAGCACCAACCGAATACAAACACTGGAATCAAGCACTGTTAGTAATGTAAAGACTATTATGGACCAGAACATGACAAACCCAAAATAGAGTATTGGAGCACCATCTGTGGCATTTAAGAACACCTAATCTTATTAAAATCCAAGTGCTACAATCAACAGCGTTAAAGTGAATTTTTTATGCCACTCATGAAATACCAAATGACTCTTTATAAAGGCCCCCAACTCATTTGAATGTATTTCCCAAATATAGAGCAACAAATATATTAATATATGCACACTAATTCCTTTTAAAAGAATGAAAACAGAGCAACAACAATAGAGTAGCAAAATTTTAACAATACATAAAATAGAACACCATAAAATATAACCAAGCAGAACTACAGAACAACTGAAAAACGGATCACAGAAAATCAAGTAGAACTGCAGAACAACTGAAAAAATGGATCACAGAAAATAAAGCAGAACTGCAGAAAAGAAATTGAAAAAGAACTGAGAAGAAGAGTAGAAGAGGAGAAGAGGAGGAGGAGGAGAAGTAGAATTTACCCAGAGACTGGACTGAAGTGGTCCAAGAAGAGACTCCTTTGAAACACACTTTTTTCTAAAAAAATAAACTAACAGTGCTTAAGTGATACTTATCGCGCTTTAACAGAGAGCATATTTCACGGTTCTACCTTTGAAACGCACATTTTTTCCGCTGCAACACGTTTCAACAAGAACAAGAGCTGCTCAGAAAATTCAGCATCATGAAAGAAATCCTAATGCAGTTACTTCAGATAACACTAGATTAGCAGTACAATGTGGAAACTGGTAATGAAGTAAATTTTATTTTAAGTTTGAAAAGTGATGGTTTAGGATTGAAGGCTTTGTTACAGGATCTGGAACTGGTGAAGCTCTAAAGAATACTACAATTGCAGTGTAGTTTTAAGCACTGAAGCAAGTGCTTTTAATCACACTGATTCTATCAGTGTTCATTGCAGACCTTCAATTGATTGAAGAACTGCACACTTTTCTCATATATTCTATTATTTCTCTCTAAAAAAGAGCAGCTCGATAGTAGAACTGTATCTAACAACTAAGATCTCAGAACAAGAGGGGAAGAAATAGTGTTACCAGATTCATCATTAGGTTGAACCTCAGTGCCACAAACAGAACTATTTAAATCATTAGCTTCATCATCATGTGCTTGTGCTACAGAGTTGTTCTGATTATCTATCAATTACTCAAGATACAGTTGGACTGCAGGATTATCTTGACTATCCATCAACTGCTCAATGTAATGTCGCACATCTTCATTATGTTGTTCAATAACCAATCTATTGCGACCTCTAGTCTGCATGATTTCTTTGTTTAAGTGAAGAAACTACCTAGCTGCATTAATTCCAGTTAGCTCAAACATATAAAATAGGCCATATGAAAACATGAAGAAGCTTTCTCATCTCAAACAATGGAAACACATAACTAGTTATTTATGCACACAAGCAAAGTTTTGTGACAAAGATAGTTCTAATGATAAGAGATGTGGTGTATAATGGAAAACAATTCTCCAGTTTTAAGAACACCTTATCTTATTAAAATCCAAGCACTACAATCAATAACATATAAGCAAAAGCAATCACAAAAAATGCACTTAAATAGTAAAAATAAACCAATACAAACATAAAAAAGTCATAATTGACTAATATTCATCTTTCAATAAAATGACTTAAACAGAAAAGATTCAAATATATTTATTACATTTCTAATTGAATATTAATAATGTTGCAGAAGTTCTTCAATAACATTGTAAAAACTATATTTTATAAGTACCACCAATCTTATTAAGAATCACTTTCATTCTCAATGTCATTTCCTCCCTCAACATTAGCTTCACCATCATTTATAGAAGCTTGAAAATGCACTTCTGGTTTAACTATTACCCCATCGACATCACTTCTTACCCAATCATCACACTCAAACTCAGGAACACAAGCAATTTCTGAAAAGAGCTAAATCAGTGGCATCACTTTGCATTGGCGACTCAAATGGTATACTATTTTCTTCTTCCATATCAAAAATGTCTCGAGGTTTAATTAACCTAGGCAGAAACCATTCATGATCAACTGGATCTTGCACAAATATTACTTGTTGAGCTTCTTCTGCAAAGATAAAAGGCTCATGACGTTCTCGATTGCCAACATCTGCGAAGTGTGAGAAATTGACAAGTGTGAAACCCAATTCATCATTCTTAACTCCTCTACCTTTGAAAACATCAACCTAATCGCATTTAAATAAGACAACCTTAAATTTCTCGTAGTACTTCAACTTTACGATATCATTTAATCTACCATAATATGTGATATTTGCTGACTTTGGAGCATTATCACTTGTACTTGCATAACTTTCAGTCTTTGAAACAACCATAACACCACTATTTGTGTCTCCTTGAACTCTCCACTTTGTTTAGTTCGAAATCGATATCGATTATTTATATTGAATGCATTGAATCATTTTGCAATAAAGTTCGACCCTTATGTGAGGACTTTAACATCCTTTATTGATGTTAGATGTAGTTTGTAACTCTTGTGCCTAACAAAATTAAAAAATACAATTATAAATATAACATAAATATAAAATTGATAATTTAACGTGACCAATGACTTAACTACTACTTACTTTTTCCTTGAACTACTCTAGAAATGTATCAAAATGCAAACAGTCAAGCTGGTTTTGATCCAAAGACATTTGCGATGTGATCTCTTGATTTAGGCAATATGTTCACTATTCACATAACTCATGTTTATCAATTTTATTATCAAATAAACTTATAACTATATATGTGTATATGTGTGTGTCTATATATATGTGTATATGTACACACATAGACACATACATGTATATGGATAGATAGATAGACATAGATATAACACTAACTTTTTATATTCTCAACCACTTCCGACTCACAATTGAATAGCACATGTCTATGTGCTTGTAGTCATGTTTACTCACCCAACTTAAAAACATCTATCCCATCATCTGGCTCCCCAACAGTAGGAAAAAGATACTCTTTTTCATTGTTAGCATGCTCAATTTGATCATCACTTTTTCTTGAATAATAAGACCTTGAATCTCCACCCTCCAAATAACATGAGCAAAATGTTAGACACTCATTTGCTATGTATGCTTCTACTATTGAACCTTCTGAAGCACGATTATGAACATATGATTTTAAAGTACCCAAATACCTATAGAATGAGGTAATAGTTTTATTTTGATATTCTAAGGATTTAGAAATTAAAAAAATAATACAATATTTATTTTTTATACCTCTCGATTGGATACATCCAACGATAATATACTGGCCCTGCAAGTTTAGCCTCTGTTGCTAGGTGAGTAACCAAGTGTACCATAATAGTAAAAAAATCCAGGAGGAAAGTGCTTCTCCATAGTAGCTAGTATTTCTGAAATTTTTTCTTCAAGTAACTTTAATTCATCTACTTTAAACACTTTGCTACATAAGACACAAAAGAATGTGCATAGTTCAATTAAAACTAAACTTATTCTTTTATCTGTGGATCTCTGTAAGGCAAGAGGAAGTAGTTCTTGCATTATAACATGGCAATTGTGAGTTTTTAATCCAGATATCTTTTGTTTGCGGATCCAACGTGCGATATTAGATGCATAGCCATGTGGAAACTTGGCATTCTTCAAAACTTCATAAAGCAACTCTTTTTCCTTTGAAGACATAGTGAAATAAGGAGGAAGATAGGTCCTTCAATTAGCTCGATATTGCAGCCATAAGTGTGGTCTTATTTTCATGTCCTTCAAGTCCAATCGAGCAGGTAAGTTGTCTTTAGACTTTTTACCAATATCCAATAGTATATAAATTATGTTGTCACACATATTTTTTCTTTGTGCATCACATCGAGATTATGTCGTACCAAGTTATACTTCCAATAAGGAAGATAAAAAAAATATGCTCCTCTTTTTTTGTGTTATTCAACACCCCACTTACCCCTTCACTCAATTTTCCAAGAGTAAACTTTATATCTTTAACTTGATTAACCACTTGTGACTCAGATACCGTACAAGGTGCAAGTCTTGTATTTTTAGTTCCATCAAAATGATTTAGTATCATTTTGATATTTGTCATCTGACTTCAAGAAACGTCGATGACCCATGAAAAAAACTTCCTACCATGTTCCAGCCTTTCTATAATGAGTATTTATGTTGCAAGCAGGGAATGCAAATCGACCAGAAGTACTCCATCCAGATAGAGTACCATATTCTGAAAAATCATTTATAGTCCATGTCACACCCCTCCCTGGGGTCGTGACCAGTGCCCGATAGGGGCACGTGAACACATGCTAAGCCAATTTCCTTTAT
>JAOTQR010000011.1:10678778-10760930 GCA_025774065.1 Solanum ossicruentum
CTCACCAAGGCACTGAATCGCACACAACATAATTTCTTACTTGGCAAGCTTGGATTATTGAACGTCTTCAATACATCCAGCTTGAGGGGAGGGGGGGTATTGGATGACTAATTAATTAATTATATTATATTAGTCAATTTATTATTTTAGTTAGATTGTCCCACATCAAGAGGCACACTATAAGTAATATAGGGAAAAGTATATAAATATACATGTATACTATACATAAACATAATAATACTTTCATATTTTCTTTCTACAAAACTGAAAATCAGGGCTTTGCCCTAATCCTAAAAATCTACCGTCTTCAACGACGACGACCCCGTGGAAATTGTTCAAAACACATAGTTCTAAGGGATGGGAAAGTATGAATCGCACTATAGGGATATCATACGGATAGGGATTTACATGGATTCACATAACACATAGCAAATAAGGACTAAGGGGTGGGTAAGTATTACTCACTCTATGGGGGCTAAACGGGACTTAGGATCTTCACATTTCCATATCATAACATAAATCCATATCATAATTACCATAATCAAATCATGATAACCATAACTAATAGATAGCCATAATCATAATCCCCTAATAACAACAAATAGCATATATCCGTACAAGAGTCTACAAGATGTGCAATAATGCTTCTAGTCATAGAATAGGATGGGGGCCAAGACATGTCCCTGCATCATCATCAAAGTAAATAGCATAAACGGAAGTAACATAAGGTAGATAGATGGTTGATTTTCCTGGGAAGATAGTTCTCACCATAACACTTTCTCAAATCCGATCTAGCCGTAAAACAATGAATGAAGACAGTCTCCGATTCCTATATGGTTAGATCATGTAGGAAAAAAGTATGTCTTATACATTTGAATGTACTAAGTATGCGGGCATGCAATGCATATGAACTTATTAAATATGCATTCAATGTCAGATGACAAGGAACATATATGGAAAGAGATATATAGGAAAGAAGAGTAATATAATAATATGCCATGAAATCCATAATGTGTATAATGTCATAACGCCTATACAAAGAGGGGATGAGACCTCAACCGACATATAAGACCAAGCAAGCTATTACATGGAATCCCAATGTTATCCCCACACTGAAAAAGAGGTGGTCTACTTGGCAAAGGTAAACCATACTTCTCCTTAGGAGCCTCCCATTTCAGAGAAGTAATCTTCCTTACGGGCCTCCCATCTCGGATAGGATTTTTACATTATATCATATCATATCAAAGTTGTAACCACACCTTACGGGCCTCCTATTTTAGTGAGGGTTACCATATCAAATACTTATGTTGACACATAGTTCAAGAGAAAGGAAGAGGACCCTTCGGGATAGCCCTGACGCCTCCAATCTCATTGATGCAAATTCATCATCCCACAAGAATACATATACATATAAATAATTTCAAAAGAGGTGCAAGTCATTTCAAATCATTTCAATGCATACTTGAGCTTAAAGGCCAAACATTCTTCATAATCATTCATACTTGGGCTCAAAAGCCAAATCATACTTTTCTTGCATAGGAATAATTCATTCACATATATCAAGATGGTGTAAACACCCAAAATGCTCAAAGATCCATATCATAGGCACTTATGTCATCATACTCTTGTCATAAGTATATGCAAGCTTAACCCATCGAATCATTTTCATCAAAAATCAATGCTCATGAATGCATATGTCATGAATGATATGAGAATAACATGGGAATAAAGATTCAATCTTAAATCAACAATATAATATATAATTCAAGTAATTCAACATTTAAATCACAATTTTAGATTACCCATGCTTAGATCAAACTTTAAAGGGACAATGCATATTCAAATCTTCATAATACTCATGCAATTCAACATATTAGGGTTCAAATCACTTTTAAAACAACAATTAAACATAGCCCATTTCTCAATTGAATCAAATATGCAATAATCTTAAAAATCCATATTTAAAGTAAGCTAAATTTCATAAAATTAAGTGTAAAAGAGTTGGGGTATTCAAGGTTGAAAGGGACCATGAATCAACCCCACATACCTTAGCTAACCAACAAGAAATAGGAAGAAGTTTGATGAATAAGAGGACCCTTATGATCCAAGCTAATATCCAATGACTCAGTTGAGGAGAGTTCTTAGACGAGACAGTTTGAATAATTCTAAGTATTGAATTGAAATTGAATGAGAGAAGAAAAGTATAGGTCTTTTTAGGAGCTTAGGATGGATTAGGAAGTCATAAACGTCCCTTGGAAGTAGCCAAAATTATGGGAAAGTCATTAATAAAATGAGCTTCAAAATGTTTCCAAGTGTCCCGTGAAGAGGCTCCACAATCCGTGTAAAGAACCATAGATCGTGAAGAGCTCCCATGGAGGTTTCTTTAGCCAAAACAGAGGGAACACAACACAGACGGAATTTAAAAAAATGGGCATAACTTCTTGATCCAAACTTAGAATTAGGTGAAACTAGATGTGTTGGAAAGCTAATTCAAAGAGCTTCAATTTGGTAGGTCGTAGGCGACACAGTTCTTTTTGTACAAGGAGATGTGACCATTTAAAATTAACCCTTCTACCGATTTATATGAAAAACGTAGCCAATGGAATGCATTTAAACTTGGCTTGATGTAGAAGAACCATGATGACCCTAAACCAAATAAATAAGCTTGGGTTAAGGGCTTGAAAGTAAATTTAGCTTGATCTTAAAAGTTCCATGGGAATCCTCCAATTAGAGCTCAAAAAGAGGATTAGAAAAGCGTTTGAGCGAGTGACTGAGAAACTAAATGTTAGAATAAGAACGAATAGTGATGAAGAAGTATAAACTAATTTAGGGGTCTAGTATAGGGGTCACGCAGACCGTGTAGGGGTCACGCGGACCGTGTCGCCTTCTGTGGTGCTTCACTTAGCCAAAATCTTCACTAACGAATTTCCAAGACAATGATTCCATACTTAGACAATTTTCACGCTAATGCCCATACAGAGGGCCACATGGCCCGTGAAGAGTCATACTGATTGTATGAGGTTCATGTGGTGCGTGTCTTGGTCTTAAACTCTAGCATGAGGCCAACACTAGGGCCACCTCAAGGCTCCTTCACACGGCCCGTTGAGGTGTCCATAAGGTGTCACACTCTACACACAAGGCCAAGGGCCACCTCAAGGCTTCTTCATATGGCCCGTTGAGGTGTCTATAAGGTGTCACCTTGGTCAAAAACTTTCCAGAACCAAATCTCAAGCACCATTAAGGCCACATAAAGTCCGAATCCTTACAAAAAGTCACAATTTCCATGGCAACAAATATGTAAAAATAATTAAAAAAATGAGATATGAAAATAAGAGAATAGGTGCTCGTAAATGTTTCCTTTTTGGATTGCAAAGAAATTTTGCTATCGGTATTATCCAATTGGCTAATGAATATTGTATGGCCCAATTCAAATGGGTGCCCAATTCCAAAAGGGTATAAGCCATATGTGGTTGTTGAGGAAAATTGACCAAAAACATGAATGAAAGCAATAGGAAAAACAAGAATGTATCCTCCTCCCCCAAAAGAACCCTATACGTTAATCCATCGTTACCCGATTCTAGACCTTCGGGTTCACACCATACCAGGCTATCTCCTCCCCCTTCAATTTCAGTGGTTGACCGTGAAATTTTCACGGAAGAGTTGGATTCGTTTGAAATTTCCGCCAAGACCTACCCTAGAAGTTTTCCGTATAGTGTGAAGCAGCAGTGTTGGGAGAAGGCGGAGAAAGTGAAGGGAAGAGACCCGGACCGATGGCGCCGAGACCCGTTAGGAAACACAGTCTTTCGGAAACTTGTGGGCTGTCCTGGTTGTCTATGCCATGACTATGACCATATTATTCCCTATTCTAAGGTACTTTTGATGCATTGGCTAAATCTATGATGTGTAGAATTATTTTGTCTTGTGGTTAAAATGGAAAAGCTAGGACTAAAAAGTTTCACCCGTTATTAATAGTGTTATATCAAGTGAAACTGCCGGAGTATGTAATAAAGAAGCCAAACTATAACCTTTATAGACTGGCATTGATACACACTATTTATAGAGCTGAATCATTCAAATTTGGGATTGAGGTGTAATTTGTGTATAAGCTTTGTTTAAAATATTGAGTTTTGATGTTGTTTGCTGATTGGGTTTAAGTAGTACTCAGCAGGTTTTGGATATTTCAAGATACAAAGTTGTCAAAGACTTTTGATTTCTTTCTTCTTTCTCGGCATACTTATTTTCATACTACTGTTTGTTCTAGAAGCTACTTGCTAATTCTTCAACTATCTGATTTTTGTGTTTATGACGAATTGCACCATAGCAGATTTAATCCTTTAATGATGGGAGAAAATATGTATTGATGACTTGATGATATATATGAACAAAGGAAAACCTATTGTCTATAATGTCATAAATACAACACATGCATTATATTTGTATATTATCAGAAAATATGCATCTTAAAAACTTTACACTTCTACTGTTCTAACCTTTTGACACTAGTACCTATTATTTAGTGTGCCTCCTTAAATACAAGATGGGAATACCAATCTGAATTTGCTTTTTAGAACAAGAATGTATGCAGACATCAAAAGCTGCCCGGATATTGTTTTTCCTGGAACAGTTTCCAATAAATGTGCTAGAGGTTTTTACTAGGAAGATGGAGAAGTGGGCTGAACAATGACTAAAATGCATGTGCAAATAGTGCTGGGAAAGATGCACCATCTCTGGAAAGACCATCTGAAAGTAGTGTTATTTATAGCTATTATCTTTTGTTGCATGTTTTAGTTCTTTTATATAGAACTTAAATAGATTCTAGAGCTTTCTACATTTTCATCCTTGACAACGTTGTCAGAAAGAGACAGGGTATTGTTAAAACAACAACAACAACAATAACATATCCGGTGAATCCCACAAAGTTGGGTCTAGGGAGAGTAGAGTGTATGCAATCCTTATCACTACCTCATGGAGATATAGAGTCCATTCTCGAAAGATCCTCAGATTAAATGTATTAGCCCAAGTAAAAAGGAAGAAACAATAGTTATATCATAGCGGTTAAAACAAAGAGCAGAATAACAGTACCAAAATAGTGTGATAATTGAAAAACAATAACACAACTATAATGGCATGACTAGTCCTATGACAAACCCTAAACCGTAACAAGGCAAGACAAGGTTCTACCTCAACTAGTCTTCTACCCCAATGCGCGACCTCCAATCCTTTTTATCTAAGATCATATCCTCGGTAATATGTTGATGCATTGGCTAACTCTATAATGTGTAGAATTATTTAGTTCGTAAGAGCTTGTAGTTAAAATGGAAAAGCTAAAACTAAAAAGTTTCTAAATATTGCACCTGTTATAAATAGTGTTATATTAAATGAAACTGTCGGAGTATGTTTCAAAACTCATAAGATAGAAGAGCTTATAAAAGGAGTTGGTGTTCCTATGAGCTATGCAAAGCATTAATTGGTCCATGGATAAAGTAAGAGAGTTGTGAAAAAAGAAGCCAAACTGTAACCTTTATAGATAGGAATGGATACACACTATTTATAGAGCTGAACGATACACATTTGGGATTGAGATGTACAACAACAACAATTTATCTAGTGAAATCTCACAAAGTGGAGTTTGGGGAGGGTAGGGTGTGAGCAGATCTTATCACTACCTCATGAAAGTTGAGAAGTTGTTTCCGAAAGATCCCTAGCTCCAGTTCATTAATCTCAAATAAAAGAAGAAAAAACAGTGGAGGAAGCACTACAATTAATAAGAACAGCAATATAACGTCCACGGAGAGAATAATAACAACAAAAAAATTAGTGTAAATACAATAAACAACATATGAAAAAAACTACAAGCGCATGACTAGTACTACATCTGACACTTACCTTTGCAAGGCAAGATAATACTCTACCCCTACTCCCTTCTTCCCTAATACGCGACCTCCACTCCTTTCTATTGAAAGTCATGTTCTTGGTAATATGAAGTAGTATTGTGTTTTGTCTAATCACTTTTCTCTAATACTTTTTTGACCTACCCCTATCTCTCCGGGTACCCCTACAACTAGCCTTCACACCTACTCATTAGGGTTGACGCACCCTCTCTCCACATGCCCAAACCATCTCAGTCTTGCTTCCCTCATCTAGTCCACCACAAAGGCCACTCTCACCTTCTTCCGATACAGTACAAACCCACAGGCTATATAAGTCATAAATGCAACTCATTTACACCTCGAGTGTTCTAACATTTTGATACCTAATACTCAAAATGTCTCCTTAAACACAAGATGGGGAGACCAATCTGAATTTGCTTAACAAGAATGTGCGCAGACATCAAAAGCTGCCCGAAATCCAATAAATGTGCTAGAAATTGTTGATCCTCCAAATTTCACTAGAAAGATGGAGAAGTGGGCTGAACATTGACTAAAATGCAGGTGCAAATAGTATCTGAAAAGATGCAGGATCGCTGGAAAGACCATCTGAAAGTAGTGTTGTTTAAGATTGGTAAAACACACATCTTAGTGATGAAGCTAGGCGCGGGGCTCAGTGATGCTTCATCTAGCTTAGGTGGGCTTCTGGCAAGCTCCAACGTGTTAAGGTGTGTGCTCTATTGCCCATGGACTAGTTTTGCAGATTGTGTCACTAACAATAAGTCGAGCTTGCAAGGATATTCATTAATTGATAGTGATATGCTGTGAGTGAATATGCTAATAATTAGGAATATAAGACTGGAAGTCTAGCATAAGAAAACAAGTTAGTAACTTTTAATAAGTGACTAAAACTGCCTTTCCTCATCTGAAAATTAAATAAAAAAGTGATGTTGAACTTGATTGATACGTTTTTTCAAGGCTTAATTCCAAATCACTTGGGTCAGCTATTACTGATCTAAAAAAAGCTGGATTGGCATCATGAATCCTTTGGTTACATTCTAATATTTTGATAATATATCACTGCCAGACTATTTCTGCACTAACCATAAACCTATTGCAATAATCTTTTGTTCAGTTTTTGGTATCTGCTATTCTTGCAAAATGCAGATAGACACAGCTTGATGATATTATTCAACTTCATAATTCCAGCTCTTTTAATTCTTTTTTCCATATAATTGTTGCTTCTTGTATTTGTAGCTATTATCTTTTGTTGCATGTTTTGGTTCTTCTTTTATATAGAACTCCAGTAGATTGTAAAGCTTTCTACACTTTCATCCTTGAAAACATTGTAAGAAAGAGACAGGGTATTGTTAGCACGACCAGCGAAAATCATCATGGCGTGTGCTAAATGGCCATAGGCAATGCACTGAGCGTTATTGGGTTAGCCGTTGAAAATAAGCGCCACATCGCTAGAAGGGTCACCGGAAATAAACATACTCCCTTTGCAAGGATCACTGAGAATTGACACAGTACCATTTGAATAGGACTGTTGATAGAAGTGTGCCACTTGAACGGTATAATCTACTAGATCCTCTGCCAAAGCCTTAGAGGTTTGGATAAACTTTGAGATAACTATGGAAAGGAAGAGATATATTAATAACCTGATGATTTGGTAAACACCAACCATACTTTTTTGTTGTTTGTTGTTTGCCATTTACATTTTAAGTGATATTCTAACTTTAAAATACTAACAAATTAGAGCTTCGAAGAAGTTTGGAGCTTCCACTAGTCCTTTTGTGGAAAAAGAAAGAACAGAAGAAATTTAGCGGGACAGGCACATAAGAATGCCACTAAATAAGTGAAAGCTATTTGAGTTTCTATCAAGATAATGGAGGCTCAGATACAATGTGAGAAAATAAGAGAGATATTTTGATTAATGAATGCAAGAGACCTGTCTCTATGGTTCACATGAGACATGTGATTATTTGCCAAGTACTAAGAAATGTCTAACATAAACTTGATACTTCAAACATTCTGGCAATTTTATTAATAGTCCTTAACATTTAACATTTACAAACGCAATCTCTATTCCCAAATTTTCATTTTGGAGTTCCTTGCTCCTGAGGGAGATAAAGGAAAACATGAAATGTTAATGCATCACTCGTACAAACCTGAATTGGTCATTTCGTAAAGGGTATGGCCCTTGGTTTTTAGCTTGTTATAACAGGTCTCATTTCATTGGCAGGATGGTTATTACTATTATGTCAAAGATATCCTTGGTATGGACTGCATGATGGGAACTTGATAAACTTTCTTGTTAAATGAGCAGTTCATTATCCGTGACAAGAAAATCTGCACGGTTTATTTGGTGATCTTGATTCTTTTGCATGTTCTTTTACCTCATTTAATCAGATTTATGATTTGCATGAAAATTCAAAATTAATTGAGACACATAACAAAGGAGTATAGTTATCTTTTGTTTCCAATGATTATGAACAGTCTTAGTTGATTGGGACTTCGTTAAACTTCGTAAGAGCAAGAAGAGACCAAACAAGTGAAAAAAAGACTAGATTATATATGATAAGATTGAGAGATAGATTGTCACGACCCAAAACCGGATCGCGACAAAAGAGAATAAAGTAAAACCAAAGCAAAAGCAACACAACACTTAAAATTAAATCCTAAAGCTGTAGTCATGAGTACAAGAGCATCTAAAAGTAATACGAATGAGTAATTCATTGCTGTCTCAAAAAGGAAATTCATAGTCTAGTACAGTTGTCAACAAAATAAAATCTCAAAGAAATAATGACGACTCGAAGTCTGAGCCTCACCACTGGATCTAATCGTGAAGGACTCTAGAAGAATGGATCAACTACCCTGTGGGGGTCCCTATGCTCGATTTGCAAGGAGGAAATAAAGTAGGGGTGAGTACACCGAAATGTATCCAGTAGGTTCAATCGTATGGGTAGGAGAAATCGAATAAGTACGTAATAACGAAGAATCCTATCACCTGCAATGAAGGGGTTAATACACTATGTAAATAAAAGAGCAAAATAAGATAATAATAGTAATCACTGATGTGATGCACATGTAATGAATGAATACAATGCAGGGGGTGGAATCACACGATCGTTTGAGGGGTCGGTGTATACATCTACCGAGCTAAGGCTATCAGGTAGAACCCATGGGGTCTCGTCAGACCATATACCAAGATCTCTCAAGTGTCACAATATCGCAACCTTGCCACCTCCGCATGGTCAAGGGGTTTATAAAAGGTGGTACAATATCTCATAAGTGATACATCTCACCCTTGCCACCTCTGCGTGGTCAAGGGGTATTATAAAAGGTGGTACAATATCTCAATCCTTGCCACCTCAGCATGGTCAAGGGATGGTTTAGATGCAACATGGAGTGAATGCATGTCAATGCCACAAATCAATGTATAAGACAACAATATACTAAGATAACCAATAAATAATAACCATAGGGTCAGAAGGAAATGCCAAGAGTCACAACTGGTACCACGAACTGCCAACATGTCTTAAATTACCGCACCTTCATCAATAGCCAAAAATACCGATGATCTCGGACTTCGCGAGTTCCAAAATATGAACATAATTCCCACAAATATCTCAAATACCATCGAATTACCACAATACCTTCCAAATAATGCCACGAGTCTTGTATTATCACAATAATATTCAAGAATATCTCAAATCTCAAGAATACATCTCAATTTATCACTGGGGTCTTAATTTTACTCTAATTCCAATATAATTGATATTACATTTCACCAAAATACTACCATATCAATCCAATTACTCATGGAACATCCTACATCTTACAATCATTACACAATCATATCCAATAACTCATATGCAACCCCAAAAAGGTTAGTCGAACCTACCTCAATGCCGAAACCGCACTCCAACCAAGCTTTCGATCAACCCAAGCCTCAAATTGATCACCAAATCAACCAACCACTATCAAAAATAAATATTACGCATCAAGAGATGAATTTTGATGCCCATTTTGGCACGAATTAGGCCTAGGGGCAAAATGGTCAAAATTAGGGCTAAAATTTGAAGTCCCCGAGTCTGAAAATTAACTCAAAATTACCCCGAATCTGAAAATTAACTCAAAATTATGATTCTACACGAGAAAAGGAGTTCATGGGTAAAAATCCCACTAAAATTGAGTCTAAATTGAGGGAGAAATCAACGTTTAAAGTTTCTAAATTAAAGCCATGAAAATCCTAATTTTAATCTTCCAAAATCATGAAATTTCAAGACAAAATCAAGAGGAAATTAATAGAAATTATTTAGAGTTTTCCGTAAAAATCCTCATCAAAATCGCCCCAAGAAACCTTGAAAATGATAAAAATGGTTGAAAATGGTGTTTCCTTATTTTTAAAACAGATCAGAAAAATTGATTCCGCAAACGCGGAGAAGAATGACGGGAGACCTCCACAAACGCGGAGAGTAAAATAGCATGCACCAAAACCCAGAAAACCAGCTATTGAAATAACTCGGAACGGACCCCCTGGGGTCCATTTGAAATCCAAATTTCACAAACAAAACATGCATTTGTACCAGATACAGCGATCTTGACTCAACAAAATTATTAGAATTCGATTCCAAGGTCTCCTCAATATAGTTATCGATACAACTTATCAAAATTAGTTTAAAACTCAATATACCAAAACTGTCCTCAGAAACTTCAAAAATTATGACGAGACCATTTCTAGCGTTAGTTTCACTATTCATAGCTACTGGAATTGTCGGAATTATGATCCGAGCTTCCGAACTTTGAATGTTGACCATAGTCAAACTTTGGCTCCGGAATCAACTAAAAATACAATTCTGGGTCCAAAATCTTCGTTTTAACTCCATATTTAGTTCTGTAACTTCTTCTAGACCAGATTTGACGTTCCGAAGCTAATGGAATCAACGAATTTCCATTAGTTTCACCATTCATAACTACTGGAACTGTTGGAATTACGATCCGAGCTTTTGAACTCCGAATGTTGACCAAATTCAAACGTTGGCTCCGGAATCAACTAAAAATGCGACTTTGGGTCCAAAATCTTCGTTTTAACTCCATATTCAGTTTTATAACCTCTTCTAGACCAGATTTGACGTTCCGAAGCTAATGGAATCGACGGATTTCCGGTCTGACACTCGAAACTCAAAATGGTACGAAAACTCACTTTTTCAACAACTTAAGCTTCGAAAAATGCCAAAACTCATATTTTCCACTTTTAAAATATAGGATCTTAGTTCCGACTACACAGATAGTTCAAAATAAGCCCCAAGAAAGCTTGAAAATGATAAAAATAGTTGAAAATGGTGCTTCCTCATTTTTAAAACTAATCAAACAAAATTGTACTCTGCGAACACGGATAAATATCTGCGAACGCGGAGAAGGAAATGGACAGACTTCCGCGAATGCAGAGGTACCATAAGCGAATGCAGAGAAGAGTGACATGAGACCTTAGCGAATGTGGCCCCACGTTCGCGAACAACGGAGAGTAAAATAGAATGCACAAGAAACCAGAAAACCATCAATTGAAATAACTCGAAACGGACCTCGGGGTCCATTCGAGATCCAAATTTCACAAACCAGACATATACCCATACTAGAGGCGATCCAGACTTAATGGAATAATTAGAATTTGATTCCGAGATCTCCTCAATATAGTTTCCGATACAACTCATCAAAACTAGTTTAAAACTCAATATACCAAAACTGCCCTTGGAAACTCCAATAATTATGGTGAGACCATTTCCGAACTCCGAATATTGACCAAAATCAAACTTTTTCTCTGAAAACAACTAAAAATGCAACTTTGGGTTCAAAATTTTTGTTTCAACTTCAAATTCAGTTCCATAACTTCTCCTCGACCTTGACGTTCCTGAGTTAATGGGATCGATGGATTTCCCATCCGACACTTGAAACACAGGATGGTAGAAAAACTCACTCTTTCAATAACTTAAACTACCAAATATCCCAAAACTCTTTTTTTTTCACTTTTAAAACATAGGATCTCAGTTCCAACCACACATAATTTAAAATAGGTCCAAAGCAACTGACGAAATGGCAAAATAGTAATTTTTACAGATAGGTTCAAAAATGTCCAGCAAGGTCTTTACACATATTAGTACTTCTGATAAAATACAAGTTACAAACATGCTTAAAGTACAATCTAAACAGTTAGTGGCTCCACTTAAGAGCCAGTAGTTGCTAAACATCTTCATTTCTGTTCTTTTTTTTCTTCCCTTTCTCCTCTTCTTGGGGGATTGAGAGTGTGGTAAGTGCTAAACTTGCTATGAATTTTTTTTGTATTTTATAATGCTCTATATGACATTCTAATTTTAGCGTCGCATTCACACCATCAGGTTCAATCAAACTCTTTAAGTTTTGTGCATCTCCGTTCATATTCTTTGGGTATGTTGAAGAAATGTCATATTTTCTGAAATTTTCTATTGATAAGAAATGTCTGCTTCTGAAAAGATTACTCTCATCTTTTCGGACCATTAATGGCTAAGGTTGCTTTGTTGTTGATGTTTCGGTTTAATTACCAAATTTCTAAAAGTAGACTTTTGATTGTGTTCATCTGTTTTATATATTTTGCAGGGTGGAGAAAGTACAGTAGAGAATTGTCAAGTTTTGCAGGTGAGATTTTCACCTTATAGAACATCTCTGTTTGTTTTTGCTGTGGTGTATTTGAAATTTCCTTGCTGCATCATAGCATACTCATGGGTATCGTATTATTGTCTGATTTGTTTTCAGTTAATCTGTCTTTAATTCATAGTAGGTGCAAAAGAAAAAGAAAAATAGTTTCAATAGTATGTGCCTACTTAGAAGACTATTTCATTAATGATTTGAAATATATTCTACTTTATCTTTCAAGAATACAAAGAGTGTTAAGACTACTTGGGGATTATGTTCACTTATGTATCTTGTGCTTTTATCTCCTTAATCATCGTGATGCTTGGTTCTCCATGTTTATTTGATATTCTCTGGACAAGTTATTACTCCCTCGAGACCACTTTATTTGTTGTCCTTATTAAAAATAAATGGTCCAAATTAGTTATCATTTTAGAAAATCAAGAGAGAATTGAGTACATTATTCCCGTTTTTCCCTTAGTAAGAATTATTCACGAAAGTAATAAACAATGACTAATTAACATAGAAGACCTAAGTGAAGAGCTGTACACATTCTCCAATATTGGAATTGCATTGATTAATTCACATTCATTATTGCTATGACTAATTATCAAACTTTCTATTTACTGAAGAGAATATTTATTAAAGAGAGATTTAACTTTCCAAATGATTAAAAATAACAAATAAGGGTATGATAGGCAAAACACACTGTTTCTTAGGGGATGTGTTAACCAGAAATGCAACAAGTAAATTGGACCAGAGGGAGTATATTTTACTGCTCCATAGTTCTTGCTACAAGTGTAAAATCTGGTCCATATTTTTGATCCAGTGTTGATCTCAACATTGAAACAGAATTTGGGTGCCCTGCCTTTGCTCCCTCCTGTCCTTCACCCAAAGGGGTCGGGTGGGGGAGCAGAAGAGAAAAGAAAGGGTTATGCTGCTTATGTAGAAAGTTGAGGGAAGAAAATGGGGAATCTGTGTCTAAAAGTTGAGATAATTGATGGGACGACCTTCATGCAGGCGACAGTTAATAGATCCAAGGGGAATCGAACTGATATATCAAAAGCTGAACTTATTAAGAGAAGTTCGTATTGTCGGGTTTCAGGTAGATGCAGTCTTTTGTCCAAGTATTTGCCTACCTAGTTTATGATTATCTGTGAATTAACCTTTAAAAACTACATCCAGGTCGTGACATGGATCTTCTTGAACTATCTGCCTATGGCAATGTCCGTCATGGACAAGATTCTGGGGGATGTAAAATTCAATGAGTCATTTTATGACAATATACTCAAGAATGGCATTGTATGTTTCCCCTTAAATTAATCTGAGACTCGGCAAATTGGACTTGTGCCAATTATTCCTGTATTCAATTGCAGCCAGATTATAACTTACAATTATTGGAAGTTTCATATACTTGTTACAACTTGTATGTATTCTCTTACACAAATCATTTAAAACTCTAACTGCTGCTCCTTTGTTTTCTCTCGTTGGCCTTCTTCATTTTCTTGATTTTTAACACACCCTCCCTCACTCTGTTGTGAACAATGGAGTTCTTACTAGTTTATGAAGGCTCGAGGATATTTGTTGGAAGCTTAGAATATTATTTTTACTATTTCATTAGAGCCATGACTCAAACTAGGTGCTAGATGTGACATGACAATTAGGATTCTCCAATAAATCACAAGTCTCTTAGCATATATCACTCATACATAAAGTAAGTAAAGCTGGCAAAAATGCAGAAGAAATCATGAGATGTCTAGAAGTCATAGTGTAACAAGGAAGAAGTAAACATAGGCTTTTTCACATCATTTTTTCGGTAAAACACATGATAGTTACTAGGAGAAGCCCTAGTTAACTCGAAGTCTAAAATAGAACATCTAAAGACCAACTAAATCGAAAGACAAAATAAGAACATCCTCGGAACATCGCCATTCACCAACTTCAACTTGAGATAAAGCTCTAGCAATGTGGAGGATGAGGATGCCAAACAATGTAAGTAAGAAAAGTATGTGCTAATACTTTGAATGTACTAAATATGTGAGTAATAAAATAAGTCATAATCATGGTATGCTATTGACCAATGTAAATAACATGATGAATGAGTCGAAGCATAAGTAAGAACATGGATATGGTCAATACATGATAAAATCATCCTAGAAATTAGAAAAGGAGATAAAGTTACAGCGGTTCAGCGGTCAAATAAGTTTGACTGTCCGCCAAATGGTTCAGCGTTCAAATAGACCATCTCCGATCTTTACAACAATCAAACTTCAAACAACTGTCAGATTCAGTGACATATTGTGAGCAATGGATGATCCATCGAATAAATTCGGCCGTCACCAAAACCATCACCGAATATGTTAGAACTTCAAGATTAAAAAACATTCTATAGAGGGTGATATGTAGGCACTTTCGGAGCATTGCCGAGTCAACTTCGGTAGTTGAATTGACCGTCACCGACTTTGACTGGTAATGCAAAATCCCTTAAGCTTCAAATCTTTATGCATCAACAATAAACTAAGGGGGGATTCCACTACATGTGCCTTTCTACACATTATCAAACCCAATCATAGATCAATGTCTACTTAACGTTCAAGCCATAGAGACAAATTCGGTCAAACAACGACTTTACCCTTAAGAAAGACGTCACCTGCTCTATCATTGGGCAAGTTCAAGTCGCTTGACCAAATTGTGGGTTACTCAGACTTTACCCTTAACTCACAAAAGGCAAACAAACCCATATACATGCTTTCACATACAGATCCCAAGAAATCAAGTTCATTAAGAACAAACAATCAAGACATTCTACTGCACGTCCAATTTCATTGGGACACAATATGACCTCATTCAAGGATGGAACAATGCATTAATTCATTCAAAACATAGATTCCTCACATATACCCAAGAAATGTCAACAAAACCATTAAAATCGAAGGGCTCTAATAACCCAACATACAGAGCTCCTAGAGTTTCATCCTTCCATGACCAACAACCTTTATCAAAAAAACCCACAAGGTTCTACTCATAGATACAAGATAGATCAAGTCCCATACCAGCATCAAACGAGGAGAAGAGTAAGAATACATACGAAAGGAATCATGTGGAGACAATGAGGATGAGGAAGTTGATCTTGTTGAAGATAATGACCATCAATCCCAATGAAGATTAGTCAAGAATCAACTTCTAAAAGTGTGTTATGAGCTGAAGTATGGCAGATGAAGAGTTGAAAAGGAATGTAAGAGTGTTTAAAAAAGTGAGTTGGTGGGGCAATACAACTTCACCGATACCGAGTTGAAACGCCGAACACATTCAGTAATCCGCTGAATGTGCTCAAGATCGCTTTTTCTTACAGCAACTGAAGCACATCCATTTGTACCAAAGGGCGGAGAAACTATGCACTGCAAAATCAATTCAGCGATCCATCAGTTTGAAACATTGTCAAAATTTACAGCACCTTAGGGTCATCAGCCATCCCAAAGGGCGGTCGAAATTGGGTTCGCCATTTCATTTCAGTGATTCGCCAATTTGAAACAATGACCACCTAAACTGACAGCACCTTAGGGGCCATCAGTTGACCCAAAAGGTGGGCAAAATGGAGGTCACCATTTTGTTTCAGCGATATTTTGCAATTTTTGACCACCGAAATTAACAACAATTTAAGGGCCATTGGATGACCCAAGAGGCAGTCAAAGTTGTGGTTGCCAAATCAAGTCGGAGGTCCCCCGAACATGCTTATACCGTCTCCCTTTTGTTCCTCCTTCAAACTTCAACTCGTACTCACCTACAACAAGCAACACACATTATTTCAAATCCACTAATACCTTGGGTGGCTTCCCAAGAAGCGGCTTATTTAGTGTCATGGCATGACGGTGGTCGTTACAAGTCAAGCTTCATCAACATACATGACATCAACCACCTGAACACTGGGTGGTTTGCCGAAGTCCTTTTTCAATGTTTGTCTATTCGCTTTGAACCTTTTACCCTTTTGGTTTTCAATCTCAATGACACCGTTTGTAAGCACTTAGGTGACCTTGAATGGCCCTGACCACTTGGACTTTAGTTTACCTGAAAACAATCTCATTCTTGATTTATATCACATCACCGGGTCTTCCACAGCAAATTCCCTTTTTAAAAACCTCAAGTTGTGCCATCTCTTCATATTTTCTTTGTACAATGCCAAGCTCTCATATGACTTTAGTCTAAATTCATCAAACAAATGGATTTGAGTGAGCCGGGCATTTATAGATGCATCATGCTTGTAATTTAACCTCTTTAGAGCCCACAAGGCTCTATGCTCAAGTTCCACTGGTAGGTGGCAAACCTTCCCAATAACCAACTAGTATGGTGACTGTAACATCCGTTATATTTTTAAGGCTGGAAAACTGAAAGTTTTGTATTTTTCTACTAGTTCATCCAACGAGCCACTCTATGGCCCATGGAAGTAACCACGGGTAGTGGGTGCTATTCATGGAAAGTGCCCTGTAAAAATGAAAAATTGAGAAAGTTCTGGAAGTTGACTTACGTGATACTAAATGGACCATATAAGGAACCATGGCCTACCAACAGGTTTGTAGGAAGTAGTCCTGAAGAACCAAAAATTTAAGTCTAGGATTGATCTACGGAGGGAGTTACGACCCGTAGGTGGAATGACAGGTCGTGCTTCATGTTCATGACTTAGAAGCTACAATTCCAATAGCTCAACTTTTTTGACTTCTAGTTCCACAAGCTAAGGAACGAACGATTGGTGGATCTATGACCCATAGAAGGTGTTTCGTGGAGGGCTCAAGCAGTTTTAAATGAGCCAGAGATACCAGACAGCTGCGTTCCAGGGTTGTATTGATGGTTAAGGTGCAATGACGACACAGTCCGGTTGAGGAAGCTACCTGGGAGATGGAGGCATAGATGCGGGAGCAGTACCCCAACCTATTTTAGCCATCAGATATGCCTTCTACTTTACTTTCGTAGACGAAAGTCTTATAAGTGGGGGATGTTGTAATGACCCTGTAGGTCAATTCTATGTTTTTGTGTAATTTTTGCTATTCTGAGCTTCTGTAGAGTAACTTTGGACCTACCATGACCTGTTGGGGTTATTAGGATGGTTATAAGGTGCTTTGGTAGAGAATTGTGCACGTTTGCAAGTTAGTGAGAAGTTGAAACTGCTAAAATGAGATTTTTGTCAAAAGCCTAGCAAACAGCCTCGGAATGGGATTCTAATGGTTCCGTTAGTTTCAAAATGGTTGATTTTTGCTAGGAGGGTTGTTGTTCTAAGGACAGAGGGTTCCGATTTGATTTTGAATTGGAAGTTGCAAAATGAGTTCAACCGAAAGCTAAAAAGTGTATTTCTGTTAAAACCAAGCTACACGCGCTCAGAATGGAAAATTTATAGCGTGGTAAACTCTGGAATGTCGAAAACAGTCTAAAATGACCCTTTGCCCTAGGCTTTGATTGTGACATCCTGCTACACTGGATGGTGATATATCGAAATGCAGACATTCACAATGCTCTATGGGTATTGGCCAAAGCGATGAGCAAATTGATGACTCAACTCAGTCACCAAGTCAAAAAGAAATGGAGTACTCATTTTCCCGTAGCAGGCTCTATTAGAAATTTTGTCTGCACCATAGATCCAGAATGTTGAATAGTGTGGTTACACTGTTCGCTTGTGGAAATCGGACATCAAATTCCTTGGAATGGCCCAGACAAGTTTGGATTTGAGTTGGTACAATAGTAGCAACACTTCCACTCCGCATTCGGGGAGGCTAATACCGCGTTTGTGGAGAGCCTCCAGCATTCGCGGAGAAGGGCATTGACCCTTGCCTCCGCGTTCATGGAGCTCCATCCGCATTCTAAGAGAAGGCCTGTGTGGTCTCTAATAGTACATCAGCACTTAGCGAACAACATTTTCCCCAAACTTCAACAGCTCATAAAAGGGTAATTTTAAGTCCGATTTTATGATTCAAAGGTCCATGTGACTCGAAATTTCGCAAGAAACATCGCGCTGAAGTTTGATTCGAGTTTTGACGAATATTTTGAGGTAATTTACCTATTTTAGCTATATATTTTCTTGAAAAGTGTGAAAAATTCTCATGTTGATATCGTAGTTGATTCTTAGTGCAATTGAATGAAATTTTAGTCTAAGTTTTTCTACATTTCGAGGGGAACATTGTGGTATGCTGGGTGTTGGCTGAAAGTGTCTTGATTTTCAAAAATTTTGATCGAGAAAGTTTTGAAAGGAATATTTCCTGGTAAGGTTTTTAATTCATTTTTGGGCATTTTCTCGGTCTTGTAGGGCCCATTCTAGGCCGAAGTTTTGGTTCTGGGCTTGGGATGTCATGGGGGTCATTCTCGAAATTTTTGTTCGGGATTTTGGGTATGGTCCCTATTTTTCCCATTTTAGACCCTTTTGCCTAATTTTTGCCAGTTTTTCAAGATAATAAAACCAATTTGACCGTGCTGATATCACGGATTATATTTTCACAACTGAGCAGTTTCAAGTGGCTTCTAGGAGGGGAAAAGCTTGGGTAGACTGATCCGCTGTTGCTCGATTAAATCATGCAATTCTTGTTCTTCTTTTCAATCTGTTGGAAATTCCTTTTCCCCTTGAAGAAGAGAAGAATTTCTTGGGAGTTCGTTCTTTTTTCTCTGCTCGGGGCATTAGCAGCCAAGTAGGCTACGCTTCTCCCTACCATTAGATTGGGAGTAATTATATGCATGTTGAACTGAGATGTACGCTATATGTTAGCTGCCATGTTATTTGTTATGGATGTTTTAAATTTGATATATTTGGGTATTACTGATATAGGGGAGCATAATAAAGGCCGTATTGATATCGTCTAAGCTATACCTCCTTTTTGAGGCTAAAACGGACATAGTCAAGATATGAACCTAACTAATTTTAGGGTCAAACCCAAGGGAATACTGTAGACTTAGAAGAAATCAATTATGCAATTTGGTTATTAGCCAATTTATCTCCCCAAAGGTGGGAGGGGGGGGGGAGGGGGTTCGATAATAACAATGAAAGTAATGCTAACCTAAAACAAATGTTTAAACCAATATGGAGAGAAATTAGGGTTTTGTGTTCCCCATGATTTCCTAACTTAGTATCACCAGATAACCTAATTCTTTTCTAGTGTGTCGTATGCAGAATGGTAAGTTAAGTTCACCAAATCCTTTGGCTTAGGGGAGATGCGAATTTCACTATGTGACTTGGTCTATCCCCATAATTTGACATTACTAACCCTTACCTATTGTCCCAATACAGCCTCCTCTTGGCTCAGTTTGGTTGATTAGACGAGAAACATCGATCGAATCCTATTAATTAATCTCTTTTCCTATTCATTACTACCTTGGTCTAGTCAGTAACACTAGGTGGATTCTAATGTTGGCCAGCACTAGAAAACATACAAAACAAAGAGAATTAATTAATACATGTATGCACACTTTTCAAGAATTATGAATTATCCGGTTTATCTTGTTAGTTCTTCATGGTTCTCGTAACCCTAGTTGTGGATTTAGCTACTCATGATTTGTGTATATGCAAGACTGATGAATTTGAATAACATAATAGAGCACTTACACAATTGAATTAAGAACAAGAAAATCCAAGATTCAATGAGAATCAAAAGAGTGTAATTAGAAGATGAAATTAAAGTGTACAAGTGTTTCTCAAAATCTCTAATGTTTTTCTCTACTATTACTCATTCTAAACTCATTGACTCTACTAGCTTTCTGAACTCGCCTAAAAAAACAACTTAATAACATATTTATAATGTTTCAAAAACAAGTCCTAAACAAAATAGGATAACTGGGTCAGCATGCTCTACGAGATGAACTACGGGCCGTATAGTGATTTACCGGCCGTAGTCGGGCTTTCATACTTGGTTGCTGCAAATGTGGACTTGACTTCTACAACACCCCTCTACGGCCCATAAAAGGTTCTACGGCCCGTAGAGGGTTTCGTCTGATGAAACTTCGGAATGTCCTCCTTATCTGATCCTTAGGGTACGAGACCTAATCTAGGACTCGTAAAGTATTCCATGACTCGTTTGCATGTTCATAGAACGAACTTCAAAAATCCACCCTTTACTGACATTCCTCATGAAACCTCCTTCATGGCCCGTAAAATACTCTACGGCTCGTAAAAGGCCTCGTGGAGCCTCAAAATCAGCAACTTTGAGCCCGTATAAGATTGCCTGAGTGTTCCCCCATGGTGCAATTGAGATAGAAGCAGAAAATGGGGATCAGTTCAAGGTAAATGGACAGAGAGTGAAGAAATACTTGGGTGTACAGATGAAGCCTCCGTGTTGAGGTCATGCATCTTGACGAAGTCTGAGTAGTCATCATGGTTGCGTTGTGCCATGACGTTAAATCAAGCACTTCATGGGAGGCAACTCATGCATTGTAAGAAAAAATCAATTACTTATATTTCATGTAGTATTTGTCTTTGATTTGTTTTGTTTTCAGGTAGGTATAGGTTGACTTTTCAAGTTCGTGCACTTACGCATAGAGGAATGCAAGACATGAGCCTAGAGTGGTCCAATATTTGGCCAAGGACAGTGCCACGTGCGCCCACATGGGTCGTGAGGCACGAGGTGCCCCGTGGTGTCTGTCATGGGGCATACACATGGAAAAGTATGTGTTCAATTCTAGAAGTCCAACCGCACGATCGTTCAACAAGGATCGTGATACATTCAACGGTTCATTCAATAGTTCGCGAAGCTGCGCTTGCCAGGTGAGTTTCCCAAAGATTGCACCAAGTATGGGTAAACGGACGACCAAACGAACCATGACATGTGTCACGGGTCGTAAGGCCGCTTGTGGAGGTGTTGTCAACCAACATAAAGCCAGGTAAGTGCCTCAATTATTTTACAAGTTTAGTGGGATGGACCATGCCACATGACATGGGTCGTGAGGTTGTCCGTGTGGAGGAGAGAGGGACGGTCAAATATGTTGACTAAGGGGATTTAAAAATCCCAAGTTTGTTGCAACAACTCACGTTTAACTTTTCCACTCCCTCTATCTCACTACCCCCTCTCTCTCTATCTCATGCCCCCTCTTTAAAACCCCCCAAATTTTTCAATCATCTTTGTGATGATTCGTGAGTCTAGTTCATGATTCGTAGCTTCAAATACGTGTGAGTTTCTACTCCTTCAAGCAAATCTTCCTCTCCATTGTTGTTCATCAAGTAAGAACTCAATTTCTTTTATCTTTTAGTGTAGAGTTTTGTGTGTGCATGTGTAGATCTTTGTTAAAAATTGCTTCTTTCTTTGTTTAAGGAGTCATAGTGCATGAAATTGATGTTGGATGTTGCATTTGGTGGTGAAAACCACCACTGTTTAACTTTTAAGTGGATGACCATGGAAATAATGATTTTATGGGCTTTTAGGTATAACTCTTGGGGAAACCGTGTGTGTGCGCTAAATATGTTTATGGTGAAAGATTAGGTCATGTGATATGCATGTATTTGTGTGTGTGCATACATTGGGGCTGGAATTCTGCAGAAGGGTTTCTCATGGCCGTTCAAATGGACCGTTTGATTTTCCATGTACCGTGTAACGGCACGTGACACACCCTCATCCTATACCTAGCCAAGTCTCATTTCACGGGCACTGTCATGGACCGTGTCATGCCACACGACCCATGTAGGGTCCCATTGAGCTCGTACCATTGATACGATGCCTCTTAATTTGAATCTAAATTCAATTTATACGTGTTTCTTAAGTACAATTTCCCTATTATAGACCGAGTGACGCCACTTTTAAGGGTTATTGTCACTTTTATGGTACAGGGGAAGTTTGATACTCGTTAGTGCATCACCCTGCCCATTTAAAACTTTCTAATGGATTATATTCATTTGTGATATTTGCAGGTGCTATGGGTCAACGTTGAAGGTTAATCAGACTTACTGATAGGGATAAGCTTGGGTCACGTCTCCGCGACTCCCCAACAGTGTCATCTAGCCATCAAGTTGGGAGTGACTTAGGTGATGACTCCTCAGGTGGGTCCGGTCGTTTTACTGGCAATGTCTCCCCTTACTCCCCTCTCACTACAAGGGCTCGTGCAGCGGGTCGAGATAAAGCCCCCCGGTCTGAGGAGGGGGTTCATCATACAAGAGTTGAGGAGGAGGAGGATGCCCCGAAGGAAGAAGAACAGGTGCACACTCCGAAGGCCAGCGAGTATGACACTGAGGAGTAGTCTGATGAGATCCAACTCTGGGATAGCGATGATGAGGCTATACAATTTACAGTCTCCCAGACGACAGATCCCAAAATCATCGGTGGCTTATTGTATTTCTGCGAAGCTGTTGGATAGTCCCACGAGCCAAAGATATTTACACTCACGGACTGACCAAGGGCTCCGGGGGTTCCAACGGCGGCTGATCATCCCAGAGGTTCAAGTCCTCACGGGCCAACTTGACAGTATCCTAGAGAGTAGAGATGTGTTTGAATCTATAAGTTTGGTTGGATGGCGCAACCACCTAGTTACTATGGGGCCGCCATTGTTGAGGAGTTTTATTCCAATTATGCTTCTAGTCTATTGAACTCTATAGAGGGCAACCAATCTAAAAAAGTGAAGAAGCAGGTTTCCATTGGTAGGTCCCCACGGACGCATGTGATGGTGCATGGTAAAAGGATGGATATTTTAGATACCACCATTAACAGATTCCTATTTAGGTCGGATTACCAACCTCCTCCAAATGGATTATTCATGGCTAGATACCTGCGGATTACAGATGAGGGGCGGATGTTCGATTTATCATCTCGGGCTGAACTGTTTGCATGGATTGCAGAACGGATCGCCATTCAGGGGGTTGTTGTTCCTTGGGTCATAAACCCTAAGGTTCCTATTGCCAAAGCTTCTCTGAATTTTGTTGCAAAGTTTTGGTGGACAGTGGTGTGAAAAAGGTTGCAGGCCATAGTCAATGACAACACGCTCCAACCTTCACATGCCTCCCTGGTAGCATGTTTGATGGACAAGCTCGGGATAGATGTGGGTCGTATTATAGCTATTGAGATTCGGGACCGGACCTTATCTGATAGAGCGGTTATGCCCTTCCCATGCCTGATTCATGCACTTTGCAAGAAGGCCGATGTCCCCACTGCATATTATTTGTATTAAAAGATAGCTCCAAAGCGAGTTGTAAACATTGCACTGATCAAAGACGTCCAAAATCCTCTGATGTAGGCTAGAACACGCATGCTGGGGGTCTCGACAAATTTTCCAAGAGCAGCCCCGCAACAAGCCTTGTCATTTGAGGGTTACACTATCGCCCCACAGTCAAGCGAGGCTTCTGAGCAGCCCAAGGACAGTGGTGCAGTGCCCACGATGTAGCAAGGGTATGCGAATGTACCTTATGAGTTCCTTGAGAGGGTCATGGCAGACTTGTGACTGACAGGGGCTATTGTTGATCAGATCGTTGAAAGGATTCCACACGTGGTCCATTCTCATGTACAACAAGTTGTGGAGTAACTTCAGGCTGAGCTTTTTTATGCCATATCAACATTTTGCAAAATCATGTCAACACTCTAGAGGGATATATTCATGACATGTTTAGGAGTATGTCTGGGGAATAAATGAAGAATATTGTTCAAACAGTGCGTGACATGAAAGCCCAGATTGCACAACTCATTTTGCAGTACAAGTGCACCATGCCAGCGCTACCTCCGGGATCTTGGATGAGCCTTTTCAATGCTCCTGTGGCACCTGTTTAAGATGAGACATGGGGCACTTCATCCACCCCATCTGTTGCACCTGTGCCACCCACCAAAGATCCTAAGAGGGAGGACAAGGGCAAGAGCCACAACCACCAACGAAGTCCCCCATCTGACCCATAGAGAAAGGAGGAGAGGCAGATGCACAAGACCTTGAGAGCCCAACACCAAGCAGCTATCGAATAGAAGGAAAGAGAGGACGTGCAATAGATGCAACAAGGATAGGAGCCTTCGGGAGCACTTTTGGACCGAGTGTGACCTATAATGACAGCGATCCCACCAGGGAGTCTAGTCCCGCTGGCATGATCGACGCCTAGGGTGTTGCAGGTATGTTCTATACCCTCTCTGTTCTTTTACTCTAGTTATGGTGTAGTGAGGAGACTACACCATCTTTTTGGTGGGGGTGGGGCATCCTGCCACTTGAGAGTTTTTCTTGCCATGTTTCTCTTCTCTCAAGTGTATTATCTAGTAGAACTGGCATGTTTAGATTGTGATTTTGTGTAGATACAAGTGTTCATAGAAGTCTAAGGTAACCCATCTTGCGAAAAATTCCCGGAAGTAACAATGTTGCAAAAAGGTTATATATTCTTATATCTCGTCCTGACTAACTTGCATGATTTCTGGTAAACATGGTGTGTGTATAATTGGCATTCTGATCAATGAAGCATGATTATATTGGTTAGTACTAACTAGTGTAGAAGATGTGCCATGTGTTTGTGGGCTTGTTTGCATAATTCAGTCGATGCACTTATGAGATAGAACTTGCCTGCTTAGTCCCACCTGAGTAATTGGATTAGAATGTGATCTTAGGCCTTTTTTTTTGACTAGTCACTTAGCTTAAAATTGACCAACCAAATGAAATTGTCCTCTTGAACCAAAAGTTGAGCCTGAATTGACTTTTTCTTTGTAATCACCCAATTCACTCCCCCTATCTATCTGTTGATCTTTATTTATGCCCTAGTCTCTCCAAGGACATTATGAACCTCCGTCTAAGTCAAAAGCCTAAGTTGAGGGTAACTTATATTAGCCCTAGTCCTTTGGAAAGATATTGTGAACCTTAACCCAAGCTAAAGACTTAAGTTGTGAGTGCTATTGTAGGGAAAATAGAAAAATGATGTGGAAAAGAATCAAGTGATAAGAGGAGTAAAAGAAGTGGGTTGTGACCGTGAGCGAAACTAATGAGCAAAAAAGAAAAAGAATGAAAATCAGTGAATGAGCACGGAAATCACCTCCCGTACAAAAGAAAGTTGGAAAAATAGGGGCGATAGGAGTTGGAGACAGAAATACAAATGGCTGAGTCAAAGTAAGAGTCTTGGATAGTCCTATTAGTCACTTTAATCCTAAAAATACCTCAACCAAGCCCGAGCCTACGCTACAAGCCACAAAAGTCCTAATGTGATCCTAAAAAGGTCATTTGAGAGTTAAGGTGGTGAAAATAAGGGCAAGCATATGATCAATACTTGTGTGTCCATGGAAAGTCATTTATAAGAGTGAGTGTCTACATTCCAGTCTCTATTCTACATTCTTATGTTGTGAGTGAGAATTCTTTGTAGTGAGGGCACTATCTTTGCACTAATTGGTAGCTAATTCAATTGGGTTGTCTTTATTCTCGATTGTATGTGGACTGACCATGCATATATGATGTTTGCCTTAGTCTTTATGGGTCCCTTTGGGGTGTGAGTACATTCTTAAGCTTGTTATCGGGGCATATGTGTTGAAAATTATGAGGTTATCCATAGTTCTGTGTGAGCACTTGTGTTTATGCTTTGTCTGGTTGAGTTGTTATTGCTTGGGGATAAGCAATCATTCTAAGTTGAGGGTGTTGATGAGTTATAGAAATACGACTCTTGTAACGCTTTAAATGAAGGATTTTTGCATGTTCTCAAGCAAATTTGTTATTTTTATGTGTGTTTTTGTGATTTCTCATGAAAAATGGTTAAAGCATGGAGAAAAGGGTGTAGTTCAAAAAAATGGATGAAAAAGAGCCCAAGTGCCGGTACAAGGGAGCCTCCACGACCCGTGCAGCATCACATGGACTGTGAGAGGCCATGTTGAGGTGGCCCAGGCAAAGAGAAGCAATAATTGAACCAAGTGAAAGACCACAGGCACCTTCACGGTTCGTGTGTTGTCGCACGGGCCGTGAGGCCCACTGTGGCCTTACACTTGGACTTGAATATGGGCAAAATACATGGCCAAGGAATTGAAGGAAAATTTGTTGAAGGCATGTCCCATGGTTGACCTCACGAACTGTGGACTTCGACACGAGCCGTGTCGTATGGTGTAAAGTGACGTGAAGATGGTCATTACCGTCGAAAATTATTAAAATCGTGCAAGTGGAGTGAGACGGGCTGGTTCACGGTCCTTGAACCCTCACACGGACTGTGCCTATGCACGTGGGCCTATGACACATTGAAGAGCATTTTGAAGATCAAGTGTTGCCACACAGACTAATTCATGGGCCGTTTACTGTCACATGGGCCGTGTAACGGTACGTATCCCTGCCGATGTGATTTTTCCTATTTTAAGTCAGATTAGGTTTTCCTTGTATATATATATAATTATTTTTATTCCGTTTTTACTTAGTCTTGAACAACTAGAGACAGAGAACATGAAAGAACGTTGTTTTGCTTTAACTTTCATTGAACTCTTGGATTTCAATTATCGTACTTGAGATTGTAATCCGTGGATTCATTACTTCTTCAATAGTAAGTTCTTCATTATGAATTTTTTTTTTAATCATTGTGGTTTATCTTTCTTGAATATGCTAGGCTAAACCCACAACTAGGGTTGTGAGAACCATGACAAATCAATAAGACAGACGAATATGGGTAAATCTTGGGATTGATTAGCATATATATCGTAGTATTCTTCACTTTAACTTTATCCTTAATGAGTTGATGCATTAGGGTAAGCCTGAATTCGTTACATGCCCTAAGGGAATGTAGTGATTAGAAAAAGAGTTCTACCACAAAAATTCAGGGTTTTTTAACCTAGTCTAAGTACTTGAGATCGAAAGATGAGAGTATTCTAGAGTCGATAACAAAGGTTAGTACGTATACGTTTTGAGATCGAAAGGTGATGAATGAAATACGTCTAAGAGGACCGAAAGGTGAATTATGTGTTACCTAACTTGTTAGATCTTGTATATGCAATCATGAACAAGTTTACCACATAGATTCGGCAATCGCATTAGATATCATGGGGAACACAATCCTAGCTTCGCATTAATCGGTTAAAATTCAGTAGTCTTTGTACTCGCTTGTTACTTTACTTTAGTATTTAGTTTGCAAAAAACCAAAACCCCTCATTTACTTTATGTATTTTTATTTCGGGAATAGATATTACATCTGAAAAGGGTGCTAATAAATTTATTCTCATGCATTCTATATGGGATTGACCTTAACTCTAATTGAGTTCTATATTTGATCAATGACCTCTTTACTAATCCTTTTTGAGTGTGAATTTGGGCTTATCAAACATATGCTATAACCTTACAATGTTGCATCAAATACAACCCAAATCAACACATGAGGCAGTAAAATACACCACAAACCTATCAGATCCTTCCGATAATGTCAAAAAAGGAGCTGATGTGAGATAATCTTTCAATATTTGTAAACTCTTTCCACATTCATCCACTACAAAATAATCAACGTTTACCGATGAATGAAATCCATCGATAATTTTTTATATTCTGTCGCTATACCTTGTTAGCTACAGATTAGCGACGAAATATCAGCTGTTGTTATTTCACTAGTTGCTAATATCTTGTGACGAAAAAATGAGTTCCGTTGCAATTTTAGTAACACCTTAAAGACGAACAATATCTGTCGTCATTTGTTAGCGAGTGACTGATCCGTCGTTATATTATAAAGCTCGTTGCTAATTTCATAATTCATTTCATCATTTTTAATAAATTTGCAACGAAATTTTTGTCGCTATTCTGTCGCAAAAAGAATCATCATTTGAGCTATTGTATTTGTAGCTTAAAAGTTCGTTGCTAATCCATTACCAATATTCTTTTAGGTAGATACGACCAAATACTCGCTAAATTTTGTTGCTAAAACTTTTTGCTACAAAATTATTTAATTTATTTATTTTAAATATGTACTACTAAAATAAATGAAATGCAAATTACTAATCCTAAATAATCAACATTCATATAAAATAATATTCATAGATGATTCAAAACATATAAAAAGCAACATCCAATTCACATATTTTCAATTCAAAACATCCAAGTCAATTATCAACTATTCTTAAAAGAACCTACATTCATCAAAGTTGTTACTGCACAATTTGTGCTTCCCAAAAGATAGACAATATCAAAAATTAAAGTTGCGAAAAACTAAGGGATACGATCTTCAGTTGAAACTAAGAGATCAACCTTGTCTACATTGGTAGTAGTAGGAGGCACTATCGGAGTCTCAATTGAAGGATTGCCCGTGGAAGTAAGCACTTCTTGTACCCACTCAAGAATAACAGGAAGAAAGTGTTTAGTAAGTGCAGGAATCATTTGTTTTACCAACTCATCCATATTTCTTGTTGGTGTTGATTGAGAAACTGAAGGTGGTACTGATGATGAAACACAAAGATTCTACCCGTAGTAACTTTTTGCTTCAAATCCAAGACCATATATTCTGCTCTTCTTTTCTCCACCCACAGCTTTGTAATATGCTTCACATTGATCAATTTCAGATTGAGATATTGTTTTTTCCCATAGTATCTCTTCATATTTTTCCTGTTATAAGTAGAATAAAAGAAAAACTCTGAATATAGGATTACTATTAAGATATGCAGTCACAAATGACACATAACCGATATTACTCTTTAAAGAAAAAGAATATACATACAATCAACAGACTCGTGAATCCACATTATTCAATCTGACTCGAGAATCTTAATGTTTCATACACAAAAAGATTATCCCAAGCCCTCGGCCTAATGTTAAGAGCACGATGTGTGGTGTGTGGGTTAGGTGCACGTTACGAGAGTCACCTAAGAACTTATCTTACTACAAAGTTCAAAACTATAAACAAAGCTAAAAACTATAAACGGAGAAGAGATTAATTGTTGATAAGAAAAAAGAGCAACAATATTTGTAAGTGGTTAGAGAAAGCACCTTGAAGATCATTTTTTACAATATTTATAAAGTATTGAGCGAGAGAAATAGTTATAGTAATCGATATGTTGGACACATGATAGACGACTATATTGGGATCTGACGCACAGAAGAACCTACATGGTTGAGATGTATACCAAGTCCGGTTACATGCAACTATGTAGAGGAGTGTGAAAACAAAGCAAGAAGATGTGCAGCAGTGGCAAAAGTCTAGTTTCCTCTATTAAGCAATTGATGTTCGTTAAATTGTAAGTGCAAGAACAAAAACAACATGCCCGATAGTTATGAAGAGAAGTGTGTGAAAATAAAGCAAGAAGAAGATGTGCAGCAGTGGAAAGAAGTCCAGTAAACTAAAGGTTCATGTATTAAGAAATTGATGTTTATAAAATTTCAAGTAAAAGAAACAACAATGTTTCCAGTAGCTATGCAGAGAAGTGTGTTAAAAACAGAACAAGACGGAGATGTACAGCAAGGAAGTCAAGCAATTTCTAAAATGACCATACATAAATATAAAAAAGTAAATAAAGAATTTGGATTATATCATTACTTGGTCAGCAAAACAAGACAATTGTCACTCAGTTTGTAAGAGTCAACTGGAACATACTTAAGAGCCTGTACCATTTACTTATTCTTCACATACATAATATGCAAGTGTCCTCTTCATTTGTTCCATAACTATTTATCCATCCTAAGATATGATCATTCATGTGAACACTCTTTAACAGTGTGTTGTTGACTCTTTACACTGACTCACATATTAGATCATAAAACTGATATGTATTGCATAATATACAAGAGTGCTTCAATTGGATTTTGTCAAGGTGTACGATGCATATATTCTTTCTATAATGGATTACTTATAGTATGTCTTTTAAAATATTAACTTGATCTGCGTGCATTTGAGTAACAGGACATTAGATACTTGAATAAGGATCTTGTATTAAAGCCAACTGACTATATTCTGTGAAGTTTCAAGAGTTTATACAGGTTCCTAACCTACAATTCAATAAACAAAATTCCTGATACAAGCTTGCTATACTTCAAAAAACAAGATTATCATCTAGGAATTCAAACTCAGAAAACTAAAGGGAAGAAGAAAAACAACACAAAAGAGAAGGCGTACCTAATAACAGATCCATGGCAGCAATACATCTTGCAAACACATCACCAGGTTCATAAGTTGAATATAAATCCTTGTTATCCCACCTCCCTAATTATTCAACTTTTCTACTATGCAAACATAGCAGATGTATCTTTCACCAACTGCCCAATACGCACTCTTGTTTTGTGCAACTTCCCATGTAGCTCGGGGGTATCTTTGGGTGTATTGACCAGCCTTTGCAACATCGAAACAGCAGTGTTAATCTCAAAAATTCCACAAGCCACAACTTGAGTTGACTCTTGCTTTCCATTCATAGAAGCCCCGCCGGGGTCCCAATGGTCGACTAGCTTCTGTTGGGTATGCAAACTCCTCCCACATCGGTTGTCGAAAGAACAAATGATCAACTTATAAGGTTGAACCCAATCCCATTAGTATGAGGCTTTTTGGGAGATGCTCAAAAACAAATCCGTGAGGGCTTGGCCCAAAACGAACAATATCATACTAATGCGGGGCTGGGGTGAGGGTGAGCACGGTCCCTACAAGTGGTATCAGAGCCCAGGTTCGGACGGCAGGAGTGATGGACCGATGTATGAGGAGTCACCCGTGTGTCATTAGGACCAAAGATCTGCAAGGGTCCCTTGTATCGAAAGTCTTCCTGTCATGTGATGGTACAAGCGGCGTGTCTCGTTAGGCAATAACGGCGGTGCAAGATGATTTGGTGGATCTGATGGTGTAACCTAGCGATGTGGAGGTTTGCAGTAATGCTTTGTGTGGAAAGTCTTCCCAACAGGATGATCGGGCAGCGTGTCCTGCAGGTTGTTGCGACGGTACAAGATGGTGGTAGATCCAAAAATTGATAATCGCTGGAGGGGGAGGTCACGAGATTGTGTGGTCAGAGTTTGAGGGGAGGTTTGTTGGGTATGCAAACTCCTCCCACATCGGTTGTGGAAAGAACAAATGACCAACTCATAAAGTTGAACCCAATCCCATTAGTATGAGGCCTTTTGGGAGATGCCTAAAAACAAATCCGTGAGGGTTTGGCCCAAAGCGGACAATATCATACTAATGCGGGGTTGGGGTGAGGGTGCCGCGGTCCCTACAACTTCAAGATCTTGAAATCTCATCTCGCTCTCTCTCTCTCTAAAAATACAATTGGAATCCCCCAAAATTCCCCCAAGAAACCCCACAATCGGAACCTCCACACAAACTAAAATAATGCACCGATCTAAAATTCAATTGAGAATTGAAAATAGAATGTGGGGGGTTTTGGGGACAATTCGGAAAGAGAGCAGTGCTTTCAAAGAAAACTTTTTTTTAAGGAATTTTGCTAAGTGAAAAAAGAAAAATTTCGGGGCTTGATGAGCTTTCATGAAAATAAAATTTTCACTTTTTCCCGCTTTTTAGTACTATATTTAGATTTTGGGACCAATTAATAATTTCTTTAGCAACGGATTTTTTGGTCACTGTATGAGATAATTTTTCCAAAAATATATTTAAAAGTTTAGCCACTATTTTCCGTTGCTAATTCAGTCATAAAATATTAGTTAAATTCGTAACCCATATTTAGTTACTAAATCCATAGGAAAAATAAGGCGCCAAGATTTCACGCTAATATTTAGCGACGAAATAAAAATTTTGTCGCTATACCATACTATTAAAAATGATTATTATTCTTGCAACAAAATGACTATTTCGTTGCAAATCCGACAATTAACAATGATGGAATATCATCCGTCGCTACACATAGTCTTTTTAGTAGTGATTCAAATTGAATTTTTACCTTTTTCGGTGTCAATTAGTCAAAGGTGATTCTATTCTCTTCTAATGACCTTCTATAGTACCCTCAACCAAGCCCAAAAAACTTCTAATGTCTGAAGGAGAGAATGGTCTAGGATAGTTCTTCACCACTTCAATTTTCTTTGGATCAACCATGATACAAACACCAAATACAATATGCAGAAGGAATGCTACAGACCTCAACCAAAATTCATATTTACTAAACTTGGCAAAAGGTTGCTTATCCCTCAATTTTTGCAATACAATTCTATAGTGGCCAATATGTTATTCTTCACTTCGAGAATAAATAAATATATGATCAACAAACACCATCACAAACATATCTAAGTATTGATTAAAAAGTTGATTTATCAAGTCCGTGAAGATAGCAGGAGCATTAGTCAACCCAAATCACATAACCAAAACTCCAGATGAACATATCTTGTCTGGAATGCTGTCTTGGGGATGTCACACTCCCTTACCCTTTAATTAATAATAATCAAACTGGAGATCAATTTTTGAGAAGTTATTTGCCCCTTGCAATTGGTCACTGAAATCATGTATTCTCGGAATTGGGTACTTGGTCTTTACGGTCACCTTATTCAATTGTGGATAGTCTATGCACATTTGAAGCAACTCATTCTTCTTCCTAATGAAAAACATGGGCAACACCCTATAATGTTATGCTAGGCCTTATGAATCCTTCTACAAAAAGTCTTTAATTGTTCCTTAACTCCTCAGTTTTGTTGGAGCCATACGATGGAGATGAATAGAAATTAGTTGAGTATCAGGAAGGAGGTATATTTCAAAATCTATTTCTTTTTGGGGAGGAATACCAAGTAGATCTTCGAGAAAGAAATTGAGAAACTCATTCATAATGGGGACCAGTTCGAGAGTAGAGTTTCAAAATTGACATCCCTAACCCTCACCATATGATGGGTACATCTTTTAGTAATCAGCTTATGGGTATTTTAAAAAGAGATGAATCAACCTTCAAATGATAGAATCACTATCCTTCTATTCAAGAATAAGCTCATTGGGGAATTAGAACTTGAACCTACGAATTCTACAATTAATGGAGGCATATGAAGCATGTAATCGATCCATACCAAGAATGATTGCAAAAGCAATCATGTCAAGTGATGTGTTGTCAAAATACAACACTTTTGATTCTTAAAATATGAAATTTTGTGTGTTCTCAAGGCGATGTTAGTGGGTTTGATGTGTTTTTATGTTTGTTTTGCAGGATTACATGATTTGGCATGATTTTGTGCTAAGTGTACAATTTCTGAAATTTTTGCTGATGTACGAGGCACTTTACGTACTGTGGAACTTTCCACGAGCTGTAGAGTGGGTTCATAAATGAGATCCAGTGAAGGGGTGATTATCTAAAGTTATATCTACAAAATGTCTGATGGGTTGTGGAAAATTGTACGAGTCATAGTTGAGGTTTCATATCTTGAGGATTAGAAGTTGAGATTTTCTGAAAAGTCATCAAATGAAATCCTGTATAGGTCGTAAGTCTGAATATGGCCCGTAGAAAGGTCTCGTAGAAATTGTGTGCAAATTTGAAGAATGAAGTTCATAAAGCCCCGATACTTGCCATAGAACTTACTACGACCCATAAACCTGCTCGTATTGGAATCCAGTTTTCGTATTTTATTTTGGATTTGTATTTTAAACACTATAAATAGATATTTTAAGGTTATTTTCAGCAGAAAAGAGGGAAGAATGACCAGAAACTTTGGGATAAGTGCTTAGAAACACTTGAAATATTATTTTGTGATTTTAATTCATACTTTGTAATTTCTTTTGAAGGGTTGGAGTTTCTTGTTCTTGAATTCATCCTTGTAAGTGCTCAATTATGTGATTCTACCTCATGATTCTTACATCTACAATAGTTATGCATAACTAAATCCATAACTAGGGTTGTAGGAACCATGAAGAACGAACAAGGTAAAATCGGATAATTCATAATTCTTGGAAATTGTGCATACATAAATTAATTATTCTCTTTGTTTTAATTGATTTTTAATGGTGGGCAATGTTAGAACTTTCCTGGTTGTTACTAACTGGATCAATGTAGTAATAAATGAGAAAAGAGATTAATTAGAAGGATTCAATCGATTTCTTCTCATCTAATCAACCAAACTGGATCAATGGAGGTTGCACTGGGACAATAGTTAAGGGTTAGTAATGTCTCATTGTGGGGTTGAATCAAATCACATAGTGAAAATTACCTCTCACCTAGATCAAAGGGTTTGGTAAACCTAACTTACCATTTTGCATGCAACACACTAGAAAAAATTATGATTATTTAGTAATACCAAGTTAGGGAATCATAGGGAACACAATACCTTAGTTACTTCTTTCACTGATTTCACAACATTTGCTTTTTAGTTTAGGTTTACTTTCTGTAATTACACAAAATCCCCCTTTCAAGAAATAAGTAGGTTAATTTATTTAAATTACTTATGGTTACTCTAAGTCTAGATCATGTTCTCTATGGGATCGACCCTAATCTCGGTTAGGTTATATATTTTGACAACGACCGCTTATACCTTTGAAAAGGAGGTATAGTTTGAGTGAGATCATGTACTCCAATATCTAGGGAGGTTGTGTGTGCCCAATGACAGTGAGTTGAAGATGTTGATCATGCAAGAATACTACAACTCTTCATATTCTATTCATCTCGACACTACCATGATGTATAGAGACTTGAGAGAGGTTTATATATGGAATCGAATGAAGAAGGACATTGCTCAATTTATGTCCGAGTGTGCCAATTTCCAATAGGTCAAAGTTGAACACCAAAGACTAGGTGGCCTAGCACAAAACATTGACATTCCTACTTGGATGTGGGAAGAGATCAACATGGACTTCGTGATTGGGTTGCCAAAGACCAACAAGCATTTTGACTCCACATGGGTGATCGTTGACCAGACGATGAATTCAGCTCATTCCCTACCCATCAAGACTATATTCAGTGCTAAGGACTATGCTAGCTTGTATATTAGAGAGTTGGTAAGGCTATATAGGATTCCATTGTTCATAATATCGGATCATGAAATTCAATTAACTTCTCACTTTTTGGAAATCCTTTCAAAGAGGACTTGGCACTTGTCATCCCCAAAGGTAATGTGCAAGCTGAGAGAAATATTTAGACGTTGGAGGATATGTTGAGAGCTTGTATTTTGGAATTGAAAGGGATTCAGGATGAACACTTGCCACTTATCGAGTTTGCCTACAATTATAGCTTTCATGCAAGTATTAGGATGACACCATTTGAAGCATTATATGGTAGACAATTTAGATCGCCAATCCATGGTTCGAAGTCGGTGAGGTGGCATTAATAGGACCTGACTTAGTGATGAATCCTATAGAGAAAACTAAAAGCATAAGGGAGAAATTACAAATATCCCAAAGTCAACAAAACTCCTACTATGATGTGGGAAGAAAGAAACTTGAGTTCCAAGTTGGTGATTGGGTCTATTTTGAAGGTGTCTCCCATGAAAGGTGTTCTCTAGTTTGGTAAGAAAGGAAAATTGAGTCCTAGGTATGTGAGACCCTATAAGGTGGTGAGAAGCGTGGGAAAAGTAGCATATGAGTTGGATCTACCTAACGAGTTGCAATTCATTCATCTGGTCTTCTACGTGTCGATGTTGAGGAAATTCATAGGTGATCCATAATTCCTTTGCATAATGTGAACATTGAAGAGGATTTGAGTTATGAAGATGTACTGGTTGACATCCTAGATCGGCAAGTGAAGAAGCTAAGGAGCATGAAAGTTGCACAGAGACCAACAAGGTAAAGGTGCTATATGGGAAGTAGAAGCAGATATGATGAAGCGCTATCTACGTCTATTCCACTACTCAAGCCTACGGTATTAAGGATTTCTTCCAAAGACCTCAAATTCCATGTATTCTAGTTTTTCATGATGTATGCACCTATTTTGATGTTTATGAAATGTTTTGAAGCATGTTTAAAGTATATAATCTAAAATTTTTGAGAAATGATGTCTGACATGCATTTTTGCATGTATATTGGGTGAGTAGCTTCTAGTTTAATCCTTAGAGCTTGCCTTTAAGTACATTCAGGGATGAATGTCCCTAAGGGAGAGATATTGTAACGACCCCAGTCTAAGAATCTTGAATACAGAAAAGTTAGCGTGAAAAATTACCTGAAGTTTGGTTTACGAGGTGACTTATAGCCCATAAGTTGACATACGACCCGTAGGTTTGGTTCTCAAACATAGACCTTCACGAAGGGGAAGCATTTCCAAGTGTGGGGTAAACCACAGACCAAGTAATGTCCCATAGGATACCTTATAGCCTGTAGATGGTTTTGTGAGTGAGACTCCAGACATGAAGGAAATTTGGAGTTGTCAGAAAAGTGACTTATGAGTTGTCAAATGGCGTATCGAAGGGGTTACGACTCGTAGGATCCTTGTATGGGTAAGGCCAAGTAAGTGAGGAAAAATGGTTAAGTGTGGAAGGACTCTAAGAGCTCAACCACGACCCATAAGATGTTTCTCGACATATACTGATGATTTATGGTTTTCAGTCCAGAAAAGTCAATTTTCAGGATTATCAGATGTGTCATCAGACGAAGGGACTTACGGCCCGTGGACTGACTTACGACCCATAATCAAGGTTTTGTAGTCGATCCTCATAGTTTTAAAGAGAGGTAGTTTTGTCATTTCCAACTTTTTCTAGTCCTATACTACATCGTTTGGGGATGGGAAAGGGACCCTATAATAGCCTTTAAGCCCTAATTTTTTCATTCATTCTCCCATTCCTTACTCTATAAATTTCCAAGGCAAAAAAGGCTCTCAAGAATAAGCTAGGGCAAGGCTAGGGTTCCAAGATTCTTTCTCAATCATATAAGTTTGTTTCTCTATAGGTTTTTGAAGGTATGTGAGTTGATTTATGGGTATCCTTTTCACCTATAAAGTTTCCTATTAAGTATTTTACATTTTCTTCAAGTTCCTCAAGTTAATGTGCATGCTTATGACGATTTTGTGATATTTATGTTATGATACGATACTTATGAAGTTTAGTAACTATTTTTCTAAGTAAATATATGCATATTTGAACTATGATGTCGATTCCATGATGATTTTCAATATGATCAAGGTTGGTCGATTTCGATGTTTCTTTTTTAAAAAAATTTCCTATGACTTATGTAATTTATGATTGTTTCATGATAAAACTAAGCCCACCTAGTTTTCAAGCAAAGATTTCTATGAACTATGATCATGATTAGGGCATTAATGAAGTATTGTTAAATTCCCTAAAAGATGTTTAAGAAAGGCCCCCAAGATGAAAGTACAATTCTCACTTGGTTGTTCATAAGTTCGCGCTACTCCCATGATTGCTTCTTATGCTTCTAAGTTGAACTTTTAAGATTCAATGGGATGACTTAGCACCAAATGTGACCTTTTGGTGAGGTTCGGTAAAGGAACCTTTGAAGCAAACATTTGTCGCATTAACTATGTGCCACCATAAGAACCCTTGTAGGCTAGGCTAGTGGATCCGCATAGGCCATTTATGTTACTGTGATGCATGCTAAGGTTTATGGATCTCTACCTGGCAAGTGGTCTCCTCGTGTCAACATATAGGGTTATGTTTGATTCCATGTAGTAGCTCACATGGTCTTATTTGTCGATTAAGGTTCATTCCCACAAGCTTATGATCTTATGTTATTTCTTCAGCTTATGTGCTTTCTTACGCATCGTCTCATACTGATCTTAAGCCATATTCTTTATGCATGTTTGAGCTTGATTATGTATTCTTTATTCTATATATCCCTATATTTTTTTTTATTAATGATGACATTACAATTTCATCCATGCATTGCATCTCATATACATAGTACATTCAAACGTACTAACACATATTTTGCTTACTTGATTTAACCATGTAGGGACAAGCACTCCTCCACAGGCTCAAGGCTAGTTTTCAGCATTCAAAACTAGTAGCTTTATTATGGTGAGCCCTTAGTTAGAGACTTCTCCACTTTTTACTCTATCTTGTATCTTTGCTTTGTTTAATACAATGTATTTGAAGCCTTTTTGAGGCTTTTATTTTCTATGTTCCCTTATTATGAATTCCTTTCTATTTGATGGAGATAGACTGATAGCGGTCTCCTCTGTTTATGATGTAGATATTATGCATACGGACAAACAAGTTGATTGTAGTATTTCCACTGCTTTTTAATGTTGCGTAATTTTTCAAATTTTACCTTTAGACCCTTTTTCGCTATTTTCTTTCGCAAAAGTTTTCCTTAATGTCTATGAATGCTTAAGATGTTAGAGATGGCTTGGTGAGGTGCCTTAGCGTATCTAATTCACTGTGTAATGACTAGGCTCCTAGGTCTGGTCGTTACAGAGTGCTCCTACAAATACATGTCACTAGTGTACAAGGCCAATGTCTGAAATAAAAGATGTTCATCAAAAGGAAGGAGATTGTGTCTGAAGCAACCAGTGCTCACCAATAGTCTCTTGAGCACTCCCCAAACCCCTACAAATCAATTCCCACGGCTAGAAACTAGACCTATACCATGGGAAGATGCAGAAAATAGGGGTGAGCACAAAAATAAGGCACCTAGTAGGCATCATTGGCCGATTGAGTGAAATTAGAAAAAGAATCCCAAATGTAGATAAAAGCTGCAATCCCATAAATTAATCTCGAAATCTCAACTCAATCAAATCATCATACTGTACACAGATGCAAGGCCCTAATATCTACTTTTGTATGCCAGCCAGGTCCCCATAGACCCAAAAGGTGCACCTGCATACAATCGGACTGAAAAAAGTATCTAAACCCAATAGTATCACAATAGAAGCCGACTCCCAACAACACATAACATGAAGGTCAAGCTGTACATGGGTGTAAGGACCTAGTATCTATGCTTGAATGCTCCATGAATCCCTATAATCCCATAGGGTATACCCATACACAATCAGGGTGTGAGTAGGTGTGTGGATCCACGAGTAATCAGTCGGACCATTGGCCCAAAGTTCCACATCACAATCGGGTCCTCGACCCATCCAGGAACTAGTATCAGATGGGGTCTAGGCCTCCGATTAGGGCAGTTAGCCAGGGCCAGATAGTCTAATAATATATATAATGGTGGGACATAACCTTTGCGAGAGAAAGAATCTACGTAACAAAATCAATAAGTTCGCAAACCCAAAATGTAACTGATGAGGTCCTCGACCTGGAACATCACATATTCTCGGACCTCAAAATCAACATCCACCACTTAGACTTAGACCATAGGGCACAACTCTTGGATCCCAAACACTAGGACGTGGCCATCAGAGCTTGGAGCATACGGAGAATCATCTAAGACTCAAGATATCGAAGCAGTAACTCACTCAACCAGTTTATCCGAATCCAGAACTCCAAAGTCATATCGTGCCTAGAGTGAACGTAGGTTACGACACTCACAACATAGGTATCCCGCACAATCCAACTCGCACATCTATAACTATCACCATCCCTTAAATAACAACAACTAACCCCAACCTCAAGCAAGAAGAACTAGTGCCTAGAAACTAATGGTAGTACACAAGAGCGGATGTATCACTAATTAGTGTAAAATTAGGTCTAATAGGCCAAATGTTATACAATCTATCCAACCACAGGAAATTAGAGTAAATCACGATAAAATTGTAATTTCATAAGTATCTTCAATAGAAAAACCCGGCAGAATCATATCTATACCAAAATCAAGTTACAGTATGGCAAGTATTTGACAAGCTACCTCACGACCATCCTATCTCAGTAACATTCGGCAACATACCCCCACAGGCAAGAGATCGATCAGAATACACACCTACCCCAATGGATCAAACCATATACGACCCTTACCAAGCCTCCATTACTAGAATATATTGAAACCACAACAATCACAGCCACCAACATAGGGGTCTAATCCCATAACAATATATACTACGTCTCGCTCAGTCTAAGGTTTAGAGAAAGCCTAGGCTACTTGGTAATCGATGTCTCATGATATGAATCAATCCGACTATGTTTTTCCCCTCCTGATAGCTTCTCAACACTGGCCCGCTATTAAAATATTGTTCACAGGTTAACACGGTCGTATTAGCTGCAATATCGTGAAAAAAAGTAAAATTAGGCCAATGGCACCTAAAATGAGAAAAAAAATAGGAAAAAGCTCTATGCCTAAATCCCAAACAAAACCTGCAAAAATTTTCCCCACGACAACCAAGTCTATAACCAAAAATTCGGCCCAAAATGGCCCCTAGAAGACCGATAAATTGCCAAAAACAGAAATTAAATCCTTACTGGGAAAATATTTCTTTCTAAATTCTCTTGGTCAAAATTTACTAAACCTAGTCAAATTTAGTAATACCCCAGCATACCATAGCATTCCTCGCAAATCTTAGAGCAATTTAGACTCAAGTATCACTTAATTATGTCAAGAATTGGACAAGATATCAAAGCACAAAGTTTTCATAATTTTCAAGAACGTAATCAACTAAAACAGTGAAAGACAACCAAACAATTCCCAATCATAGTCCTTGCGGATCGGATCATCCATATTATTTGAATAAGATCATTATTCCAACAATGGTTGTAGATATTTTACAACTAAAATCCCTTTTTTTTCGATCCAATTCCACCAATGTGAACCCCAGTTCAATTCAGGCATGCTACACTTTTTAGTTATTAGAGAACTCAAGTACTCTCTCTCTAGATAAGTGAAAAATCCCTAATCTAACTTCACCACAATGTTTCTTGTGAAAAACTGAGTCATGTGGACCTTTGAGCCATTGAAAACGAAGCTATATAGCACATTTTATGCTTGGTTGGAGTTAAAAAATATGGTTGATTCACGAAGTTGATGGCCTATATATTGGCTGAAACGCCCCAAAATGTGATTCGGAAATGCCTATAATCGTAATTTCTATATATTTTAAAATTCGTACGTAATATCAAAAATCTGACTTCATATTCTCGATTAGGGGGCAAAATTGAGTGGGAAATGGGTATAACTTGGATTTTAGAGGATGAGTAGCAAAAAATAAATTTCGCTAATTTATAATTTTCAGAGAGCATCTGCGCCTTGGCCGCGACGCGCCAGGGGTGCGAAGTAGTAAAAAAAAGGCCTGTGCAATGGGTCTGTGTCGCACCAAGGACGTGGACTAGTGCAAGTTTTACTTTGGTTTTTGTATCTCGGCCAAGGGCATTGGGTCACAGCCCCATGCCTACTTATGCGTGAAAACACCCATGCTTAGCCATTTTTCAACTCTATATTACTCACAAGAACCTCTCTAAGACTTAACAAAATATCTCACTCCAATTTCAAGGATTGTAAGATCAACTTTGGAACTCAAAGATTCTCTTCAAGCTCTAAGTCCTCCTCAAGCTCATCTCAAGAAAACCTAAGTTTGAGGTATGTGGGTTTCATCCATTGGGTCCTTTCACCTATGGTGCCCAGTCTCCTTTTTAATGAAAATTGCATATTTTCAAGTTGTATTATCTATGGGTTTCTCTTACTATGTATTATGAGTATAAATTATGTTGGGGTTTTATGACATGTTGATTGATTGTGCATGACTATGTATTTCAAGCTTATACAATGAATCGATTTTGTCTATTGAGACTATGTATGTTTTGAGCTATGAAACTATAATCTATTGTGAGATTTGATGATGGATTTCAAGGTACCGTACATGAGGGTTTTACTACATGTTGGTGGGTTGATTTGAATTAAGTTTTCTCATCTTATTTCACTCTCGAATTGCATGGTTTTGAACTAGTATCATGAACCCACCAAGTGTTTGATAAAATGTCAAGTTAAGAATTCTCAAGTTATTGGTGATCGACTTCATGATTTACAAGTCAAGTGACTATATGATGATTAAGGGCTTTCAAGTACGTATTGAATTCATGAAAAGTATCTATGATGTTACAAGTATTATGTTAACCCCTATTTCAAGATTTTTATCTCTTGTGAGCTGTTCATGTTAAAGCAAAGGTTCATGTATGATTATGATCTACTCTCATATTTCAAGTTAGGCTCACCATTAGAGGTTAAGCATGTTTATGAGCTATTCAAGTAATGTTCTTACAAGCTATTCTTGTTATGATTAAAGTATGATTATTTCAAGTATTCGGTGGGATTAGACTTAGCATCTATGGATTGATGTCGGCGCAGACTATCTTCAAGGGTCCATACTCCTTTACTCAAACTATGTTCCAACGGATTATGATTATTACCCTTTATATACTAGTGGATCGATTTATTGCGCTTCGTCATGAAATCTACCCCAAAATGGGATGGGTTCCCATCAGGGGGGGTTACTTCTAGGAAATGGGACAGACTCCCATAAGGTGAAGTATGTTTTACCTTGACAAGTAGACCACCTCTTTATCGATGAGGGGTAATCATCGGGATTCTAAGTTGTAGCTTGCTTGGTCTTACTTTTGTCGGTTAGGATATCTTACCACACATATATTATGTTCTACGCAAGTTGAATGATTTACAAGTATGTTTTATTTCAAGCATTGACCATGCATGCCATATTGAGATCTCACTTATCTATTTCTTAGTACTGTACATTTTTACTATATTGGATTATGTCTTGTTGCATTGCATCCTACATACTTAGTACATTCAAAGACACTAACGCAGACTTTACGCCTACGTAATCTTACCATGTAGGGATCGGAGCACCACTTGATCATCCTCCACGTGGCTAGTACATCCTTTGAAGCGAGCTTTGGTGAATCCTCAAGTTTATGGACGCTATGTTTATTACTCTTTCTATATTGAGACTTTTCATGTTGAACACTTGTTATTATGAGGGTGATCCCGGAGAGTGTCTTAGCCCCAACTTCAGTCTATGTTAGAGGGGTTGTTGGAATATTATGATGTACTTATGTTTGATCTTGACTCTTTTATGCTTTAATGGTTATGAAATACTTCCCTTAGTCCCATTTCCCTTTTTATTTTATCTCTTTTTGTTGCTCAATTTGCTTCTGCGACCAAAGATGTGTGATTGATATGCTAAGAGGCATGTTGGGGTCCCATTTGCCGTGTCATATCTAGGCCCTAGGCTTGGGTCGTGACATTGGCCACCCTCATGGCCTCCACAATCGTGGTGCCTTGGAACAACCAGGCCTCCATGAATGCGCCTAAGGCTCTATGAATGTGAAGCTCTGACAGGTGCTTTTCTGTGAACGCGCCTAAGCCTACAGTTTTGTGATGGGTTATTTCATCTGCTGCTGCACCAATTAAGTTCAAAATCTTCCCTAGGCATTGTCAGGATTTTTGGTGTTCATTTTATGCAAACATGTAGTGAAACCACATGGATTTTAATATGTTGGATCCAATAGTGCAGTTAGAATTCCCAACAGAGCATCCTACGAAAGAATGAGGGTCCCACTTGTTTCTGGCTAATTGTAGCTAGAAGAATTGAGGGGGTCAAAACAAAATAAGATTCCTTCATCAACTGACGAAGAGTAATTTTAGACTATCTTTGACGTTTCAGAGTTGACCTTGCCATCAGATTTCCTTTTTGAACGTGTTTAGTTGGGTTTTTATAGAAACACACTTTTTAGCTTCTTATTAAGATTATTTTGCAATTTTTGACTCAAGATCATAATTGGACCCTCCATCATTGGACCAACCACCCTCCTAACCTAAATTAGCTGTTTTGAAACTGATGGAACCATCAAAATTTCATTTCGAAGCCGTTTGCTAGGGTTTATTTAGATTTCTCATTTTTGCAGTTATAACTTCTCGTTAACTTATAAACTTACACAATTCACAACTAAAACCACCCATAACTATTCTAATAATCCAAATAAGTCATAAAAGGTCTAAGGTTACCATACAGAAGCTCAAGACTGTAGAAATATCATAGAAACATAGAATTGACCCAGAGGGTCATTACATGTTTTCCTATCTATCTCATGATCTTGTTATTACTTACTTTCATGTTAGCACATTTACTTTAATTTAGGGTTAGCCAGAGACATGTATTATCCTCTCCCACAATCTATGTAGAGGTATTGTTGGACCATATATGATGTATTAGAATCTATGTTTTCTTGCTTTATGATGTAATGATCCTGCTTGTGGGAATTGCTTTCATCCACTCTTAGTCCATTGAATGATTAATTTATGCTTTATATGCCTAGTAAATGCTCATGTTTCATACGTAAGATGGCTTGGTTAGAGTCCTTCAAGGACCTAATAACTTTATCACACCTAGGGCCTAGCTTGGGTTGTGACAAATTTGGTATCATAGCACAAGGTTTAAAGTGTCTTAGGGAGTACTACATGCCGCGTTGAGTAGATTCTTATCCATGGGTGTGAAGTTCTCCTCTCTATAAATAGGAGGCTATGAGATGTTTAGGAACCTTCACTTCTTTCATGATCTATATCGTGTCATGTAGCATATCTTAAGACTTCTCCTCTCTGACAATTGCCTTTGCAAGTGTATGGACCTAGACTTGTACAACTTTAATAGATCTTGGAATTTTGGTTCCAAAAAGTTTTGGACCAAGGTGACGCTTCATGGAAGCCTTCATGGTTCTGTGGTGCTACACGGATCATGTGAAGCCTCCTTGATGTGGCCTTAGCCTTGTGTGGGGCATGAGGGCCTTAGTGTGTAGTTTAAGACCAAGACATACCACAGTTAGACCCCATAGCTCATGTAAGACCATAGGGACCATGTGGTGGACCATATGGTAGACTTGGGCTAGAGACTCCATAGTTTTGAGCCCAAGGCAAGTGGTACAACTCCTCTTACAGACCGTTTGGTGTTTCACGATCTATGAGGCTCTTCCGTATGGGTTCCAAAGTAAAATTTTCTAAGTAGTGGATCACCATCTCGAAACTTCATCATGGAGAACTTTTTTAAGTGTAGTGGGACAGAGGAGGCACATGAATAGTGTGGCTTGGTACGGTCCGTATCACCCTCCGTTTGGATTCCTACATTAAATTTTTCTAAGCATGGGATTACTATTTCAGACCTTTGTCAAGTGAAATGTTTTCTAAGTGCTTAACCATGAAAAGTGTACGGTCCCTACGGTGCCTCACAGACCGTACCACCCATTCCTGAGAACTTAACTTCAATTTTTCTACTTGTTTCATTAATGACATTTTCATAATTGTAGTTTATCCAAGGGGTCTTTTGTGACCTTCTATACTACCTAAAGACTTTCAAATGACCTATACTTTATTTCCTTCATTCAATTCACTCTTATACTTAGAAAATCTCTCAAATCACTTTTAAGAACTCTATCAAAAGGACTCTTGTGAAACTAAGCTTGGGAATAAAGGGAAAGCCTCTTCTTTTTCAAATTTCTTATTGAATCTTCTTCATTAGCTAAGGTATGTGGGACTGATTCTTTGTCCCTTTCAACCAAGAAGACCCAAACTCTTTTTACACTTGATTTATGAAAATTGTTCTTACTTTAAATATGGGTTTTGAAGATTATTGTTTATTAAATTCAATTAAAGAATGGGCTATGCTTTATTGTTGAGCTTAAGTTGATTTAAGCCCTGAATGTTAAATTGCATTATTATTATGAAGATTTGAAGATGCATTGTTCCTTTAAAATTTGATTTAAGCATGGGTAATCAATATTGTGACTGAATGTGGATTTTACTTATAGATTTACTTGAATTTCATATTGTATTGATGATTTAAGATTTAATCTATGTTGGCCATACTATTCTCACATCATTAATGGCATATGCATTCATGAGCATTGGATTTTATGAACATTATGTAGTGCGGTAAGCCCAATTATGTTTACGTAAATGATTTTTGATAAGATATTGATTATGACAAGAACGTGATCATATAAATTTCTATTGTTATAAGATCTTTGAGTATATTGGATGCTTTAACCAAATTGTTAAGTGAATGAGCTATTCCTATGCATGAAAAGTATAGATGGAATTGTGATTTGACTTTTTAGCTCAAGTATAAACGGTTATGAAGAATGTTTGGCTTTTAAGCCTAAATGTGCATCGAAATGATTTGAAATGACCATTGTCTCTTTCGAAAGCATGTATATGTATAAGTATTCTTGTGGCATGATGACTTAACACCGAATGGATTGGGGATGTTAGGGCTATCCCCAAGGGCCCTTTCCTTTTCCTTGAACTATATGCCAACATAGATATATTGGTAGCCACTACTAAAATGACCAGTTCATAGGAGTGGTTACACATTGATATGATATGATATAAAATGAAATGCAAATCCTTCAGAAATTACTAGGTCATAAGGACGGTGGCCATCACACCAAAATGACAAGGTTATAAGGTATGGTCTAGATTACCTTTGGCAAGTTACCTTCTCTCACCTGATGGGAGGTCAATACCGGGCAAATTCATGTAATAGCTCACATGGGTTTGAGATGTTGTTATGGTCCCATCCCCACTATATATGAGCATTATTATAATTCATGCATCATTGGTTTCATGGAATATTGTATACTATATCTCTTGTTATATATCTCTATCTATATTATTATATGCCCTTGCCATCTAATACTGAATGCAAGTTCAATAAGTTATATGCATTGTATGCCCGTATACTTAGCATATTCAAACATAATAATACATACTTTTGCCTACATGATCTAACCATGTAGGGAACAAGGACTACCTTCATCCACCGTCGACGGTTAGCTTGGATCTTGAGAATTGCTTGTTGTGGTTAGTCTTGTCTTCGAAGGACCAACCACCATTCCTCTACCTATAGTGTTTTTGCTTACGTTATTTACTTTGAGGGTGAGCCCGGAACATGTTATTACCTCCATCCTATCTTATGACTAGAGGCATTGTTGGACATCTTATAGGCTTTTTTATGTTATATGCCAAGTGTTGTATTTGGAGATTATGTTTATGTATATGCCTATCCAATGGTTATTATTATGTGGATTGGCTATGAGTATTATGATGTGATCTTATATTATTGTGAAAGATCCTAAGTCTTGAATTGATTCCATAGAGTGAGTCATACTTACCTGCTCCTTAGTATTTATATGCTACATGTTATGTGAATCCAAGTTACTCTCTTTCCCTATGACATCCCCATAGTGCGAGTCCTATTTTCTTGTCCCTTAGAACTATGTGTTTACTATTCATTTAAGCTTCCGAACCAATGATGCAAATATGGATACTTTGTGGCTTGTTTGGGAACTCTCGGGTCCCTATTCGCCATGTCTCTCCTAGACCCTAGGTTAGGGTCATGACAACAATTTTCAAAATGTGCCTCCATAAAGAGAACCATTGCAATGAGGAGACAATGCTGATGAGGGACGAACTCCTCTGATCCCTGAAGCACCATATGATCCTATGTCCATGCTGGCCACTCATGTAGAGTTTGATATCACCTTTGAAATGCTAAACCAAGTGGTTACAACTCAAGCTAACCAAGATTAATGTGCAAAATATGGGCACTCTAGCAACAGACTCTTAGAATTTATGAGAATGAATTCGCCCATGTTCCATGGTTCTGAGGTGGACGAAGATCCACAAGAACTTGTCAATAAATTGTATAGAATTGTGGCTATTATAGGAATGTCCCTGTATGAGAAGGCCAAAATAGTGGATTACCAACTTAAGGGTGTTGCTAGGGTATGCCATGAGCTATGAAAATGTGAGAGGGATGATAGTTTGGAACCTGTTGCTCGGAGAGAGTTCAAAAGTGCATTCCTTGACCGCTTATTTCGCTTGGAATTGAGAAAAGCTATGATCCAAGTATTCATCAATCTTCGTTAAGGGAACATGAGTATCATAGAGTATTCTCTTAAATTTATCAAATTGTACAAGAATACTCTATTCATGATTTTGGATCTGAGGGCGAGAATGAGTAAGTTTGTGTTGGATGTCTCTGATTTAGTGTCCCAAGAGTGTAAGATGTCCATGCTAATAAAAGAGATGGATATTTTGAGGACTATGACTTACGTGAAGTAAATTAAAGATGTGAAAATGATGAAGAGGACTAATGTGTCCAGACAAGCTTGGGTTGATAGTGGTGGTTTCTATTACCAAAGGTCAAGTAATGATGGTAATCCTAGACCCTAAGGTGGGCAAAGGTATTCTAATCAAGGTGCATATAACACTACACTCAAATGGTCAACAGAGATAAGGGACAAACCCTAATGTTCAAGGAGGAGGTTCGGGTACTCAAGTTACTTCCACTTGTAAAAAATGTGGGAAGACTTATAAGGGAGAGTGTTTGTCCAAATTTGATATGTGCTTTAGATATGGGAAGCGTCCTCATCATGATAGGGATAGTAGGGGTGATGGTACTAAACCTAAGCATAGGCTCAGACTCATGTTACCAGTCAATAGGCTCAGACAGTTGTTGCTCTAGACCGGGTGGTGGATAGCGCCACAACAGGTTCTATGCTCCTCATGCCGAGTAGGATGTTGAGGAGGCCCTAGATGTGGTTATGGATATGTTACGAGATTTTGACTTTGATGCATATGATTTAATTAATCTAAGTGCCAATTTGTCTTTGTTACTTCTTATCTTTCTATAAGATTTGATGTGCCTCTGGAAGTGTTGTTAGAGCCATTTTCTTTTTATAACCCTTTGTAGTGATTTAGTTCCGGAAAAAAGGGTATTTAGAAATTATCTTATGTTTATCTTATATAATGTTATTCCATGTCATATCATTGAACTTAAAATGATGAATTTGGATGTTATTCTCGGTTTGGATTGGCTCCTTGCTTTATATGTGTTCATTACTTTTAACACCTATAAGGTTAAGTTCCAATTCCCTAATAAGCCAATTCTTGAATAAAAGGGTAGTGACTCAGTGTTTAAAGGTCAATTCATTTCTTATCTAAAAGTTTGTAAGCTGATTTCTAAAGGTTGTATCTACTATATTCTGAGGGTTAGGGATGTCAAGCTGAAAATCAGACTCTCGAGTCGGCTCTTATTATGAATGAGTTTATGTCTTTCCTAAAGATCTACCCAATATTTCTCCCAAAAGAGAAATAGTTTATGAAATAGATCTGCTTCCTGGTACTTAATCAATCTCTACTCCTCCTTATCGTATGACCTGACAAAACTTAAGGAGTTAAAGGAAAAATTGAAAGACTTGTTAGAGAAGAGTTTCATAAGGACTAGCATGTCACCATGGGGTGCTCTCGTGTTATTTGTCAAGAAGAAGGACAGGTCACTTTAGATGTTGATATGCTGTCAAAATACAAAACTTTGATGCTTAAAACATAGAATTGTGTGTGTTCTTAATGCGATATTAGTGGGTTTTAGGTGTTTTTGTGTTTGTTTTGCAGGATTTCAGGGTTGCCATTGATTTTTGGAAGAATATGTAGAAGTTGCTGATTTTGAGGATTGAGGAGACCCTTTATGGGCAATAGAACATTCTATGGGCTATGAAGGAGGTTTTGTGTAGAATTCCAGTAAGGGGTAGATTTCTAAAGTTTACGAACTTGCAGACGGGTCGTGAAACATTTTACAAGTTGTAGATCAAGTATCGTACCCTGAGGAACAGAGAAGGAGGAATGTCTAAAGTTTCATTAGAAGAAAAACCCCTACGAGCCATAGAAACTTTTATAAGCCATAGAGGGGTGGAAGTCAAGTCTAGATTTGCAGCAACAAAGTATGAATGCCTGATTACAGGCCGTAAATCACAATACGACCCATTGTACGTCTTGTGAGGCATGTTGACCCAGTTATCCTATTTTTCTAAGACTAGTATTTTAAATATTATAAATAGGTTTTTAGGCTATCATTCTAAGAGAGTTCAATAAGTTTGCAGAAAAATAGTAAGATAGAGTAGAGAAAAACTTTGGAGAGTTTTGAGAAACACTTGCACATTTTGAGTTCATCTTCTAATTAAATCATGTGATTCTCATTGAAGCTTATATTTCTTATTCTTAATTCAATTGTGTAAGTTCTGTATTATGTTATTCAAATTCATAATTTATGCATCTATAAAAATCATGAGTAGATAAATCCACAGCTAGAGTTGTAGGAACCATGAAGAACTAACAAGGTAAAATAAGATATTCATAATTCTTGAAAAATGTACATGCATGTATTAATTAATTCTCTTCATTTTGCATTTTTTCTAGTAGTGTCCAACATTAGAACTCGAAAGTGCTGCTGACTGGACCAAGGTAATAATGAATAAGAAAAGAGATTAATTAATAGGATTTGATTGATGTGTTCTGGTCTAATCAACTGAGCTACGCCAAGGAATGGTTGTACTGGATTAGTAATGTCACACTATGGGGATGGACCAAGTTACATAATGAAATTCCCTCTCGCTTGGGACAAAGGGTTTGGTGAACCTAGCTTACCATTCTACATGCTACACACTAGAAAAAAATTAGATTTTCTGGTGGTACTAAGTTAGGGAATCATGGGGAAGACAATATGCTAGTTTTTCTCCATATTGGTTTAAACACTTGTGTGTGTTAGGATTACTTTTTACTTCTTATTATAAAACCCTTCCTTTTGGGAGATAAGTTAGTTAATAACCAAAATTGCATCATTAAATTCTTCTAAGTCTACCATATTCCCTTGGGTTCGACCCTAACCTTATTTAGGTTCTATATCTTGATAACAACTGTTTTTGCCTGAAAAAGGAGGTGTAACTTGGGCAGCATTATGGTATTGTCTTGCTATTGCCTATGAATAAGACTAACTTGTCTAATTCAAGTAATTTGGGGATTGATCCTTATTTCCCTCATTTTACCTTTTTTGTTGTTTTTGTTTTCTTTCAGGGTGTAAGTGTAGTGTATGCCCAACACATGAAATCGAGCCAGACCCTTGACTCCGTTTGACCCAGAGATCCAGAGAACATTGAGAAGAATGACTCAAGATAATGCTAATAACATGGAAATACAGCTCTAAACCAGAATAAGAATAAGAATGCCAACAATGAAAACCCATCTCCTCTTGAGGATATTGCTCTACAGCCACAGGACTTTAGTGCCAACGCTTATAAGTGGCATCAATACCGGCTGAAACTTATATCTATAGAGGTGACTAGACTATTGTGTTGCCACCACTACTGGCTGACACAAAGTTTTTGATTTCCAGTGGGTTGCTTCAGATACAGCAGAACCGTGGGTTGTTCACTGGCATACTATCAGAGGATCCACATAGCCATCTACACAATGTTGCATTTGTTTGTAAGAGTGTAATGGGAACATAGAATTTGTCTATGGATGCTGTTGGACTTTGTGTCTTCCTTCTCTGATAGGTAATGCAACACTATGGCTATCTGAGCTACAGAGTTTGATCATCAGTTGGGCTGAATTGCAAAGGACCTTTTTGGAGAGATACTTCCTAATATCAAAGAAGCTCAAGTTGAAAGATCAAATTAACAACTTTGAGCAACTTCCTAGTGACTCGATCAGTACTACATGGGAGTGGTTCACTACGTGCTTGAGGAGTATCCCAGACCACAAAATTGTTTATGATGCCTTGGTGGAGATCTTCTACTATGCCTTTGATGAAAATAGTCAAGTTTACGCTGATGCTATTATGGGGGGCATGTTCTTAGATCAACCATTTGAAAAGATAGATAAAAGGATGGAGAGTGGTCAAGACCAATCATGCATGGGGGCAGAGAGATAGAGCATCTCCAAAACTTTATGGATTGTTAGTATCAGTTTGGATCAAGCTAACATAAATAAAGAGATTATGCAAGAGCTTGCCCGAATCCATACATACCTGGAGGTGATGATGAAGCCGAATCAGGAGCGAGTCAATGCAGTTGCTCATCCACTTCCGTGCGCCCATGTATGATGATCCCTATTATAAAGAAGACAACTGTTTTATTGCTGATCAGACAAGGGGTTTTGCGGGCCAATGCCTAAGGGTCCAATCAAGACTATTGGCACCAAGTTTAAGGAAACCAAGGTTGGAACTTTAATTGAGATGGAGCTTTCAGAGACAATCATGGAGGGTACTATGATAGGAATCAGGGACAAGATAGAGATGCAGATTAGGGCCGCAGAGATGGTCATAGAAATGGTCCTTATGTGCCACCATAGAACCATGACATAGGTGCTAGTAGTTCCAGAGTTGAGGAGATGTTTGACCACCTATTGAAGAAAGTTGAGACACAAGATGAGACTCAGAGGTGGATGAAATTTGAGGTCTCTAGTATAAATTTAAAAAATGAGTCTGATTCTATTGCTATCAAACAACTTGAGCAACAGTTTGGTTAAGTGTCAACTTAACTTAATTAGTGCCAGAGGGGTACACTGCCTAGCAACAAAGTTCAGAATCCCAAGAATGAGAGACAGTGCATGACGATTAGCACTCATGGTGGCATGGGGACCATTGATGCTCCTATGCTAATTGATGAGGATAATGTTCGAAAAGAGAAAGTTAAGGTCAAAGATATAGATACTGGAGATGATCGTGGAAAGGATGCGGTGAGTGAAGCCGTAGATACACCACAGAAGCTGAAGCCCATTCTTAGGCCTCCTCCTCCCTTCCCTCAGAGAACTTAAAAGAAGGAGGAGGAACGAAAGTTCAAGCACTTTCTCTCTATGCTGAAACAACTCTCTATCAAAATCCCTCTTATTGAGGATTGGAGAAAATGACAGGGTAGACAAAGTATATGAAGGACCTGGCTGCAAAAAAGAGCGTTGTGAGTTAAGAGCTCCAAGAGCTTTAACATTGCAGTGCAATTGGTACGAGGTCCTTGGTTCAGAAGCGAGAAGATCCTGACACTTTTACCATACCTTGCACCATTAGAGATGTGGAGTTCACAAGGGAATTGTGTGATCTTGGTGCCAGCATTAATCTAATGCCCTTTGCAGTCTTTAAGAAGCTAGGACTAGGAGCCCCTACTCTGACGAGCATGCGATTGTTGATGGCTGACCACACGATAAAGAAGTCTATAGGGATACTGTATGATGTGCTTGTTATGGTTGAGAAGTTCATACTCCTCGTAAACTTTAAGATCCTAGATTGCGAAGTTGACTACAACATCCCAATCATCTTGGGAAGGCCATTCCTGGCAACTGGTCAAGCGTTAGTGGATATGGAAGCCGATCAGCTTAGGTTTAGATTGAACGATAAAAAAGTTGTCTTTAATATCTTCTATGAAGAGGCCAGATGATTTGAAGAAGGTGGTTTGGGCACTTGGTGAAGTCTGAATAACCTAGTTGTCCAAATCATTCTGTGATAATAAATCAGGCACTACTTGGGAGGCAACCCAAGGCTTTTAATGTAATAGTTGTAGTTGTAGCCTTATTTTTAGTTTCTGGATTTATAAGTATTTTATTTTCTTGTACTTTGATTGTAATTTTGGAAATTGGGATGGTTGCATATAGGGTAATAGTGTGTTCTATGAAGAATGTGTGAGTGAGTACATGGCTAAGTCAGCCATTCATGGATGAAAATGCATCAAGAAGTGCCTCTACGACTGCTTCTATGGGCCGTACATCACTCGACGACCCGTACACCATCTCATAGACACTTCAAGTGAGCAAAATATTGTGAATTCCCATCCACGAGCCAACTTTACTGTCTGTAGAAAAAACTACTTGGTTGTGAATGGGGCTCGTATACCCTAAATTTTCTGAGTTTTTAACTCGATGTTGATGCTCTATGACCAACTCTATGAGTTCTACTTCACTTTATGACTTGTAGACCAGTTTGTGAAACCTAGTCCTCAAAACTAGTGTTTAGATGTTCTAGTAAATCATGATTTATATGCCGTAAAATATTCCACGGCCCATAATTGGGGTTTCGTAGAGTCTGGGCCCATCAGTTTTTGACTAACCCAGTCAAACTATAAATATTGGGGTCAAAATATTTTTACCCTATTTGAGCCCTCATTTATGAAAAATACCCGATCAACCCCCACCCCAAAACTTTCTGACCACCAACGGCAACACCACTACCACTTTTTGGCGGCCTAGCATTTCTAGTATCTTATCACCTCCTTCAATTTCTATAATCTAATCACTCAATTTGGTAAGTTTTCGATCCTTCTAATGCCATTGATTTGCCAATTATTGTAGGGTTAGGTTGAAATATTTTGTCAGGTATGGTTAAGTTAGACACAAAGCTATGTATGCATATTGACATGCTTGATAATTCAATTTATGGCTGCCCATGCTCGAATATGTGTTTAGGATTGGAATTTGGTGTAATTGCCTTCTTTTGTGTTTTGAATGATATGTTGACACCTATGTGATCACTCACCATTTGAATTGAATTGATTATATGTTAGATATTTGGTGTGAGATAGCATGGGTTCATGTTTCTATTGTTAATGCACTCAAACACGGTTGGAAAGGTTGGGAAAGCGTGTGTAATAAATTTTGATAGGGTATTTGTGCTAATTATCATGTTGGGTATGTGCATATTGCTTCGATGCTGGTAGAATAGGTAGAAAAAGTTGTATGGGTCCATGTTGATGAACTTAGAAACTCACTTGACTGAGTTTTCTTGTCTACGAGTTGCTTTTATGACCCATAGAACATTCTATAAGTCAGAATTACCCCTCATATAAGATTCCAGAAACCTGAAGTTATCGAGTAGCCATCAGACGAGACCTTCTAAGAGTCATAGAATATTTTATGACTCGTAAAAGGGTCTCGTGGTTCCCTGCCTGAAATTAAATCAGACACTGGAAGCATCTATGACTCTTAGAACCTTCTACGAGTCGTACCTGGTCTTGTAGATTCCTTTCAAGAAAATGAAAAATGGTGAACTCTGTTTTTACGAGAGCCTTCTATGGCTCATAGTTTACACTATAGCCCGCAAAGGTGCTTTCATAGACCTTTCTGCAACTAGGTCTGATATGATTTTGCATTTCCTTTTATGATCTATGGGGCTAACCAAGTGGCTTCAATGTCTATGTTTCAGTTATTATGGCCCTAAAAGTAAGATGTGAGGAAATCAAGGGCATGCCAAGGAGGCTCAAAGATGAGACCTCAGAGGAGGAGCAGACTCCCACATTGAGTAGATCACTAGAGGAGCTCAGTGTCTGACCTGACCCGGATGCCGACAGACCATAGACACGGGCTGCTTCTAAAACTGGGAAGACCTAAGCTCTTGTTGTTCTTACTCCCTAGTCTGACGAGCGAGACCACAAAAAGAGCACCTGTATTCAGATAACTTCGTCCAATGAGGAGTCCAACTTAGAGTCAGGCTCCAACGATGAGTAAGTGATAGTCCTTTGCCATACCATGGGCATCATCTTCTCCACCTAACACTCTTACTAGTAGGTGGTGTGTCGCAGGCATGCGATACATATACAGAAAGGACGTGCAGAATGTAGAGCGGGGTAAGTAAGCCTGCTCCATCTACGAGGAGCACCGAGTTAACTCATCTGGACTAAACTGTGACACCGGTCTCCAGGATACTATGATTAGATACGGGCTATAGTGGTTGATCAAATCACTAGGGAGATACTCCTCGACCATGGTGAGGGAGTTCTATGCGTCTTCTGCAACTACCATTCATAGCACTTTTCCCAAGGGGAAGAAGTCCCAGGCTCAGCCCAGACTGATGCAGACCAAAGTGAGGGGCTGACAGGATGATATCTCAGAGACCACCATCCACCACATGCTATTTAGGCTTGAGTTCCTAGTCCCCTGATCCACACCAGAGTTCGACCACAGAGTGGGGAAGACCAGGGACCTGAGTCTGATGATTGATGCAGGCCGTAGAGCCAGCTTAATGTGATGGATTACCAGTTTGATTACTAAGTAGTGTCCATAGCCTGCATGGGTAGCCACTCACTCGGAGTGTGTAGTGATAGTTTACAGCATCTTGGTTGGCTATGAGATAGATTGGACTCGACTCTTCATTGAGTAGATCCATGAGGCAACCTTGAAGCGGTCTACCTCCATCATCTTTTCATGCTTGATCTATAGACTCTGTTTAGATTTGGGATGGAGAGTCTACACCAGCTGGACTCACTGATAGAGGTCCAACATACTTTAGATGCTAGCATGATTAAGGCTAAGGAGAACCTAGTAGCACTCCAGCAAGCACTGAACCAGCCTGCTCCTACTCTAGAGATGTTCACTCCAGTGCCACTGCCTGAGGTTTCACCTACCACCACTACTGTTGCTGCCACAGAGGAGAGGCCTTCATAGATCGTGGCAGATGAGGAGAGAAAGCGCACTACTTCTATTGTTGTACCACAGTCCACTTTATCAAAACAAAACCCAAAGGCATTATTTATGTGTATGAAGTATCTATTCAGGCCATGGTGCAGATATTATCATATGCTGAGTCATAGTTAACTCAGTTAGTTCAGTAGATTAGCCCTTGGGGCTACTAAGCCATCACAGAGTCAGAGGGCTGTATGCAGGCATACACGGTCTCTGATCTTCAGGACCGTCTTTCCCCCGTCGATGCCTGCACTGATGCCTTCAAGTTGAGGGAACAGTAGAGCTTAAGCATGACTTGAACAATAGATGTGATGGTAATACAGACGGAGATCCAGCGACTTTAGGCTGACATGACAACAATATTGGCAGCACCGGTGACATTACCAGAGATTACACTACCGGTGCCAAATGGTAGATCTATTTGCTCTTGCTGAGCACACACAACCATCCAATGGGAAGAGGCCCCACCTAGATGATGATCCAGTTGCAGTATGATCATATGCAAGGATGACAAAGAAAGAAGAGATCGAGCTTTTCTTGCCTGTATTCTTTTTCCCCATGGATATTTATTTTCTGTTGAACCCGCATGTTTAGGATGTTTAAGTAGTATTTGTAGCATATAATATTGAGAAATGTGGAATATTTATGTTTTTGTTTTTTTTTTTGTGAAAATGATACCTACCAAATTTTGATTAGTTAGTCTAGATAGCAAACTATGCATGTTTAAGTATGTTGAAAGTGATTATTTTGATAAGTGAGGATAAATTAAGATAAAAGCATGGTTTGAGAGTCTTTTGTTGATAATGTAATCAGTACTATGTGAGTGTGAGCTTAATTTGCTAAATTTATGTATTTTATTTCAATTCAAAACTTTCCCTGTTACTCTAATCTAGACGGTAGCTTAGTTGGATTAGGAAAGGATCTTAGAAAATTGTTCTTAAAAGTTCACTTAGCCTAAATGACCAACCAAATTTGCAGAATATCCCTTGATCTTGATGTTTCAGCCTGACATTTACCTCTTCTTTGTAAAAACCCAAGTGACCTTAAATTGGCCCTGGTCCTTCCTTGAACATTGTGCACCTTAATTGAGGCAAAAATCCTAAGTTGAGGGTGGCTAGCAAAAGTGGCCCTGGTTGTGAGGTTGGATAATGTGCACCTAAACTCAGACCAAAAGCCTATGATGAGGGTGCTGGTATAATGGTTAAACACAAATGAGTGGGAAATTTAGTGATATAGTGAAAGTTAAAATGTGTACTGGGTGTAGGAAAAATATGTGCTGCCTTAATTATGAGCTAAAAATAAAAATGAAATGTAAAAGCAAGGTAAAAAGCTTAAAAATGAAGATAAAGCACCTAGAAAAGCTTGAAATAGGAGAAAGGGAGAATGTAATAAAAAGTAAGTGTTGGTAGGGAAAAAGTGTGACAAAACGTAGTGTCAACGAGGGACTTTAGTCACTATGTTCCCAAACTATCATGCAAAACCTCTTGAGCCTATATTACAAGCCTGCAAAATCCTAAAGTGATCCTAGTCTAAGTGGTCATAGGTCTTAGTCATGAGTATTGGGGCAAACACATGTATTGGGCATGATACATGGATATCTTTTGTGAAAGTGAGTGATTTTGCAAAGTCCCAAGATTATAGATTGAAACATCATTGAGAGTGAGATATGAGACTTCTTTCTGTGAGGGTACTTGCATTGCATTGTTAGCATTAGGCTTATTTAGTGATTGTTGCTTGTTGATAGTACCTCGCTTGTCATAGTTGCATTGTCGCGTACATTGGTCAGTACTGGTTTGTTGGATAATATATGACTATGTTTTGAAAAGTGGTGTGGGTATTTGGGCTTAAGATTGATGAGATATATGCCATTAGATGGAGGTCTCTGTGCTGCTGTACTGCTTATATAGATTGAGTCCATCGCTTGAGGACAAGCAACAATTTTAATTTGAAGGTGTGGATGTGCTATCAAAATACATCACTTTTGATGCTTACAACTTGGAGTTTTGCGTGTTCTGAATACAATGTTAGTGGGTTTTATGTATTATTGTGTTGGTTTTGCAGGATTTTAGGGTTGGCATTAATTTTGGGAGGAATATGCAAAAGTTGCTGATCTTGAGGATCTAGGAGGCCCTTTACAAGCCGTAGAGTATTCTACGGGTCGTGAAGGAGGTTTCACATACAATTTCAGTGAGGGGTAGATTTTTGAAGTTTGGTCTATGAAAATGTAGATGGGTCATGAATTCCTCCTATTTTAGCTTTACGATCTCGTACGAGTCATAGATCTGAAGTAGGCATGCACCCTAATCCAATTCTTGAAGCATCACAATATACCACGAATCCCTCTAACCCTTCTAGTAGAGCCAAAATAGGAGCGGACATAAGCTTGTCATTCAAGGTTTTGAAACTCCTTTCACACACATCACTATATAAATTTTGCATTCTTTTGTGTCAATTTGGTCAAAGGAGAAGTAATTGAGGAGGACCCATTCACAAACCTTTGGTAGTACCCGACCAAATCTAAGAAACTCCTAATATTCGATAGAGTCAAGGGTCTGGGCCAATTCATTATTGTCTCTATCTTTTTCGAATCCACCATAATCCCATCACCCGACACCATATGTCCCAAGAATGCAACTTCCTTACACCATAACTCACATTTGTCGAACTTAGCAAAGAATCTTTCTTCCATCAATATTTGCAACCCCACCCTCAAATGTTTTGCATTCTCCTCTTCTATCCGGGAGTAAATCAAGCTATTGTCAATGAATACCACAACAAACTGAAACACCCCTCATGTGCTTTGGAATTTCCCATAATCGTGATTTCTATGTATCTCAAAATCCATGCGCGATTTTGAAAATCCGACATCATATTCTCTATCAGGGGGCAAAATTGGGATAGAGATGGGTATAAACCAAATTTTAGAAGACATGTAGCAAAAAACAACTTTTGCTAATTTTTGAATTCCAGTGGCTCTCCGCGCTCTGGCTGCAACGCGCTAGGGGCTCGGAGTAGTATACTTTGCTAGGCGCGTTTGGTCCACCTCACTCTAGGGACGCGGACCATTGTAATAGTTTCCTTGGTTTTCTTATTTCTTCCAAGGGCATTGGAGTCACATCCCCATGCCCATTTAAATGTGAAATCTTCCATACTTAGCCATTTTTCAACTCTATAACTCACAAAACTCTCTCTAAAACCTCTCATAGATATCAATTCTCTCATTCAAATCCAAGGATTTCAAGCTCAATTTTGGAACTCAAGGACTCATGTCAAGCTTCAAGTCTCCTTAACATTTTTGTCACGACCCATACCTAGGGCCTAGATGTGACACAGCGTAAGGGGAACCCGAAGAGACCCAAGCAAGCATCATAAAGCATCATTACACATCCTTGGTCGAGGAAGCAATAAATCGAGCATCAAAGATAAAAGAATGGGGAAACCTTGGCTAAGGAAAAAGCTTGCACAATATCATCATAGTAAAAAAACAAGAGTCAAGCGCATATCATAGAAATATAACATGTCCAATAAACACCTCTAATACATAGATAAGAGTGGGGACCAAGACAAAACAACCGGGATCACCCTCATAGTCAAATAGAACGTAAAGAAGAGTGTCTCAATACATAACAATAGAGAGTATAAACTAAGGTTCTTGAAGTGGAGGATGCACCAACTAACTTGAATAGCACCGAACTAGGCTCGTGGAGAAGGATGATCAACTTTGGCACCGGTTCCTACATGGTGACATCATGTAGAGATCGAGTATGCGCAAGTACATTTGAATGTACTAAGTATATAGGATGCAATGCAACAATAGATAGGCATCATAATCGAAATGCATAATATTAAACAATAGGTATAATATAACAACATGGAATGTATGTTGAATGCTTAAGTAAAACATGCTTAAGTAGCCCATTCTCATATAGGATATCATATATGAAGCATAAACTAAGCTAGATTTCCAAAGTATAAACCCCTTGGTAGGTTAGTGATGATAGCACCCATCACCCTAGTGTGTGAGGTACAAACCCCTCATCAAGGTTAGTGATGATAGCACCCATCACCCTAGCATGTGAGGTACAAGCCCCTCATCAAGGTTAGTGATGATAGCACCCATCACCCTAGTGTTTGAAGTACAAACCCCTCATCAAGGTTAGTGATGATAGCACCCATTACCCTTGTGGTTGAGATGTTGACCCCTTAACTAGGTATGACTACAATTTGGAAATGAAACCATGGAAGAAAATCCATTGTATAACCATCATTCAACACCTTGCAACACCCTCAAGCAATATACATCGAAAAACCTTCTCAAATCTTACAATAGACCAAAGATTTATAGCTCAAAACATAGCAAAATAGTCACAACTTTACGTAGCTTTAAGATAGTATGCAGTGAATTTCAAAATATGCAAGACCCATTTGTAAATCAACCTTAAATCATGCAAATTGAGGAAAAGGAGGCTTGGGTATCATGGTGAAAGGAACCTATGAAAGAAAACCATATACTTTAGCTTAGAGACAAACTTGGTGAAGATTGGAGATGGAGACTTGAAGCTTGAAGGAGAACCTTAAAGGAGAACTTTAGCTTGGGATGAGGGTTTGGGACTTGAGTTTGGGGAGTGAAAATATGACTAAGTATTTTAGCGAGTTTGGGGAAATGTTTAGGATGATATGAGGGTGAAATTTGGCTAAGTATAGGTAAAAACATGTTTGGGAAAACTTGGGACCAACACTTAGAAAATTTTGAACGAACTAAAAAAAATACACCGAGGTTGGCTATTGGCGTGTCACGCCTCCATCGCACAGACCTCATTGGAAATTGTTATTTAGAAATTAATAATTACTAATTTTTCACTCTTAAATTGAGGTTAGACCCCTTTCACCTAATTTTGACCCCCTGATGATGAATATGATGTTGGATTATTGCAATAACTAACGAATTTTGAGATATATGTAATTTAAAATTCTGGGCATTCCAAGGCATGTTTTTGAGCACTTTTTGGGGGTCCTTTCAATATCTCCCTGTTGGGAACATTCGTCCCCGAATGTAAAAGAGACACACAAGATAAGAATGATCATAAAAAACTCAGCTCCAACTAAAATGTAACATCACATTTAAAATGCCATTTTCAAAATCACAACATGAGTGTAAAATCATCATGACTTGCCAACTAAAATATGAATGCGTATAAATGACATAGGGGTCGAAACATGAGACTTGAAATCACATAGGGGACTTAGAATTAGTAATTTTGGATTAACTGGAGTAGAAAAGATAAGGATATCAGTTTTGCATGTCCGCTTCGGCCTACCAAGTAGCACTTTCGATTTTGCTGGTTCCTCTAAAGGACCTTAACGGATGCCACCTCCTTGTTCCTCAATCTCTTCACTTTCCTATCTTGGATCTGAACTGGAACCTATTCATAATTCATCCTTAACAACACCCACAAATCAAATTGCACTATAGCATTAAGGTCACCAATACATTTTCTCAAAATAGAGACATGGAACACTGGATGAACCAAATTCATTTCACTAGTCAACCTCAACTCATAAGTTACCTTGCCAACCCTCTTCAAGACCTCATATGGACCAACATATCTTGGAATCAACTTTCCCTTTTTACCAAATTGGACCTCACCTTTCATTGGAGCAACTTCATATAAACCTAATCACCCACTTTGAACTCAAGGTCTCTTCTTCTCACATCAACATAAGATTTTTGATGAATTTGGTCCATCTTCAACCATTCCCTAATCATCCTAACCTTCTAAAGAGCCTCTATAACTAAATTGGTCCCCAATAAATCCACCTCTCCAACCTCAAACCAACCAACAGGTGATGTACAACGTCTCCCATAAAGAGCCTCAAAAGGAGCCATACCGATACTAGAGTGATAGCTATTGTTGTAGAAAAACTCAATCAAAGGAAGATGGTCATCACAACTACCCCTCAACTCCAATACACACGCCCTAAGCATATCTTCAAGGGTTTGAATTTTCCTCTCAGGTTGGCCATCCGTTAGAGAGTGGAAGGCCGTACTAAGGTGAACTTTTGTACCGACGCCCCTTTGAAAAGATCTCCAAATGTGACAAGTGAATTGTGCACCACGATCCAATATGATGGATAAAGGAATCCCATGTAACCTTACTAACTCATAGATGTACAACATTGCATATTCTTTAGCCCAACATGTAGTCCTAACCGTTAGATAGTGAGCCCATTTTGTCATCCTATCAACCATAATCCAAATGGAGTCAAAACCTTTTCTAGTCTTGGGCAACCCGACCACAAAATCCATACTAATCACCTCCCACTTCCAAGTGGAAATCTCTATGTCTTGGGTTAGGCCACTCGGCCTTTGATGCTCGTCCTTGACTTGTTGACAACTATGGCAACAGGAAACTAATTTAGAGATGTCCCTCTTCATGCCTCCATACTAATATACATCGCTCAAATCTCTATACATTTTGGTGAAGCTGGGGTGGATAGAATAGGAAGAATTATAGGACACATTAAGAATCTTCTCCCTCAAACCATAAGCACAAGGCACACATAACCTACCTTGATACCTAAGAGCCCTATCTTCCCCTTGGGAGAAAATCTCTACTTTGCCCTCTTTTACCAAGGACTTCAATTCAAGCAAGGAGGAGTCAAGATCTTGTTTTGCTATCACCTCATCAACCAAGGAAGAGTTAGAACCATCGACAACCATAACACTATGATCACCAACCTCTTCCAACCTAACTCCCAACCTAGCTAATCTATGCACCTCTCTAGCCATCTTCCTATCACCTCCATCAAACACGAGCTAGGATATCCATGGACACCCGATTCAAAGCATTTGTCACCACATTTGCCTTACCTGAATGATAATGCACACTCATGTCATAATCTTTGAGAAGTTCTAGCCACCTTCTTTGTCTCAAGTTGAGATCTTTTTGAGTGAAGACATATTGGAGGCTTTATGATCAGCGAAGACCTCCACATGCACCCTATACAAATAATGATGCCAAATCTTTAATGCAAATACAATGGAAGCTAACTCTAGATCATGGGTCGAGTAATTCCTTTCCTGCACTTTGAGTTGTCTAGAAGCATAGGCTAAGACCTTATTATTTTGAATTAGCGCATAAGCCAAACCAACTCTAGATGCATCACAATAAAACAACTTAACCCTCAAGCCCATCTAGCAGTGATAATATAGGAGCGGGAAAAAGCCTATCCTTCAATGTTTGGAAGCTTATCTCACATTCGTCGGTCCACACAAACTTAACCTTCTTTTGAGTAAATTTGGTCATAGGGGAAGCAATGGAGGAGAACCCATTCACAAATCTTCTATAGTAACCCGCAAGGCCCAAGAAGCTCCTAATATTCGATGGGGTCAATGGTCTAGGCCTATTCCTAATCACATCGTGTATCTTAGGTTCCACTTTTATACCATCCCCCGACACCACATGACCCAAGAATGCAACCCCTTTAAACCAAAATTCACACTTATCATATTTGGCATACAATTTCTCCTCCCTCAATCTTTGCAACATAACCCTCAAATTCCCCATATGCTCCTCCCTACTATGTGAGTAGATCAAAATGTCATCAATAAAGACCACAACAAAGGAATCAAGGTAAGGTTTGAAGACCCTATTCATTAGGTCCATGAAGATGACCAGTGCATTAGTTAACCCAAGTGACATCCCTAGAAACTCATAATGCCCATATTTAGTCTGGAAGGCCATCTAGGAATATCACACTCCCTCACCCTCACTTGATGATACCCAGACCGAAGATCAATCTTAGAGAAGAAGCTAGCCCTTGCAATTGGTCAAACAAATCATCAATCCTTGGAAGAGGATATTTATTCTTTACGCTGACCTTATTGAGTTATCGATAGTTAATGCACATTCTAAGTGACCCATCTTTATTTTTGACAAACAACAATAGAGCACCCCAAGGTGATTGACTAGGTCTAATAAATCCCTTTTTCAACAAATCTTTCAATTGCTCCTTTAACTCCTTCAACTCCGCCGGGGCCATACGGTAAGGTGGAATGGAGATATGTTGGTATCAAGAAGGATTTCTATGCAAAAATCTATCTCCCTTTTAGGAGGGACACTAGGAAGGTCATTTGGTAAGACATCGAGAAACTTATTTACAACCAAAATCAACTCTATGGATGGGACTTTGGACTCCGTACCTTTAACCCTGACAAGATGATACAAACACCCCCTAGAAATCAACCTATGGGCTTTAATGCATGAAATGAATCTACCCTTGACCACCACCATCTTGACTTTCCCACTTAAGGATGGGTTCATTAGAAAATTGAAACTCGACCCTATGGGTTTTACAATCAATAAAAACATAGTAAGCATGCAACCAATCTGTCCCAAGTATTGCATCAAAATCTACCATGTCTAATTAAACAAGATCACAAGATAACAACTTATGCAAAATGAAAATAGGATAACTTCTATAAACTTTCCTAGAAACAATAGAGGCACCAATAGGAGTAGACACTTCATATGACTCATGCAATAACTCGAGGACAACATGGAACTTTTTAGCAACAAAAGGGGTAACAAAGGAAAGAGTGGCACCCGGATCAATCAAAGCATACACATCAAAGTCAAAGATTTTCAACATATCGGTAACAACATGTGGGACCTCACCAACTTGCCTCCTATGTAGGGAATAAAATTGGTTGTGCCTTGGGGACCACCTCGACACTACCTCTACTAAATGGAACAGCATTTACACCCCGACCCTTTCCACGATTTCTTAGACAAACTACCTTCTTGTGACCAAGCTCCCCATATCCATAGCAAGCATTAGAACCCTTCAAACATGGGCCCTTATGACCCCCTCCATATTTAGGACACACAACCACGGGAGCCACAACACCGATACCTTGAGGCCTAGGGAGGTCATTGGCAAACCCTCTATTAGTAGCAGGGTGAGACCCTTGGCCTTGATGGAACCGGCCACCCCTTTGGAACTTACCCCCAAGATGGGCCTTCTTGGCCTCATGCCCCCTTCTATTCTTCAGTTTTACTTCCTCCATTTGCTCGGCGTAGGTCATCAACCGAGACAAGTCCATGTCACTTATTAACATGGTGGATCGACATTCTTCTCTTACCAAGTTGGAGACCCGCATCACAAACTTGTTCATCCTAGATCTAGGATCGGTCACCAAATAATGAGCATACATTGAAAGTTGATTAAACATGAGGGAATACGCCCTCACACTCAAAGCGCCTTGTCTTAAGTTTATAAACTCCACCAACTTAGCTTCCCTAAGCTCAAGAGGGAAAAACTAATTAAGGAAAGCTAATTTGAACTCCTCCCAAAGCATCACATTCCCAAACCCCTTCTCACCCTTCCATTGATCATACCATATTTGGGCTATCCCTTCGAGTTGGTATGCCGCCAACTCCACCTTTTCTTTCTGCCCAACACCGATGATATTCAAGATTTTGTAGACCTCATCAAAAGCCTCTTGTGGATCTTCATCCACATTTAACCCATGGAAAATCAGAGGATTCATCCTCATGAAGTCTCTTGCCCTAGTTCCTGGGGTAGTAGCATGGGTGGCTTGGTCCCCTTGATTCACTTTGTTGGCCACAACTTTGGCAAGCAGAGTAAGAGCATACCGGAGGCCTTTTTCGAATAAGCCAATTCCCTTACTCGCCTTCCTATATCTGCGGGCTGGTATCTCACTCCTGTAATAATCCAGAAAGACCGACTCACCATTGGTAGGTTGATCCTTGAGAGTTTAGGCCCCTCGTTCTCGAGTGTTTGGCGTGATTTAGCATAGCAAAGAACAATCGTTAGGGGAAAAACTTTCCATAACTCTATAGCATGACTTAGAACATAAAAAAGGGAAATATTTCCTAAAACTCATCATAGCCTCCTATTCATAGTCATAGCGCACTTCACAACCAGGAATAAGACTCTAACAGATGCAGTGTGTTGGACTCCGAGGTTCTATCGACCTAGGGCTCTGATACCAAGCTTGTCACGACCCAAGCCTAGGGTCTAGACATGAAGCAGTGTAAGGAGAACCCGAAGGGACCCCACGTAAGCCTCATAAAACATCATTATACATCCTTGGTCGCGAAAGTAATTAATCGACCATCAAAGAAAAAAGAATGGGGAAACTGAGGCTAAGGAAAAAGCTTGCACAATATATCATAGTCAAGATTCAAGAGTTAAGCTCATATCATAGATACATATATGTCCAACAAACACCTCTAATACATAGATAAGAGCGGCGACCAAGGATGTGTAATGATGCTTGTTTGGGGGTCCCTTCAGGTTCCCTGTTTGCCTTGTCGCATCTAGGTGCGAGGCTTGGGTCATAACAAACTTGGTATCAGAGCACTATATTGTTAATGGTCCTTGTAAATCCAAAACACTTCATCAAGTAAAGTCTTATTCATGGTTGTGAAGCGTGCCACAACGATGAGTAGGAGGCTATGAGATATTTTAGAAAATTTTCACTTTTTCATGATCTATGTTGTGTGGTAGAGCTAAAGTCACTAAGGCTTACTACTGATTCCTATCTATTATGTTTCAGATTATGTCTCAAGCTATTCGTAATGGAGGATAAGATGGTAACCATCTCTCACTTGAGGATCAACTGCCCAACAATGACATATCAAATATGGAGATTCGTATTGCTCTATAGCTATTGGCCAAAGTTCTGACCACTCAACTCAACCAATAGGCAGGTGACCCCCTAAGCTTCTAATGATAAGAGGAGGGAGAGAAAGGCTAAGAGGGCCTAAGTTGATGGTGCTTTATCTTCTACTGGTCTATTTGTGCCAAGGTACAAAAAGAAAAGGCTCTCATTTTCCATTTATCAAGGGTGCGGCAAGAAGGATCAAGGAAAGTTTTCGGTCAGTACTGAGGGTTGTTTCAAGTGTGGAGGTGTTGGGAATAAGGTAAGAGATTGTCCTGCGGTCTCCATAGAGGGGAGAAGAAGGGAACAATTTAAGGGTAGACTCCTTCATACTAAGCCTGGTAGTAAGGGTACACCAAGTCCTTCTAGGTGCCCAATATATAGAAGAAATCGTGCTTGCAAATGCGTGAGAGACATGAGTGCATGCTTGAGCTGTGGCAAGATAGGTCACAAGATTCGTGATTGTCCATATGCTCCAAGGAAAGGTAATGATGAACGTCTTCAAGGACATGGTACTCATGACACTCAAAAGGCACAACTGGTGCCAAGGGTGGTGGTGCTACTATTCCTAAATATAATGGTAAGGGAGTTGGTGTTCAAGCTTCTCCTACGTGCCATGAGTGTAGAAGCTACCATACGAGGTTTTTTTTGGCCGATTTAAGTGCATGTTTTGGTTGTGGCGCCAAGGATCATAAGTTGAGGCATTGCCCACGGGTTACTAAAGATTTTCAGGATGACTATCGATGATCTCAACCATACCCCTCCAAGGGTCACTAGACCTAGCATCGTGCTCCACTAGTATGTTAAAGGTTTATGATTATGATATGTATGCTTGATAGATCTAGGTACCACTCTTTCTTTCATTACTCCTTTTGTTTCCAATAAGCTTCATGTGTGTCCTGAATTGTTGTTGTGATCCCTATGAGGTGTCCACCCTAGTTGGTGAGTCCATTTTTACTAACAGAGTCTATAGGGGTTGCCCCATGTTCATATTGCATAAAGTCTTATCTTGTGATTTTGTTGAACTCGACATGGTGGATTTTGATATTATTCTTGGGATAGATTGGTTTGACTCAAATCATGCTTCTATTTATTGTAGAACCAGTAAAGTGAGATTGCAATTCCCTAATGAGCCCGTTCTTGAGTGAGAAAGTTGTGATGTGGGGGTCAAGGGTAGATTCATTTCCTATCTTAAATCCCAAAAGTTGATTTCTAAGGGCTGCATATACCACCTTGTGAGGGTTAGGGGTGTTGAGTCTAAAGTCCTTCCTATTGATTCGGTTCTGGTAGTTAATGAGTTTCTTGATGAGCTTCTTGGTGTTCCTCCCAAAAGGGAAATAGACTTTGGTATAGACCTCCTTCTCGATACACAAACCATTTCCATTGCCCTTTACTGTATGGCCTCGGCAGAGTTGAGGAGCTAAAGGATCAATTGAGGGATTTGTTGGAGAAAGGTTTCATAAGGCCTTGCAAGTCACCTTAGGGTGAACCAGTGTTGTTTTTAAGAAAAAAATGGTTCCCTTAGAATGTGCATTGATTACCAGCAACTTAATAGGGTTACTACAGAGAACAAGTACCCCCTACCAAGGATTGATGACCTTTTTGATCAACTACAAGGGGCTTGTCACTTTTCTAAGATTGATCCTCAGTCCAGATACCACCAAGTAAAGGTGAGGGAGTGCGATATTCCCAAGATGGCTTTTCGGACTATGTATAAGCTTTTTGAATTTGTGGTTATGTCTTTTGGGTTGACTAATGCACCGACTATATTTATAGATATCATGAATAGGGTCTTCAAACCCTACCTTGATATATTTGTGGTGGTCTTTACTGATGATATATTGATTTATTCCTAGTGTGAAGAGGAGCATATGAATCACTTAGGGCAGTGTTGCAAATCTTTAAGAGATGAGAGGCTGTTTGCTAAATATAAAAAGTGTGAGTTTTGAGAGGTTATTTGCTAAATATGAAAAGTATGAGTTTTGGTTGAAAGAGGTTACTTTTCTAGGGCATGTGGTGTCGGGTGATGGAATTAAGGTGGATCTTAAGAAGACGGAGGTGATAAGAAATTGGACTAGACCCTTGACTCTGATGTATATTAGAAGTTTCTTGGGTTTGGCAGGTTACTACCGGAGGTTTTTGAATGGTTTCTCTTCTATTGCTTCCCCTATGATAAATTTGACCCAAAAGAAGGTAAAATTTGTTTATACTGATGAATGTGAAAAAGGTTTTCAAACTTTGAAAGACAAGATTATCTCCACTCCTATCTTGCCTCTACCAAAAGGCTTAGAGGGGTTTGTGGTTTATTGTGATACCTCAAGAATTGTTTTTGGGTGTGTTTTGATGCAAAATGGCAAAATGATAGCATATGCCTCTAGGATACCTAAGGCGCGTGGGCGAAATTACCTCACCCATGATCTTGAATTGGTGGGCATGGTGTTTGCTTTGAAAATTTGGCATCACTACTTGTATGGGGTTCATGTTGATGTGTTTACCGACCACAAGAGTCTCCAATATGTGTTCACACAAAAAGATCTTAACTTGAGACAAAGAAGCTGGTTAGAGCTCCATAAAGATTATGATATGAGTATAAATTACCATCCCAGCAAGGCTAATATTATGGCCGATGCTCTAAATAGAGTGTCCATGGGTAGCCTAGCTCATATTGATGTTGGTGGTGAGGAGGTACCAAGAGAAGTTCACCGGTTGGGTAGATTGGGGGTTAGGTTGGATAAAGTTGAAAATATTTGTGTAGTGGTTGTTGATAGTTCTAAATCTTCTATGATTGAGGAAGTCAAGTCAAAACAAGACCTTGACCCCGCCTTGATAGAATTGAAGGCTTCGGTGAAAGATGATAAAGTGGAGGTGTTCTCCCAAGGGGGAGATGGTGCCCTTAGGTACCAAGTTAGGTTGTGTGTGCCTAATGTTAATGACTTGAGAGAATTGATTTTGAAGGAGGCCCATAATTCATCTTATTCTGTTCACCCTGTTCCACAAAGATGTATAGAGACTTGAGGGAGGTGTATTGGTGGGGTGGTATTACGAGAGATATTGCCAAGTTCATATATGGTTTTCACAATTTCAGCAAGTGAAATCCGAACATCAAAGTCCTGGTAGCCTAGCCCAAGACATAAAAATTCCTACTTTAAAGTGGGAAGAAGTCAATGTGGATTTTGTGGTTGGGGTTCCTAAGACTAGGAAACACTTTGATTCTATTTGAGTTATTGTTCATAGGATGACAAAGTAGGCTTACTTTGTACCTGTCAACACCACCTATAGTGCCGAGGATTATGCCAAGTTTTATATTCATGAGTTGGTTAGATTGCATAAGGTACCCTTGTCTATCATTTCGGATCATGGTGCTCAATTCACTTTTCATTTTTTGGAGATCCTTCCAAAAGGGTCTTGGTACCAAGGTCAAGCTTAGCACGACTTTTCATCCTTAAATGGATGGCCAAGCCGAGAGGACTATCCAAACTCTTAAGGATATGCTTAGGGCTTATGTTTTGGAGTTTAAGGGTAGTTGGGATGAACATCTTCCACTTACTGAGTTTGCTTACAACAATAGTTACTACTCACGCATTGGCATGGCTCCCTTTGAAGCTTTATATGGTAGGCATTATAGGTCCCCAGTTGGGTGGTTTGGTGTGGGGACGATTGCATTGCTAGATCTGAATTTGGTTATGGAAGCCTTGGAAAAGGTGAGGTTGATAAGGGAGAGGTTTAAGATGGTGCAAAGTAGACAAAAGTCCTGCTCCGATGAGAGTAAAAAAGATCTTGAGCTTGAGGTTTGGTGATTGGGTTTACTTGAAAGTCTCACCCATGAAGGGTGTGGTTTAGTTTGGCAAGAAAGAAAAATTGAGCCCATGGTTTGTGGGGCCTTATAGAATTTTGAGGAGGGTTGGTAAGATTGCATATGAGTTGGAGTTGCCTATGGAGATGAATATGGTTCATTCAGTCTTCCATGCATCCATGTTGAGGAAGAGTGTGGCTAACCCAAGTGCTATAGTGCCCTTAGAGTTGTGGGTGTTATGGAAGATAATTTAATCTATGAGGAGGTTCCAGTGGAGATATTGGATAGATGAGTGAAAAGGTTGAGGAACAAAGATGTAACATCTGTCAAGGTCCATTGGAGGAATCAACAAGTTAAAACTGCCACATAGGAAGCCGAGGCGGACATGAAAAAGCAATACCCATATCTCTTCCCTCTACTCAAGCCGAAGGTAATAACTTAAGTCCCATTTATTATTTCAAGTATTAAGTTTCATCCCTCATGTCATTTTGCATGCATTAATGTCTATGGTAATGTTTATGGTAATTTTTGATGTTCATGTTGAGACTTTTTGAATATGATGTCTAAGTGCATTTGTTGCATTCATGTCGGGCTGAAATTCACATTCATGTTGGGCTGAAATCATCATAATTATTCTCTTACTCATGTTTCTTCGACATTCGGGGATGAATATTCCCAAGAGGGAGATATTGAAACACCTCTCATATGCTTCGAAATGCCCCATAATCGTGATTTTTATATATCTCAAAATCCATGCATGATTTTGAAAATACGATTTCATATTCTCTATCAGGGGGAAAAATTGAGTGAGAAATGGGTACAACCTAAATTTTAGAAGACCTGTAGTGAACAATAATATTTGCTAATTTTTGAATTCCAGTGGTTGTCTGCCCCCTGGTCGCGACGGGCCAGCGGTGCAGAGTAGTGTATTTTGTCAGGCACGTTTGGTTCGCGTAACGCCAGGGGTACGGACCAGTGTAATATTTTCCTTGGTTTTCTTATTTCGTCCAAGGTCATTGGGGCCATAGCCCCATGCCCATTTAAACGCGAAATCTTCCATACTTAGCCATTTTTCAACTCTATAACTCACAAAACCCTCTCTAAAACCTCTCCAAGACTCTATCGATTCTCTCATTCAGATCTAAGGATTTCAAGCTCAATTTTGGAGCTCAAGGACTCATGTCATGCTTCAAGTCTCCTTCACGTTCATTTCAAGGAATTCAAGGTTTAAGGTATGTGGGTGTTTATCTATGGGTCCTTTCACCCATGGAGCCCAACTTTCTCTTTTTATGAAAAATTGCATGATTTATTATGAAATATGAACATAAATTATGTTGGGGTTTTATCAAGTATTGATTGATTATGTATGAATAACTATTTCAACCATATTCCACGAATTGATTTTGTCTATTGAGACTATGCATGATTTGAGCTATGAAATTATGAATTATTATGAGCTTTTGTGATGGATTTCAAGGTACCTTATATGAGGGTTTTACTACAATATCAGTGGTTTGATTTGCATTGAGTTTACTCATCTGGTTTTACTCTTGAATTGCATGATTTTGAACATGTATCATGAACCCTCTATGTGTTTGATAAAATGGCATGACAAGAATTCTCTAGTTATTGATGATCTATTACATGATTTACAAGTCAAGTGATTTCATGATGATTGAGGGATTTCAAGCATGTATTGAATTCAAGAAAAGTATCTATAATTTTACAAGTATCAAGTTGAGCCCTATTTCAAGATTTTTACCTCTTGTTAGCTGTTTATGTTAAAGCAAGGGTTTATGTATGATTATGATCTATTCTCATATTCAAGTTAGGCTCACTAGTAGAGGTCAAGTATGTTTATGATCTAGTCATGTCAAGTTATCATGTCTCTTACAAGTTACTCATGATATTACTAAAGTATCATTATTTCAAGTATTCTGTGGGATTTGACTTAGATCCAATTGAATATTAAGATAGGGGCTCGACTGAAGGGGTCCTTACATATAGTTTTTAGTAACTAAACTATGTGCCACCGTAGAATTATGAATATTACCCTTGCTATACTAGTGGATCCATCTAGTTCATGTTTTCATTAGTTTACCTTGGCAAATAGACCACACTTTGCCAGGGGATGTCATGCCCAGTCACCTAAACCAAGGGGGTTCTAGGCCTCAGAGTCTAAGTTATAGCTGCTTGGTCTATTTAAGTTGAGATCTCTTCCCACATATGTATGATATATTATGCAAGTTGAATGATTTATAATCATGTTTTATTACAAGCATTGATCAAGCATGCCATAGTGAGATTATATATCCATTGATTATAATTATGCATTTTGAATATATTGGCTTATGTTTTTGTTGCATTGTACTACACATACTTAGTACATTCAAAAGTACTAAGGCACACTCTATGCCTAGATGATATTACCATGTAGGAACCATAGCTCCTTTTGATCATCTTCCTCACATGTCTACTTTGGTACTTTGGGTAAAACATTGGCGAGTCCTCAACTCCGAGGACAATATCTAAGGCACTCTTGATATGTTGATACTTCCTTATGTTGAACACTTTCTACCATGAGGGTGAGCCCAGGAAGCATCTTGGCCCCTACTCCATTCTAAGTTAGAGGTGTTGTTGGATACTATGATTTGTATATGGTAGAAACTTACCTCTTTTATGCTTTTATGAATATCAAATACTTCCCTTAGTCTCACATCCCTTTTTAATTATATAATTTTGATGCTTATTTTACTTTCGTGACCAAGGATGTGTGAATGATATGCTAAGAGGTTTGTTTGGGGTCCCTTCGGGTTCCCCATTCGTCGTGTCACGTCTAGGCCCTAGGCTTGGGTCGTGACACAAACATATCAAGTTAGGGTTTAAAGAACCAATTCATGATATCCATAAATATTGTCGGAGAATTTTTTAGGTCGAAAGACATCACTACAAACTAAAAAAGCCTATATCTTGTCTAGAATGTTCTTTACAGTGACCTTGTTAACTTGCTAATAGTCGTTAGTGCACATTCTAAGTGAACCATCCATCTTTCTGACAAAATATATCGATGCACCCCAAGGTGACATGCTTGGCCTTATGAACCCCTTTCTAACAAATGCTTTAGTTTTTTCTTTAACTCCTTTAGCTCCATCGGGGTCATTCAAAGATGGGTTCACTAGGGATTTGGAATTTAACCTTACAAGTCCTACAACTAATAGTGACATGATATTCATGTAACCAATCCATCCCTAGAATAATGTCAAAATCTACCATATCTAGTTCCAGAAAGTCACAACAAAAAGCTTTATGCAATAAGGATACAGGACAACCCTTATAGACTCTTTTAGCAAGAATGGACTCACCGACAGGGTAGACACCTCAAAAGGCTCACAGAACAATTTAGGACGCACGTGAAGACGATTGGCAATAAATGGAGTTATGAAAGAAAGAGTGTACCTGTGTCCAATAAAGCATAAACATCACGATCACAAATCTTTAACATACCAATAACAACATCGGCCACCTCATCTATCCTTTGTCTCCTTTGAAAAGCATAGAACTGGTTGTGTTGAGGAGCACCTGCTTATGATTATCTAGTGCTCTTTGATCACCACAAGCCCCTTGCCCATGAGGAAGACCATCCCTACCCTTGTTCGGACAATCCGTAACCTTATGGCCCATTTTGCCACACCCAAAGCAAGCACCAATATCTTTGTAGCATCTACCTCCATGGTTTTTGCCATACTTTCCACCTTTAGGAGTAATTTGACCACCATTTCCACATTGAGCCCTTGAGTTGGGGAGCCTATAATTTGCAAACCTTTGGCCTTGGGCATTAGAGGACCCTTGGCCTTAGAATTTACAGCCTTGATTGAAACGAACACCTTTAGTACCATGGAATCCACCATCAAGTCGAGCCCTCTTGGACTCCCCCATTCTTCTATTTCTAAGTTTCACCCCCTCAGGTTGTTCAGTGTAGGTCATGAGCTGTGATATATCCATATCCCTAATGAGCATGGTAGCAAGGCACTCTTCATTAATCAAGTCAGATACACCTGACAAAAACTTATGCATCCTTGACCTAGAGTTAACAACCAAGTGAGGAGCAAACTTGGAGAGGTTGTTGACTTAAGGAAGTACTCCCTTAGACTCATAGATCCTTGCTTAAGATTCATGAACTCTGTCAACTTTTCTTCTCTTAACTCAATTGGGAAGACGCGATCAAGGAAAGCAACTTTGAATTCCTCCCATGGAAATGGCTCATCATCCACTCTCTCTATCTTCTATTGATTATACCATATTTGAGCAAGGCCCTTGAGTTGGTAAGCCGCTAGTTCTACTTTATCCTTCGAACTTACCCCCAAAATGGCCAAGGTCTTATACACTTCATCAAAATATTCTTGGGGGTCCTTTTCTATCTTTGAGCCATGGAATTTTAGAGGATTCATCATTGTGAAAATCCTTACCTTTAAGGTTGGTGTGGGAGCATGAGGAGCTTGAGCCCCTGGATTGGCCACGACCATTACCAAGAGGTTGACCACATTCCGGTGCTCAGTATGGGTAACACCTTGGAACTAAGGTAAAGCTTAGTATATCCTTTCACCCTTAAACGGATGTCTAAGCTGAGAGAACTATCCAAACTCTTGAGGATATGCTTAGGGCTTGTATTTTGGAATTCAAGGGTAGTTGGGATGATCATCTTCCATTGATTGAGTTTTCTTATAACAATAGCTATCATTCTAGCATTGGTATGACTCCTTTTGAACTCTCTATGATAGACGTTGTAGAACACCATTTGGGTGGTTTGAAGTTAGGGAGGTGGCTTTGCTAGGTATAGATCTAGATATGGAGGCTCTTGAGAGGGTTAGGATTATTAGAGAAAGGTTTAAAACAACCCAAAGTCATCAAAAGTCCTATGCCGATGTGAGAAGAAGAGAGCTTGAATTTAAAGTTGGTGATTGGGTCTATTTGAAGGTGTTACCCATGAAGGGGTGTTGTTCATTTTGGTAAAAAGGGCAAGTTGTGTCCAATATATGTGGGTCCTTAAAGAGTAATGAGGAAGATTGGCAAGTTAGCTTGTGAGTTGAATTGCCTAGTGAGATAGATTTGGTTCATCTAGTCTTTCATGTATCCATGTTTAGGAAATGTGTGGAAGACCTAATACTATTGTACCTCTTGATGTTGTGGGTGCTGTTGAAAACAACTTATCATATGAAGAGATTTTAGTAGAGATCTTTGATGGACAAGTGAAGAGGTTGAGGAACAAGGATGTTTCTTCCGATAAGGTCCTTTGGAGGAATCAACAAGTGGAGAGTGCTACATGGGAGGCCGAAGCATACATGCAAAAATGATATCTTTATCTCTTCCATTCTGCTCAAGACTAAGTTACTAATTCTAAGTCCCTTATGTGATTTCATGTCTCATATTTCAGCCTCTAAGTCATTTGCATGCATTCATGTTTATATTGACAAAGTTCATGGTTATTTTAAAACTCATGTTGAGAATTTGAAAATTGTGTTTTTAGTGTATTATTGCATTCTTGTTAAGGATGATTTCTTCATGATTACTCTTCTCATATACGTTTTTTTGACATTTAAGGATGAATGTTGATGATGTTCATGCTCTAATAAGGAAGCCGTTGATGTCAGCAATTAATCTAATCGAAAGTTAGGGTCAAATCCACATGGAATACCGGGCTTGACTATAATAATTCACTATTAATCATTTCGGGTATTTATAACTATAATCTCTAAATGAGAGGGGGGAGGGGTTCTGTGATTCAAGATAAAAACAAAAGTAAACACTACACTACGATGTGATAAAACACTCAATTTAGGGACAACTTGGGAATTGTGTTCCCCATGGTTCATTAACTCAATTACCCTAGACAACATAACTATGATTGGAGATCCACATGCAGGGTGGTAACTTAGGTTCTTCCAGCCCTTTTGTGAATGTAAAGGTCGAATTTCACCATGGCACTTGGTCGGCAACAATGGTGCGCCAACTAAATTTTACCTATTGTCCCAATCAACCTCCCTTTGGTCAGGTTTGGTTGATTAGACGAGAACACATCAATCGAATCCTGTCATCTACTTCTCTTTTCCTATTCATCACTACCTTGGTCTGGATCATGATAGTAGGCAGGGTTAGATGTTGGCCACCACCATATAACAATCATAATGAAGAGAAATAAATAATACACATAAAACTCTATTCATATAAATGCAATAATCTAGGTCATCTCAAGCCAACTACCCATGGTTCCCACAACCCCCAAGTTGTGGGTGCTTAGCTACTCATGGCTAAGGCAAAACCAACAAAAATGCAAAGACAAGATATAGTTGAGAGTTTTACCCAAAGTGATGGAGAATGATAGCACAACAAGTTGCAACCCACAAGCTTGATATATTGAGAATGAAAACAATATGGGATTCACACTCCCCAAAAGTGGGTTTTCCAAATGAAAATAAGAATCTAGGGTAAAATCCTCAAGAAATCTTGAGAGAAAAATCAAAGTGATATTCAATGTCTAGAATTTCGAATCTCCCCTCTAAAACCCTAACTTAAATTATTTATATTGTTTACAAATTTACCCTAAAAATTATACAGAAAAGATAGTTGGCATCTAGTTCATCTCATAGGTACGACTCGTAGGTGACCTACAAGTCGTAATAGGGGTCTTGTATCAGGTTTTTGGCATTTGGACTCAACAGGTAAGCCCTCCTGGTATGAGTCATTGCTTGAGCTACAAGTTATATACTCTTTTCATAGTCTAGGACTTCAGCTTTTTGTCCAAAGTTTTGGCTCTCTGCTTCCCACTACGAGTCAACCATAGGATGGCCTCGTAAGGCTAACCTCCACTTGGTAGATTTCTGATTTTTGATCCCTATTTCTTGCTACGAGATCATCCTACAATTCATAGCTTGGGCTACGACTTATAGGTGAGCTCGTATGTCCTGGGCTTCAGCAAAAATCTATAATTTTTCTCCAAAATCATGCCAACCTATCTTTTCTACAATAACAACACAAAAACACATAAAATTACAAGAAGTCACATTAAGAACTCACAAAATCCCCTGTTCTGAAAGAATATCAACACCCTTAACTTAGAATTATTGCTTGTCCTCAAGCGACGACTCAATTTAAGCAAACAATGAGAAACACATAGCAGTTACTCCAATGGCATATACATCGCTTACTGTAATTTAGGTACCCAACTTTGATTTTCAAAGCAAGATTGCAGAGCTATTTAAGTCAAACAGAACACAAAGATGGATCTGGAAACCCAACTATGATAAGCTAAGGAGCACTAACCATCCACAATCACTGGTATAGTCATATGTTAATCAAGTGGTGCAAATGCCCTCGCACAGAAGAAGTCCCTCTTGTTCACTCAGAAGGCATTTAAAGTTCAGGGCCTATGCAAGTATTCTCACTCACACAATTGAAATTCATGTAAAATGACTAACACCATAGGATTACCTCTATACTCAACTTTCGGACTAATGACAAAGTTGATTTGGATCACTTCAGGACTTAATGTTCTTGTAACACAGGCTCATGGGACTTTGGTAAGACATTTTAGGCAAGTAATGAATTTATCCTTGAACCATGTTTTTTCAACACTCTTACCTACAAAACTCAACAATTTCCATTAAATCCACCCTTATTCTCCTTTTTCAAGCTTTTCCTGAGTGCTTTCTTTCTCTTTTTCAGTTGTTCCTTATCTTCGAGCTCATTTTTAGTATTCTCTTCAATCTAAGGAAACTTTTCTTTTTCTCACCCGGCACATGAATTTTCTTTTCTTTCTTACTTTCCTAACTGACCATCTCATTTTCATTGCTTTACCAAAATAAGGGCCACCCTCAACTTAGACTTTTAGCCTAAGGTGAAGTACACAATATCTATTCCCTAAACCAGGACCACTACTTGTAGCCACTGTCAACTTAGACTTTTTACTTCAATCAAGGTTCATATATTAGAGGATAGGCCCGGGCCAATATCAAAGTATTTCACGAAACAAAGCTAGGCTAGCTAGGTGTCAAGAAAGAACAAGTACATGAAAAGCTCAAACATTTGGAACAAGGGATCTACTATCACATTTGGTAAGTCATTTAAGAAAAAGTGAGCTCACTAAAAGAACGAAGGCCTAAGATCCTTTCCCAACCAACCATATCTCCCATCCAATTTTAGAGTAACAAGGCAAGTTCCGATTCAATACACAATGCATGAATGCTACAAACTAAGCTCACATTCTCAGGGCATCGAATACACAATCAATATAGACTCAAAATTCATGCTCAGAAATCAACTTTCCTTCCCTTAATCAAAGAAAACATTGCTAGGTAACCACATGCATGATTGCAAAAATAACCAACAATCTCAAAAATTTTGAGGGTACCAAATTTTCAAAACAAAACGCATTTAAAGACTATGTATATGCCAAAAGATATAATTACTATATATCTACAAATTATCTACACCACCTAAACATTCCGGTTCAACAAAAGTAAATATCCACGACAAAAAAATATAGGCAAAAAAACCTCAGGATCAAAATTTTGGGATAGTAATGGACCAAAGGTTACTCAGACTTCACCCCCAATCCATAACTACTCGCACCCCCCCAAAAGAAATGTACTTTTTCAAAAATGTACAATATAAAATCAGAATAAGTACAAGGGTCATACCTTGGGTTGCCTCCCAAGCAACACCTAATTTATTGTCGCAACTCAACTTAGTCCACTTGGTTACTCAGACTTCACGAATTTCTCAAACCTTGCTCCTCTAAAATTTTGCTTTTTCTTCCTACTTGAGCTTATGAATCAGACTCCTAATTTCTTTTCTGACTTTCTATCATGCTCAATGGGTGGTGGTATAAGAATGAGGGGAGTCAGTACTAGATTTTGCATGTTATTTGGAGTAGAGCCTCCCAACCTAAACTTCTTGTAGACCGCATGGGGCTTCAAATTTATGCTGGCATCTAAATCACATAGTGCCCTTGTGAACTCTACATCTTTAATTATACATGGTACAGTGGGCATCTTCTCTACTAAATCGATGAGAAGAATGTTGATGGATAGCTATTTTAACATGGAGAGAGAGTGCTTGACCGTTCTTTCCTTCTCCCTCTTCTTGAGTCTTTGCGGGAAAGGATGGTGAGGCCTTGGGAAGGGCTTGTACTCTTTTTGCTCTTCAACTGATTCATTTACCACATCCTTGCCACACTCGCCTCCTTCAACAACATCCTTATCTGCAATTATTTCTATAACAATCATCACAGAAGGATAAAAATTTTCTTACCACACCCACTAGTAGTTTTCATACATTACCCTTCATCCTCAGAATTATGTACTGTATCACTCGGCAATGTGCCACTCTGATGCTGCTTAAGTAGAGTCGATACCTGACCAAACTATTTCTAAAGCTGTTTAATAGCCACAAAATGAGACTATTCTTCATTTGTGTTTGCAATTTCTAATCCCATTCCACGTAGAGTCTTTTCCCGTGTCTCAACCTTCTTCAATAGGTGATCAAACATCTCCTCAATTCTGGAGTTGCTTGTGACTACATCATATTGGTGTGGTGGCACATAAGGATCATTTTTGGAACCATCTCTACTACTCCACTTGATGTTTAGCCCCCTGTTTTTCTCATGATAACCACCCTATCTATCTTTGTAAGCACATTCTCTTTCATAGGTCCAATTCAGATTTCCCAGACCTTGGCACCAATGGTCTAGATTGGACCATTAGACGTTGGCTTGAAAATTCCACAACTAATCAGCAAAAAACTAGGTGTCCACCTCATTGTAACACCCCACACATTACAATATTGGCACAATGCAAATGTTATATGACATGGTATGGTCAAATTAGTGCTGATTTTCAAAAGTGCTTGAATCTCGCGTTAATGGGTCATATGTGCGTCTTACGCTTAAGAGGGTCGAGTGAATACATGTTCTGTGTCAAAGTGAGGAGGTTACAGCCTTAAAATGAAGTGAGAGAATTGAGGTGCTTGTAGGACTTAGGAAGCAAATAGGTGAGTTGGCTACTTGCTTAGCTTAAATTGCCAACTAAAAGGAGACGAGACCCGGCGTCGAAATTGTCCAAGTGCGAATATGAATAAAATTCGTGTTAAGGGCGTAATGTTGAGCCATGATTTAACATCACATATGGACTATATTTACATCCCAAGGATGATTGTAAGAAAGGCCCAAAGACATCATAAACTCTTGGATACTTTGGGCCCAATACCAAGTAAGAAAAGTTGGCAAAATAGGGAGCCCAAGTCCATCAACTTGGAGACTCATTTTGGCCCAAGTTTAATGGAAAAGCTATTGGATAAGCAGCTTATTAATGTGTGTGTAAGATTTTCAAAATACCAAGAGTAGGTCGGCCAAAGTAGTAGTATAAAGAGGGGTCATAAGCAGCACATATCCATTCACTTTTAACTTGGAAAATTTCTGCTTTCTTGCAACTTTATTGTTCTTCTTTCTTCACCTTGCAAAGTAGCTAAATAACTCTCCTAGGCTTCTTGGAGAAGCCTTACACCTTGAAGCAAGTGTTACGTATGCTTACACATGTGTTTAGTATAGTTTTCTTATGAAAAACAAGAAGTATATGTTAGTGTGTTGGTGCTGGAATTTCTGGACAGATTGTAGACTAAGGATTCTTGTGTACTTTTCTTGTTAATTAAGAGGTTTTTCTCTTGTTGGATAGCCTTATTATGTATTAGTACTTAATTTTGCAACAAAGATTTGGTTTTACAGTAGTGTAAAAAGGCTGATTAACTACTTTTACAGTCCACAAAAGCAAGTCATTATATGATATCGCAACTATGTGCTTCATACGAACTTGTGGACTGTTGGAAAGCAAGCTGTTACTTTACGTCCTTAATCACTGATTTATTGCTGTTCTCAAACTGGTTCATAGCTGGCTGTGTTTATAAATGTTGCTGGAACAATTAGGTTAAGGTTGGAACCGATTTGGAATTGTTAAGGTCGAAAGGTAGCGAGGAAAGTTAACATTATGCTGTCCATTTTTAGATTGCATGGAATTGTGATGTGTTGTGCTTTGTGGGCTGTTGTAAGGCTGTTATGGATTTAAAATAGGCTGTACATGATATGTACTTGCTAATGTGTATTAGAAAATACGGTTAGGGGCAGAAAGGTTAAAGGAATATCCCGGGTTTATAAACACCCACTTGCTGCCCATGTATTGTTTTCTTATGTGATTGGGATACCAAGGTGTGCATATTGGCTGCTAATACTAGTTTTATC
>JAOTQR010000011.1:10774146-10814251 GCA_025774065.1 Solanum ossicruentum
CTCTGGGGCATTAATACATGATGATCAACTCTCATTAATGTGAATCCTTTTTCTCCCTTCCTTGGAGGCCACTGGATAAGCTCTCACCTTATGTCTAATAGTACCACACTTAAAACAACCATTAGTGTTGGCCAAACACTTCCCTTGATGCTTCTTGCCATATCCTTGACAAATGGCAAAAAGGCATTTTTCCTTATAGGACTTGGGCGTTAGAACACCAATAGAATATGATGTACCATCAACTCAGGCTTTCATAGACTCTCTCATCCCCTTCTTATCACTTGATGTCCTAAGAGTGATTATCTGCTGACTTAATATAGTGGCCACAACTTAAGCCAATAGCCATAGAGCATATCAAAACTCTGCATTAGAAACTGTGGTGCAGGGGAATAGATCAACTAGTAAGGAATGGTTAGCATCTTTTCCACCACTTTGACTAGTGTAGACATATTTTTAAATGCATAGAACCAGGATATGAATGGAACCTTATAGGATTCATCTCTAACACATGACATAGATAATTAAAGAAGTGAAGATTTTTCCTAAACACCTCATAGCGTCCTATTCATAGTTTTGGCGCGCTTCACAACCATGAATAATACTCTACTAAATATGGTGTGCTGGATTTCTGAGGACCATTTATGAATATAGTGCTCTAATACTATGCTTGTCATAACCCGAGCCCAAGGCCTAGATGTGACATGGTGAATGGGGAACCCAAAGGCACTCTAAATAAGGCTCATAGAATAATTTAAGCACATTAATGGTTGTGGAACATATAACAAGCATCAAATTATTCATTCTAAGGGAATTAGGGCTGTGGACTCACTCTGTAGAGAAAAAAAGGGAAAGGGACTTTCATTACAATCACAACAAAAACAAAGGGAAGTGTTAGTAGGACTCAAGCTATGGGGAAGTAGGTAGTTAGAAAGATCATCACTTGCCAAAATCCTCAGCAACATCAGTAATATCACATAGGGGATAAGGACTAAAGGATAAGTCTCCAAAGAAGCTAAACATCAGATCGTGTAGACATAACATAAGTATCCAACAACACCTCTAAAGATGAGTAGGACGGGGTCCAAGACATGTCCTAGGCTCACTCTCAAAATAAAAAATTTTTTTTTCCTCAAACTAGAGGACTCTCCAAAGCAAAAGATATTCACAAACTGAACTAGCCATGAAAAGGCGGGCAAGGAATTAATCTGATCTCTACATGGTTAGATCATGTAGGCAAAACGTATATATTAGTATATTGAACGTAATAGTATATGGGAAAGAAATGCAATGATAGATCATAAGCTATATATTAAGATGCATAATCATATACAATATGAATAAGCTCAATATGACATGCATGATTAATGCTTTAGTGAAAACACATATGAGATATAAGATCATAAGTTCATAACATCATACATATGTGGGAGGAGATCATTACTGACATTTAAGACCATGTGTGCTACTACATAGGATCTAAATAATCCCCTATATTGGCACGGGGAGTCCACTTGCTGGGTAGAACTCCTTCAAATAGGACCTGTATCTTTAGTGAATAAAATAAAATGACCTACGTGGATCCACTAGCATTGCCTATAAGGGCTCCTATGTTAGCACATAGTTAATGAGATATGAGATTACTTCGAGGATTCCCTTACCAAATTCCACGACCATGCCCCATTCGCTGCAAAGTGATTCCCACGAAATACATTTAAAAACATACGAATAATCAAAGTCATTCATAAACTTGAAAATATGGCATCATCATAAAGGAGTACCTCATTAAAACATGAAATCCAACAAGTGAGAATTGTCCTTATCACAATTTGATCTAGCTTGTCATGAGAATTGTCCTTCTCACCATCTTTAACATTCATAAGAGGGATTATAACTTTCATAAAACTTCATAACATAAAATTGAACTCTCATCATTAGGAAATCATACTTTATTAGAAACATGATATGAAAATTGAGTGGGCTAATGGATAAGAGCCTTAAATCATGTAATTCAAGAGGATTATGCATCATTTAGTGAAAATTATCAATTTAAGTCATTTTTAAATAACTCACCACAATTATTCACATCGTCATTCAAACCAATAGGACAAAATGAAATTCTTCTCATAAAATCATCAACTTCATAGTAACTCATGCTATTATAAAATTATTAACTTTGAATATCATAAAACAGCTCATAATAGAAAACCCTTAAAAGGTAATCATGACATTTAACTCAATAGATAATAATTCTTAACATAAATCATGCGTAATAGGAAGTACCCATAAGAAATAAAAATTGAATCTTGAAGGATTTAGTAAAATAGGTTTTGTGACTCCATAGGTGGAAGAAGCCATGGATGAAAAACCTTCATTACTTAATATCTTGAAACATGAAAAAGAAAACTTGGAAAATCTTGAGGAACCACTTTGAGTCTTGACCTAGAATGGGAGAACTTGATCCCAAAAGCTTGGAGGATCTTTATATGGGGAATAATGGGACATTTGAGATAATTTAGTGAGTGTTTGAGAGAACAATAGGGGAAAAAATGAGAGAATGTTTGGGGATTTACATATATAAGGATATTGGGATATGTCTCAATTGCCCTTATTTGAATCTGAAGATTTTCCAAAAAATTTACATAGTGAGGGAACATGTCGGCGACACGGACATGCTCTTGAAGAGATCATTTTCATGTGAAGTTCAATTTTTTCCTATTTGTCCTGGGAATGAGTTTAGCCACTTTTGTACTATCGTGGAACCAAGGAGCGATGCAGATTGGTCACACACTCTTTTGGTTAAGGCCAAATTAACTAAAAAAATATTTTTGATACGGTTGACCAAAAAATCAAATGCAATCCTTTTCCTACACAATTCGTCCTCATGAAAAAGAATATGAAGTCGGATTTGCCAAAAAAAAATGTATTTCATGATATTCAAGAAATACGCCATAGGGTCATTCTGAGTCGCGTGAGAGGTGTTACACCTAGACTTTGCGAGAGCCTTTAAGCTGTTTGTTGTTAACCCATGTTTTCCAAAGAGGGAAAATAACTTATTTACTTTTCATAGCATAATATCTATGACTCAGATAGATTATGTACTACTTCTGAAGGGTGATAGAGGCCTTTGTATGGATTGTAAGAGGGATAGTAGGAAGAAAACACTTTTTAATCGATCAAGGTTTAGATATGGGCGCCTAACTCCTACCCTTTATCAAGAGAAAATGGACAAGTTGATTGGTTTGGGGCCTTGGAGTAGTAGTGAGATTGTGAACAACATGTGGAACATGACTAGTAGTTGCATTTGAGAAGCAACTACTGAGGTACCAGAGATTTTAAGAAGGATCTTTGGTGGTCGTTAAGGAAACTAGTGGTAGAATGGAGAATTTCAAGGCAAAGGGGAAGTTAAGAAGGTTGAATATACAAAGTGGCTGGAGTGTCTCAATGAGGATGTAAAGTAGAGGCTTAAGGATATCTATAAGGCAACAAAGACAAAAGCAAAGTTAGTGATCATAAGTGCAAAGATGATAACTTTTGAACTCTTATATATGGATTTAAGGAAAAAGGTGGAGATAAGAAACTATATAAGCTTGCGAGAGAGAGAAAGAGAGAGAGAGAGAGAGAGAGAGAGAGAATCTCACAACTTGTATCAAATGCAGTTTATTAAGAAAGAGGAAGGTGAGATATTGATGGACCATACCTACATTAAGCAGGAGTGGAAAGTACTTCCATAAGCTCTTAATGAGAATGGAGACAGTGACATCGTGTTAGGTGATTTAGAACACTCTCATAGTCTTTAGGATTTTTTGTAAATCAGGTGTTTTAGGGTTAAGGAGGTTATACGTGCTATTAGGAGGATGAGTGAGGGAAGAGCGACCAAGCACGACAAGATTCTTTTAGAATTTTTAAAAGAGCACTGACAAGGTAGGTATGGAATGGTTAACTAGATAATTGATGTTTTTGAAGACAACTAAGATTTCCAACAAGTGGAGGTGGAGTATCATGGTTGTAGTACACAAAAATAAGGATGATATCAAAAACTATAATAATTACGGAGATATCAAATTGCTAAGCCACACTATGAAGGTCTTGAAGAGAGTGGTACAGATAAGGTAAGAAAAGGAGTGTCCACTTTAGTGAATTATTTTGTATTCATTATTGGGCGATCAACTACTGAAGTAATCTATCTCATGCGAAGACTGATAGAGTAATATATATAGAGAAAGAAATAAGGACCTCCATATGGTGTTTAATAATCTTCAAAATGCTTATGACAAAGATATTTTGGTGGTGTATATTATGGTGATAAAGGATATGTATGATAGAGTCAAGACTCCAGTTAGAATGACAGGAGGAGGCTCAAAGCATTTTCCTATTGAGATGGGACTACATCAATGTTCCGTACTAAGACTCAAAGTATTTTTCTATTGAGATGGGACTACGTCAAGGTTCTGTGTTGATCCCTTTTTTTTTTTTTTTTGCTTTCTGATGGATGAGACTACATAGTTCATTTAGAATGAGGTTCTATGGTGTATATTATTTACAGATGACATGTTTAGGTATATGCAACGGAGGTGTGTCAATGCCCTAGTTAGGTGGTGCGAGAGATTGGATTTTCGAGGTATATGGAGGGGTAGTGTTAGACTGAAAAAGTATTGTGGTGAAGTGACTAGATATGATATGACACAACTTCATATCACCTAGGACATAAGCTTAGATCAAAAGGAGTGGAACTCGCATATCGTTGTAGAAGGTTAGTTGGGGTAGAATGTTGTCTTGTCTTGTGATGGTTCTAAGTTCAACATAGGATTACTCAAGCTATTATGATTGGGTTCTAACCCCTTTTCTTTATTCTACTATTTTTATTATTTTTTCCTCATACAATTGATATTGCTCTTCATTTTAGTTGTTATTCTATATTTTTTATTTATATTATATTTAGGGTGGGCACATTTGAGCCGAGGGACTTTTAGAAATTGTCTCTTTATATACTTGAGGTAGTGGTAAAGCCTGCAAACACTCTATCCTTCTTAGACCCCACAATATGCGATTTACTGGAATGTTGTTTTCGTTGTTGCATATTTCCCATGAAGTCCATCAAATCTGAATTTGTTCCACACAACTTAGATACATGATCTATATGTGCAGCTCACCACTCTAAATAGATATATGCACTAATGCCTCTTTACTGTGATAATAATGCTAGTGATTTCTGATAATGGATTTGAATCTTTCCCATGGCTATAAGTTTTTTCCATGTCTATAAGTTTTCTCCATCTCTAATTGAAGCTTAAGGTCTTTCTATTTCATCATGTAGTCTTCCCCAATGCAAAAAAATGTAAAGAAAATTTTAAGAAAGATCATTCCACAGAGCATTGGAATTTGATGGTTCAGCCTTAAACCATGTCTTGGCTTCTCAAAGAATAGAAAATGGGAACGGAGTAAGTCTAACACAACTGATTAAGGCTCCTATGGGTATGTATATATAAGTGATTTCCAAAAATTTTGAATATTCTTCTATGGATCCTCATCTGGAAGAATGCTAAACTGTCCACTGCTGTGCAATATTGCACTATTCTATACTTCAGCTATAATCTACATCCTGCACTAGTCTACAGAGGCTATAAGTGAAACTACTTGTGAGTAGGATTGCCAAATCGCATACTACCATTGCAGGTGTCGCCATTTCTACAAGAATACACTTTTTTTGCTGCACTAGATAGAACTAATTTGTACAAAACTGTGGAAGAGCAGCCTATTTCCTTTTCTGGTGAAGTACTCTGTCATGTTCAAGATGAAATTTGACCGCTATTAGGTGAATGTGAGTTTGTAACTAGATATTGTATATATAAAAATAACGTCTAAGATAAAGATGTCAACACTCGAACAAAAAACAGTAAATGATAAAGAAGAAATTTACTAATTTTTATGTCCCCGACAACAATGCCAAAAACATGATGTTGAATTTTAATACACATGAAAGTGTATGCAATAATTCGAGAAATAAAAACTAATGAAGTCTAGATATCACACCTAGACCACTTATTATTTAGCAAGCGCCTAGTTACTTCTAATACCACAAGTAAAATTAAGTACAACCAATGAAAGGTTTTAAAACTTTTTATTTATATTTTATGTAAATTCAAAGACCAAAATGCAAGTGACAATTGTGATCACAACTGAAGAGAATTCAAAGGTCACGTGTTTGTTTCACGATCTTGTAATGTATTTGATATCTTGCATGCACTTAGATCATTTGTTTATTTATTTTTATTTATTGTCATGATACGACCCTACACTCTAGACATTATCAAAACTCAAAAATCATTGTTGGTCCGAAGCAACACTCTTAGTATGGCCTTCTACTAATTAGGTACGATGACACTTGCAAATGCTTTTAAAAAAAAGCATGTGATAAATTTAGAAAATAACCTCAATAACTTTGTTTAAAAATCTAAAAGACATATAATGCATATGTTTGTAAAGCAGTGGTTAAAGCTTTATCTCAACCAACTCATTTTTGAAGCCTTTAGTATCCTAAAGATAGTTGTCGAGATAAGATCCTAGGTTACATAAATGCTCTACTATACTAACTACTCATACTCAACATAAATTAGAGCTCTCGAAAAGAAAGAAGCTCTAAGCAAAGCTGGATAAAGGTGGTCCTAATTATACATCTATTGTCGAACCTAAAGACCTGAATCTACATCACTAAAATACATAGTACCGATTATATCAGTTTATCGAATGTATAATATGTAGAGTAGTTGAACCAGTAACATTAAAGTTAGACAAAAGCAAATTCAATTGAATTGTAAAATATGCACATGTTCTTTACAATAAAACTTAAAGTTGAATATATGCAATAATAGCAATTAAAAAAAATATAACTTGACTTTTCTTGGGGAGTTTCTTACAATCATACACCATGTGAACTCATGTTGTACAACTAACCATCCTAATTGAGAGGACTAATGCTTGACCCCAGTCTAACTAAGCGACATGACAAGGACTTCTACATTGGACTTGGCATGTAGGTGGGGAAGAAATGTAGAGTGGCTATGCGGCAAAATGTTGGTAGTGCAATAAAGTGTTCAAGATACTTTAGTGTTGGCAAGTGACTTTGGATGTAATGATCAAGGATGCTTGAGTGATGGCTAAGCAAGTTGGGCACAAGGCATGGAAGTGTCATCAGTAAAGCAAGGCAAGGCAGCGTGTTGCTTGACAAGACTAAGGCTTGGTAAGGTTGGGCAAGTGTGTTGGCTACACAAGGCAAGACTTTATGACTTAAAGATGGAAAGATAGGGCAGATTTATGTGTGGGCACAATAATGGCAAGAAGGAAGAAATAAAACCAAGTTTTGGAAGGCGAAAAAAATATTTAAGTGTTGGGCAAGGTGCAAATTCGCGTAAGGCATGGAAGACGTGTGTGGCACATATGTGGCTTTGTTTAAATGTGAATTATGTTCTACTTTGTGGAGTATGACTGTTGTAAAGTTAGTTTGTTTCAGTAGACTTATCTAATAGGCCCATATGCCAAGCACATGAGCAATTGTTACTGTCTCGTGCAGTCATTATTTATGCAGGGCAGAAATTCGTCTAAGGCGTTAGAGAGTGTTCTGTGCCTTAGAAAAAGTCTTGAAGTCTTTTCTTTTGTTGTTGTGATATCAATAAAAGGTTGGGAAGTATTCCTGTAAATGTTCTATGTGTTCAAACGTGATCAAGTAGCCTAAAACGTGAAACAGTTTATGTACTTAGACAGATTGTGTTGTGTGTTGTGGCTCAAGTTTATGAGTATTGTAGACTTCCAACCAGTTGTGATGAGAAAAGAAATCACCCCTCTGTTAGCCACCCTATATCCTGTCAGAATATAGAACCATCCTATTTTATATGGATTTATTAGAGAGCCTCTTGGATTAAAGGAACCAAGCATCAAGTATTATGCTATAAAGGTCTTATGGTGGTGTCACGATCTGATTTCTCGAGCTGTACTGGCACCTACTCTATGCCGCAGGTAGATAAGCTAACCCATAACTTGGAACATCTTGTAATAGGTATATTGGTAGAAACTAAATAACAGAAGACAAATAAAATAGAATTAACATGAGAAGAGACAGATATGTATATAAATAAAATAAAATTCCTCCTAGAACCTGGAGTCACTAATATAGAGCCACTAAAAGATTACAAGTTCCAAAAGTGGACAAAACATATATACAATCACAAAAATCTTATCCCAATAGCATTATTTGAACCATAAAATATACAAAAGGAGATGATAATAATCCAGGATGATGTGTGTTCACCTTCGACTCCCAATACTAGCTACTTCTAGCTCAAATGACAGTGATAGTAATTGGTACTTGACTCTGCATCATGAAAATAACTGCAGAGTATAGTATGAGAAATAAGAAGTAGGTACTTAGTAGGTATCATAGACTGACTGAATAAGAAAATTAAATGCAATAGGAACTACTAGAAGAAAAACAAGGGTCAAGAATAAATAGTAAAGGTATGCACCAGAGTGCAAAGGAACAAAAAAGACCTAAAAGGTAACTAAACCCAAATAAGCCCTTCCTTAAGCCTAGAAGGTACAATCATGCTCAAGTTAAAGTAAAAATCCAAAAAAACTCTCATACGTCCAACAGTTACAAAGAAAAGCTAAGCTAAGAATAAAGGAACCAAGTAGAACTAAGGTATTCCAGAAGTGCCAAAATTTCCTAGTTCTAAATGGGGAAAGAACAGATCTCAGACCTCAAATTGTAGATGAATCCCCCTAGAGTAGAAGTATCAAAAAAATCAAACATTGTAATGGTTATAGAGTTTGAACCTTGAATCGGACATGTGACCTTCCCATAAGTGCAGTGATGAGATCAAAGGAGCTGATGTCACAACCCAAGCCTAGGGCTTAGATGTGACACGATGAATGGGAACCCGAAGGGACCCAAACTAGCATCTTAGCATGTCAAAACATCCTTAGCCGCGGAAGCAAAGTAACCAATATCAAGAAAGTATAAACAAGGATAAAAGGACTAAGAGAAGTCTTTAATAGAATAAATCATAAAAGAGTCAAATCTCAAAGCATAATTACATCACTTGTCCAACAACACCTCTAAATATAGACTTGAGTGGGGGCCAAGACACTTTCTGGGCTCACCTTCATAATGTAAAGAGTTCAATACAATGAAATTAGTAGCATAGCTAATGTCCCCGAACTTTGAGAACTCACCAATAGCTTATCTTCAAAGATGTCACAACTAGCCACGGAGAGGGTGATCGTAAGAAGCTCTGGTTCCTACATGATAACATCATGTATGCATAGAGTATGCATTAGTACGTTTGAATGTACTAAATATGTAGTATGTAATGCAATAAGAGATAGGCAATATCATAAAAATGCATAGACATAGGCAATAGATAGTATAATAACAATATGACATGCATGATCAATGCTTGAAGAAAAACATGCTTGTACTAAACATAATTACAAGTGTAGGAAGAGACCATTATTATGGACCAAGCAAACTAGTACCTAGAATCTAAGGCATGTCACCCCCTTGGAAGGTGATTGAGATATATACCCCTTTATTGCTAGAGGGAATATCACCCCCCATCATAGTGGTCAAGGTATATACCCCTTAACATGAAGATGGCATACCACCCCCGATCAAAGTGGCCAAGGTATATACCCCGCAATATGGTAGATGGACATAGCTCCCTCCATCATAGTGGTTAAGGTATATACCCTATAACTGGTAGATGGACATAGCACCCCCTCAACAAGGTGGAGTCAACTTGCAATACTATAGTTACTTTTCATGAATTAAACATATACTTATATTCCTTTCGTCATCATAAAACCAATTGACTTTTAGGCGATGCAATAGTTCATCAATAACCTAAGAATCCCTAACCGGAAATTTTGACAAACACTTGGTGGGTGTGTAATGCTAGTTCAAAATCATGCAATTCAAGAGTGAAATCATGTAAAAAAACTTAATGCTCATCAACCCACAAACACTTGGTAACACCCTCATGCAAGATACATTAGAACCCCTCATCAAATCCCATCATAGAATATAGGTTCATAGCTGTTTTCAAAACATGCTTAAACAGTCCACATTCATAAAACCTCAACATAGTTTATAATCAATTCATACTAAGTGGTACCCATAGATAAATCAACTTGAAAATATGCAATTCGATAAAAAGGACGGTTAGGCATCATGGGTGAAAGGACCTAATGTTTGAAACCCACGTATCTCATCTTTGGAGATTTCCTTGATGAAAATTTTAATGAGAACTTGATGCTTGAATGAAATTCTTGAGATCCGGAATGAGTTAGGATCACTTGATTTTTGATGAAATATTTGGCAAAGTGTTAGAGAGGGCTTTGGGAAATGTCTTGAGCCATATGGGGTTGAAAAATGACTAAGTAAATGTATTTTTACACATAGGAGGACTTAGGCGAAAGTCCCCAAAGCCTTCTGCTAAAATAATATCACGCACGAATTTTGAGATATATGAAAATTATGATTATAGGCATTTCCGAGGCATATTTTTGGGTACTTTATCCCCCATGGGAACATTCATCACCGAATGTCAAAGAAGCATACATAAGAAGAGTAATCAAGGAATCAACCCAAACAAGAATGCAACAATGCACTTAAATACCACTTTCAAAAATCTCGACATAAGTGTCAAAAATCACCATGAGCTTATCAACATAAACATGAATGAATGCATATGACTTAAGGGATGTAACATAAGACTTGAAATTACATAGGGGACTTGACTTACGTTAGGCTTGAGTTGAATGGAAGAGATAGGGATATTAGTTTTTCATGTCTTCCTCAGCATCCCATGTGATACTTTCAACTTGTTTGTTTCTCTAAAGGACCTTAACGGAAGCTACATCCTTATTCCTCAACCTCTTTACTTGTCTATCCAGAATTTCTACTAGAACCTCTTTATAATTCAAATTTTCTTCAACAACACCCAGAAGATCAAGAGACACAATAACACTTGGGTCACTCATGCACTTTCTCAACATAGACACATATAAGATCGGATAAACCATATTCGTATCATTGGGTAATTCCAACTCGTAGGCCACCTTACCAATCCTCCTTAATACTCAATAAAGAACCAAAAATGTACCCTTCTTACCAAAACAAACCACACCCTTCATGGGTGAGACCTTCAAATAGACCCAATCACCAACCGTGAATTCAATATCCTTTCTCCTCACATCAGCATACGACTTCTGTCGACTTCGGGCTATTCTCAACCTTTCCCTTATCATACTCACCATCTCCATGGTCTCCAAAACCAAATATAAGCCTAATAAAGCTATATCCCCCACTCAAACCATCCAATTGGTGACCTACAATGTCTACCATACAGAGCCTCAAAAGGAGCCATACCAATGTTTGAATGATAACTATTGTTGTAAGGAAACTCAAAGAGTGAAATATGTTCATCCCAACTACCCTTAAACTCCAAAACAAAAGATCTAAGCATATCCCTAAGAGTTTGGATAGTTATTTCGGCTTGGCCATCCGTTTGAGGGTGAAAGGTCGTACTAAGCTTTACCTTGGTACCAAGACCTCTTTGGAAGGACCACCAAAAGTAAGAAGTGAATTGAGCACCACGATTCGAAATGATAGACAAAGGCACCCCATGCAATCTAACCAACTCATGAATGTACAATCTAGCATAATCTTCAGCACCATATGTAGTTTTGACCGGTAGGAAATGAGCCGACTTTGTAATTCTATCAACCACAACACAAATAGAATTAAAATGCTTTCTAGTCTTGGGCAACCTAACCACAAAATCCATGTTAAATTCCTCCCACTTCCAAGTCGGAATCTCTATATCTTGGGCTAGGCCACCCGACCTATGATGCCCAGATTTAACTTGTTGGCAATTATGACAACCAAATACAAACTCAGCAATGTCTCTTTCCATACCACCTCACCAAAATACTTCCCTCAAATCTCTATACATCTTTGTAGAATTGGGGTTAGAATAGGAAGAATTATGAGCCTCATCTACAATATTCTCTCTCAAGTCATCAACATTGGGCACACACAACCTACCTTGGTACCTAAGGGCACTATCTCCCCCTTTGGAGAAAACCTCCATCTTACCATCTCTCACCAAAGGACTTCAATTCTAACAAGGCGGGGTCATGATCATGCTTCGCCTTTACCTCCTCAACCAATGAAGAATTACCACCATCACAACCATGAGACCACCATTATCAACCTCTTCCAACCTATCCCCCGATCTTGCAAACCAATGGACCTCTCTAGCCACCTCTTTGCCCCTATCATCAACATGTGCTAGGCTACCATAGACACCCTACATAGAGCATCGGCCATAACATTAGCCTTACTAGTGTGATAATGCACACTCATATCATAATCCTTAAGAAGCTCTAACCACCTTGTTTGTCTAAATTCGAGATCCTTTTGGGTGAACACATATTGGAGACTCTTATGATTAGTGAACACATCAACATGAACCCCATACAAATAAGGACTCCAAATTTTAGAAGCCAATACCACGGCGGCCAATTCAAGATCATGGGTAGGGTAATTCTTTTCATGCACCTTAGGTTGTCTAGAGTCATAAGCTATCACCTTACCACTTTGCATCAAGACACAACCCAAATAAATTCTTGAGGCATCACAATGCATAACGAACCCATCCAATCCTTCCTGTCGAGACAAGATAAGAGCGAAGACAAGCTTATCTTTCAAAATTTGGAAACTCTTCTCACATTTGTCGATCCACACAAATTTTTTGTTCTTTTGGATCAACTTATTCATGGGAGAAGCAATAGAAGAGAACCGCTAAAAAACCTCCGGTAGTAAGCCACCAAACCCAAGAAACTTCTAATGTCTGATGGATTCAAAGGTCTAGGAAATTTCTAATCTCTTCCAACTTCTTAGGATCCACCTTGATACCATCACCCGACACCATATGACCTAGAAAGGCAACCTCTTTCAATCAAAACACACATTTTTCATATTTGTTATACAACTTCTGCTGCCTCAAGATCTATAGGACCACCCTCAAGTGATCCACATTCTTTGCCTTACTATGGGAATATATCAAGATATCATCGGTGAAAACCACAACAAACAAATCAAGGCACAATTTAAAACCCTATTCATAAGATCCATGAAGATAGCAGGTGCATTAGTCAAACCAAAGGACATAACCACAAATGCATAGTGTCCATACCTAGTCTAAAAAGCTGTCTTGGGAATGTTACACTCCCACACTTTCACTTGGTAGTACACGGACGAAATATTAATCTTAGAGAAGTGACTAGCCCCAGTTGGTCAAAAAGATCATCAATCCTTGTTAGAGTAAACTTATTCTTCACAATGACCATATTAAGTTGGTACTAGTCAATGCACATTTTAAGAGTGCCATCCTTTGTCACAAATCACACCGGTGCACCTTTAGATGATTGGCTAGACATAATAAACTCTTCTCCAACAAATCCATTAATTGCTCCTTCAACTCCTTGTACTCCATCGGGGCCTTACAGTAAAGGGGAATAGATATGGGCTGAGTATCGAGAAGGAGGTCTATGCCAAAATTTATTTCCTTTCAAGAGGAACACCGGGAAGCTTACTAGGAAAAATATATAGGAACTCATTAACCATCGGAACTGACTCTATAGGATGGACTTTGGACTCAATATCCCTAACCCTCACAAGATGAGAGAGACACCCCTTAGAAATCAACTTTTGGGATTTAATGCAAAAATGAATCTACCCTTGACCACCACATCATAACTCACCCACTCAAGGGAGGGTTTATTAGAGAATTGGAATTTGACCCCACAGGTTCTATAATCAATAGAGGCATAATATGCATGCAACTAATCCATCCCAAGAATGACACTGAAATCCACCATATCCAACTCAACAAAATCACAAGGCCATATTTTATGCAAAATGAAAACGGGAAAATTTATAGACTCTTCTAGCAACAATAGATCAACCAACGAGAGTAGACACCATAATAACTCGGGTTTAACATGAAACATTTTTGTACCAAAAGGAGTAATAAAAGAATGAGTAGCACACGGGTCTATCAATACATACACATCAAAATAAAAAACTTTTAACACACCGGTGACAATATCGGGTACCTCATCTACCCTTTGTCTTCCTTGGATAGCATGAAAATGATTGTGTCTTGGGGCACCACCTTGTTAGCCTCCTCTTCCCCTAGGACCCGCATTTGTACCTTGCCCTTGTGGACGACCATCTCTACCTGTGTAGCAATTATAAAGACAGTCCATCACCTTATGACCCACTTTACCACACCCATAATAAGTATTATTATCCTTCAAGCATAGGCCATGGTGAGCTCTACCATATCTTGGTCACATAGTATTAGGCACCACACCACCACCACCTTGGACACTTGGGTTGTCATTAGTAAACCTTCTACTAGGAGCATTGAAAGAACTTTGGTCTTGATGAAACAGGCCACCCTTGGGACTTTGGAACCTATCCTCAAAACGAGCCGTCTTGGCCTCACCCATTCTCCTCTTGCTCAACTTTTCTCCCTCCAATTTTTTGGCATAAGTAATGTAGCGGGACAAGTCTATATCACCTATCAGAATGATGGCACGACATTCTTCATTTACCAAGTCGAACATACCCATCACAAACATGTTCATCCTAGACCTTGGCTCGGCTACTAATTGTGGAACATATTTAGATAGTTGGTTGAACTTGAGGGCATACTTCCTCACACTTATGGACCCTTGCTTTAGATTCATGAATTCCTTCATTTTGGTCTACCTTAGCTCAAAAGGGAAATATCGGTTGAGAAATGCTATCTTAAACTCCTCCTAAAGGATCACATTGTTGTTTCTCTCCTCCTCCTTCCATTGAGTAAAACATACTTGGACCACCCCTTTGAGTTGGTACGATGCCAACTCTGCTTTCTCCTCAAACCTAACACCCATAATTGACAGTACTTTGTATACCCCATCAATAAATTCTTGAGGATCTTCATGCACTTTAGACCCATGGAAATCCGATGGGTTCATCCTCATAAAATCCCTCACCCTAGATGCCAGAGTAGGAGCATGAGGAGCTTGGGCCCCTTGGTTGATTTGATTAGTCATAGTTTGAGCTAACATGGCAATAGCATCCCAGAACTCTTCATGAGCCAGTTGTTCTTCGGGTGTACGAGCTTTTCTTCCTCTAGGAATACGCATGATCTAGCATAGCAAAGGAAATTTGGTAGGGGAAAATCTTACCTTAACTTCTATAGCAGGACATAGATCAAGAAGAAGGGAAACATTTCCTAGAATGCCTTATGGCCTCTTACTTATAGTTGTGGTGCACTTCAAACCATGAACAAGACTCAAATCGATACAGTGTGTTGGATGAGGAGGACTATTAACAACTTAGTGCTCAGATACAAATTTTTTGCTACGCATGCCTAGGGCCTAAACATGACATAATGAATGGGAACTCAAAGGGACCCAATAAGCCTCTTAGCATACAATCTCATATCCTTGGTTGCGGAAGAAAAGTAAAACAGATCAAGAATTATAAACAAGGATAAAGGGACTAAGAGAAGTCTTTAACAACATAAATCATAAAAGAGTCAAATCTCAAAGCAAAATTACATCACTTTTCCAACAACACCTCTAAATATAGATTTAAGCGGGGGCCAAGACATTTTCTGGGTTCACCCTCATAATGTAAAGAGTTCAACATTAAGAAATGACAAAGGCAAGAGTAGCATAGCTAATGTCCCTAAAATTTGAGGACTCACCAACAACTTATCTTAAAAGATGTAACAACTAGCCATGGCGAGGGTGATCATAAGGAGCTTCGATTACTACATGGGAACATCATGTAAGCTTAGAGTATGCGTTAGTACATTTGAATGTACCAAGTATGTAAGATGTCGTGCAACAAGAGATAGGCAACATAATCAACATGCATAGACATAGACAATGGATAGTATAACAACAATATGACATGCATGATCAGTGCCTGAAGTAAAACATGCTTGTATAAAACATATTACATGTGTAGAAAGAGACCATCATCATAGACTAAGCAAATTAGTACTTGAAATCCAAGGTATGTCACCCCCTTGGAAGGTGATTGAGGTATATACCCCTCATTTGGTAGATAGGCATATCACCCCTATCATAGTGATCAAGGTATACATACATCAACATGGTAGATGGGCATTACCCTTTATCAAAGTGCAAATGTATATACCCCTCAACATGATAGATGGACATAGCAGCCTCCATCATAGTGGTTAAGGTATATACCCCTTAACTGGTAGATGGACATATCACCCTCCATCATAGTGGTTGAGGCATAGCACCCCCTCAACAAGGTGTGGTCAACTTGCAATACTATAGTTACTTTTCATGAATTTGACATATACATACATTCCTTTCATCATCATAAATCTACTTGACTCATAGCCCATGCAATAGGTCATCAATAACTCAAAAATCCATAATCGGACATTTTATAAAACACTTGATGTGTGTGTCATTCTAGTTCAAAATCATGCAATTCAAGAGTGAAATCATGTAAGAAAACTTAAATGTAAGTCAACCCAACAACACTTGGTAATAGCCTCATGCAAGATACATTGAAATCCCTCATCAAATCACACCGTAGAACATAGGTTCTCAGCTCAAAACATTCTTAAACAATCCACATTTCATGAAAACCCAACATAGTTTATAATCAATTCATAGTAAGTAGTACCCAAAGATAAATCAACTTGAAAATATGTAATTTACATAAAAAGGACGATTGGGCACTATGGGTGAAAGGACCCAATAGTTGAAACCCACATACCTTAACTTTGGAGGTTTTCATGATGAAGACTTGAATGAGAACTTGAAGTTTGAATGAAATTATTGAGATCCGGAATGAGCTTATGACACTGGATTTAGGATGAAATATTTGGCGAAGTGTGAGAGATGGCTTTGGGAAATGTCATAAGTGACATGAGGTTGAAAAATGACTAAGGTGTTGTAGAGCCAACGTGCACCCCTACTAAGAAAAATGACTAAGGTGTTATGGAGCCGAACCCTTAGGTCGAAATAAGAAAAACTAACAATAAAATATACTGCTCCGCTATGACTCCGTGTTGTGGAGCCAACGTGCACCCCTACTATTTTGCGCAAACTTGAAAAAATTAAATTTTGCTATGATTTTTTGAAAATTGGTATTATACCTACTTCCCACTCAACATTTTCCCCTGATAAAGAATATGAAGTCAGATTATCGATATCACGCACGAAATTTGAGATATGTAGAAATTACGATTATGGGCATTTTCGAGGCACATTTTCGGGCACATTTTGAGATATTTCAGCTGAACTCTATATGTTAAATCTGCATAAGAGAATGAGTAATCAATAATAGGCAGCATAGAGTCGGACCTCGAACTGCAAGTGAAACCTCCTGATAGTGTCAATGATAATGGATTCCAAGTAAGCTACTTAAAATTCCCTATATGTAGTGTTGTCTCCAACCTTCATAACCACTTCTTGTATCTCTAATTACCTCAATACAGCCTGAAAGCTTGATTATATCAATTCCATTATCAAACAAATCCAAGGGTGTTATCCGAAAGTCCAAAATAGGATAACACGAGAATTATGGATAATAAGGACCCTAAGTTGTGCTACTATTGAGCTAATGCTCACCTCTATCAGACTCAGGTGTTCTATATCAGTCTTGTAACACCTTGAAACCTTCTAAATACCAAGTGATTCTAACCTTGAGTATAGATGTAAAAATCTCTTCTATAGTAGTATAGTAGAGTTGAGATGAATAAAGGCCACAATGATCTTTTAACACTAAGTTGAGATGAAACCATCCTTACTGATTGGGTTTTGATATGAAAGTTTATGAAACTCAGTGAACCAATAACTTCAAGGTTAAAAATGTATGTTAAGATCCTTTCTTAAATCATTGAAGTGTGTTAGATATGGTTTGAGATCATAAGGGACACCCAAGGCCAAGTCAAGTTCAAAACTTTTCCATCGGCTAAGTTTCGATGTGAGTTAATAGAAGGGTCAACTTCAAATGGCTATATCTCTCAGAACATTTGAGTTAGGTGGCCCATAATATATCAAATTAAATATCTTAGAATTATCTTTCCAACACATCTATTTTTCCTTAATTGGAGTTCGTAGTAAAATGTTATGACTATTTTACGAAAATATGACTGGACTATCAACTTCAGGAGTCGGCTAAGGTTGTGTAGTGACATGGCATGGTAGGGTAATAACTTATGTTTCTAGACAACAACGACCGCATGAGAAAAACTATCCAATAAATGATCATAAGCTAGCAGTTATTGTGTTTTCTTTGAAAATATGGCAACATTATCTATGTGGGATTCACATTGACCTATATATACTGATCATAAGAGCGTGTAGTACATATTTAAGCCGAAAGACCTAAATATAAGGTTGTGAATATGGCTAGAGATAATAAAGGATTATTACATTGATAGACTATGCCATCTGGGGAAAGCAAATGTGGTAGCTGATGCTCTGAGTCATAAGGCAATCATGAATATTGGTGATCAAGCTTTGATAGGTCAAGGAGTGGCTAAGGATCTATGGTAACTAGCCAGTTTGGGAGATCACCTTCTTCAAACCCCAAAGGAAGTGGTTGTTGTGCATAATGCTGCAGAATCTTCATTAGTAATAGAGGTGAAAGAAAAATAGTTCGAGGATCCTACTCTATGACAACTTAAGGACAATGTTAGTCAGGGTACTAAAAAGAGCTTTGACCTTACACCAAATGGTGTACTTTATTGCCAAAATAGATCATGTATGCTTGATACTAATGGACTAAGAAATAGTATAATGGAAGAAGCCCATCATTCCTGATATTCCAATCATCCAGGATCAACTAAAATGTATCATCACCTAAAAGGAATGTTTTATGGGGAGCCATGAAATAGGACCTTGCAGAATTTGTGGTTCAATGTTCAAATTGCCAAAAAGTCAAAGTACAGCCCCAAAAGCCAGGAGGTTATATGCAGTGTATAGAGCATCCAAGATAGAAGTGTGATACAATCAATATGGATTTTGTTATCAGGTTGCCTCACTCATTTTAGAAGTTTGACTCCATATAGGTAATAGTTGATAGACTTACAAAGTCAACACACTTCCTACTAGTTGAGAGTGATTATACAGCTGAAGAATATGCATAGTTATACCTTATGGAGATAGTTACGCTACATGGGGTCCCAATCTCCATTATACCTGATCGAGGAGATCAATTCATTGCAAAATTTTGGAAATCATTCCAAAGGAGTTTAGGGACAGAAGAAAATTTGAGTACAACTTTTTACCCACAGAAAAATGGTCAAGAAGAATGCATTATTCAAACACTTGAAGATATGTTACAAGCTTGTGCTTTGGACTTTAAAGGTAGTTGGGTGGATCATCTGCCACTTATTGAATTTGTCTATAATAATAGCTACCACTCCAGTATCGAGATGGCACTTTATGAAGCTTTGTATAGAAGGAAATGTAAGTCGCGAATTGGATAGTCTGAAATGGGTAAAACCACCTTGTTGGGTCAGATCTAATACAACAATCCATGGAGAAAGATAGGTTAATACAACATCAGCTAACAATAGCTGAAAGTCATCATAAATGATATGCAGATGCTAGAAACAGAGGACTAAATTTTTAGCAGGGGATTGGGTATTCTTAAAGGTATCCCCAATGAATGGTGTTAAGAGATTTGGTAGGAAGGGAAAACTGAGCCCATATTACATAGGGTTGTATAAACTTATTAAGAGGTTCGGGCAAGTTGCATATGAGTTAGCTACCCCAAGAGCTTTCGAAGGTTCATCAAGTTTTCCATGACTCAATGCTTTGAAAATGCAAAGGTGACCTATCCCATATCACTCCTATTCAATATGTATAGGTTACAGAAGATCTCACCTATGAAGAGGTACTTACTGCTATTCTAGATCGTCAAGTTAAAAATCTTAGGAATAAAGAAATAGCTTCAGTAAAGAGTACTTTGGAAGAACTAGCAAGCAAAAGAAATAACATGGGAGGATGAGGAAGTGATGAAATCAAAATACCCTTATTTATTTGAAGCTAAAGAAGAAGTACAACATGCAGAGTTGGGGAATTACTAGGTATGTGTGTTAGAGTACTTATTGTGATCTAAAAAGTTTATTTGAGTACAGGTTTGAACAAGGTTAAGCTATCTAATTATGCTAACATTCGAGGAAGAATGTTCCTAATGGGTGGTTGATGTAACACCCTACACCTTACATGGACTAGTCCTATGCACATGAAACATGATGTCGCTAGCGAAAATTAGCTCCTATTTTTAAAAAGTACTTGAATGTCAAATTAGAGGGCTATATGTATGTCTAATGCTTAAGAGGGTGGAGTGTATACATATTTTAAGTTGAATCGAGGAGATCACGACCTTAAACAAAGTTAAAGAAGTGAGGTGCTTGTAGGACTTAGGAAGCTAGCAGGTGAATCACCTACTTGCTTAGCTTAAATTTGCTAGCTAGACGGAGACGAGGCCCGACGCCAAATCTGTCCAAGTCCGATAATGAATAAAGTACATTTTAAGAGTGTAACTTTAGCTTGCTTTTAAGCATCATAAATGTAAAATTTTATAGACCAAGATGAATAGTAAAAGGTCCCAAGTACATCACAACCCACATGACGATTTGGGTCTAAACTAAGTTAAGGAAAAGAGAAAAATGGGCAGCCAAGCCCAGGAATTGGAATCTAATAAGGCCCAAGTTAAAGGGGTAAAATGGTACATTACTCACTTGATAAAATAAGGCTTAAAATAAAAAAGAAATTCGGCTAAAAATTTCCTTTAAAAGGGATTAAAGGCAGCTACTTAAGTCATTTAAAACATGGACAAAAAATCTGATTTTTTGCGAAGTTATTTTTGCTCTCTTTCAACTCATACAAAGTAGCCGCAGAAAACCTTACTAGGGTTCTTAAGGAATCTCTCAAATTTGAAGGTAAAGGTAAGTAAAGATACTTCTGTATTTGCTATGGTTTTTCATGAAAAACGAGTTAAATAGACTGCTTACACTTGTGTAGGGATTTTGGACAACATGAGTTCCAAAGATTGTTGTGAACTTTTCTTATTTATTAAGAGGCTTTTATCTTCTTTGTTGGATGGATTATGAAATAAATTTTATGTTTTTAATAAGGTTTAGTTTTTCTGTGATATAACAAGGATGTTGCACAATTTTTATTGTCCACAAAAATGATTTATTGTATGATATCGTAATTGTGCTCTTAATAGGAACTTATGGACTGATAATCAGAGATTGTTGTTTCATGTTCTCCATGTAATTTAGAACTATTTTTGCACTATTTTAGGATTATTTTTATGTTTAAATATGGTAGGGGATTTTGGTGAAAGTTGGAATAGGGTTGGAATTATTGACGTCGAAATGTAGCAAAGGGACGTAACGTTATGCAGCCTATTTGTATGTTATGTAGGATTGTTGTGTAATGTGCTTTGTGCACTATTGTGGGAACTTTATGGCACTAAAACAAGCTGCATGATATGTATATAATAATGTGTATTAGAAAATGTGATTAGTGGCGGAAAGGTTGAAAGAATACGTTTAGCATTATAATTGAATGTTTGCTGCCCATATGTTGGTTTTTTATGAGATTGGGCTGCCAAGATGTGTTTATTAGCTGCTAATACTAGTTTATAACCTACTCTAATATAGATATGTATTTGGGGGAAAAGGAGGTTACTTAGAGGTGATAGCGAGATCGTACAACGAGGTATGTATGGCTACTTGATTTCGTATTATTTACCATGAAATATAGACCTCTCCTTGGCACATAAAGACAGTTACAAACTCTAACAGAACTAATAACCATGTCTTCACTCTTTCACGTGTTCATATGCATCCATATATAGTCAATCTTCAAATCTGCATACATACTTGGGTACCAAGATGCATCAATTCTTGTTGCTAAATAAAGTTCCTGAGTTGTTTTATCTCCTAGGCATTTCATTATTTTTGTAACCTACAATTTTGAAACCTATATCTATGGTCCTACAACTCCAATATCTTGAGCACCAAAAGAATCATCTCAAAAGTAATTGAAAGATAAAGTGAAGTAGTTTATTGATTGGTGGTAGCCCTATGGGTGGAAGAATCACCTAGCAGGGGCCAATCCCATCACGGGGGGTAGCCAAGGGGTGAAAGGAAAAGCCGAATATGGGCTGATCCCGTTATATATTTGCCACTAATCAGCTGGACATTTGTATTACATATTGTGCACAAATTATACAATAAAGGTAATGTAATAAAAAAACGTAAAGTACATGATTCCACAGTGTTACTAACGGTGGTCTCTTATCCTTACATCAGTGCATGTTTTATTTGAGTTATTATTTCATAAACAATATTTTATGCCTTACATATTTAGTAAATTATCTCATACTGACTTCCCTTTTGGGGACCTACATTATATGTTGCAAGTACAGGAACTAGTAGATCTCCCCAGTAGGAGTACAAGATATCCAACTGTTGTTATTTATCTCCAGGCTGTATTGTGGCTTTATATGTGTGTCTAGAGCTTATATTTTTGTGTTGTATAGCTAATTGAGGCAGGACCTATCCTGAACCTTATCAGATACTTTTTCTTATCTAAAGGCTTTGTAGATAATGTAAAAAAAAGTGTGGTTATGTCTCGTATTTTAGACATCGTGGCTCCAGGGCCTAAATATATGCATTTCCTTTTGGCTTGTTATTATTATTCAATTTCTTAAAAGCATGTTGAATGTGTAAACCCCTTATAATTTGTGTAGAAAGAGCATGGGTACAGGTTGCTTCTCTCGAGCCTTATTAGCAACGTATCCCAGTTCGCCTTAATAGGACTTTGGGCATGATAGTGCCAGAGTCCATCAAGGCATGTTCTTATTATTCTGCATCTATATATTTTGATACTGACATGTATTATTTTTTTCTCTGTCTATTAGCACCAGCATTCATCAGGGTATCATCGGCACTAGAGTCGTCGTGGTACTATAACCTTCTCCACCAATGCTAGCGTCCATCGAGATATTATCGGCACCAACAACCGTCGTGACACTTGAGAGACCTCATATATGGACTGACGAGACCCCCATGCGTTCTACCTTGTAGCTTTAGCTCGATAGATGTATACATCAGCACCAACATCTGCCGCATTTCCTCCTCCTGAATTTCTTCCATACAGTGTATATGCATTGCATATTTATTTATCACTGATATCTTATTCTACCGGTATATTGTCATGACCTATTCTTAGGACCTAGACGTGACACGACGAATGGGGAACCCGAAGGAATCCCAAACAAGCCTCTTAACTTATCATTATATATCATTGTTCGTAGAAGCATATAAAATACATAAAAGAGTAAGAATAGGGGCAAAGGAGCTATGGGGGAAATCTTGCATAACGTCATTACCAAGAGACAAAGAGTCATAGATCATATCATGTCATGACCCAAGCCTAGGGCCTAGACATGATAGGCTAATGGGGAACTCGGAGGAACTCCAAACAAGCCTCAAAGCATATCATTTTACATCCTTGGTCGCGGAAGCAATGTAAAACAATATGAGAGACACTAACAACGGGAATTAGGACTAAGGTAAAGAGTTAAACACTTGAATAATATAAATGAGTGAAAGCTCAAGTATAATACATAACTTGTCCAAAAACATCTTTAGACATAGAAAACAGTGGTGGCCAAGACAAGCAGCCGGGCTCACCCTCATAGTCAAAATAGAACATAAAGAAGAATGTCTCAATACATAATAAGAGCAACATAGACTAAGGTCCCAAAAAATGGAGGACTCACCAACTAGCTTGAGTGGTACCGAACTAGCCATGTGGAGGAGGAGGATGATCAATTTTTGTTTCGATCACTACATGGTGATATGTAGGTAAAAGTATGCGCTAGTACATTTGAATGTACAAAGTATGTAGGATACAATGCAACAAGAGATAGGCATCATAATCTAAATGCATAACAATAGGTAATAGGCATAATATAACAGTATGACTTGTATGATCAATGCTTAAGTAAACATGCTTAAGTAACTCATGCTCATATAGGATATCATATGTGTAGAGAGGCCAAGCTAGCTACTCAAGGTACAAACCCCTTGGTGGTTGTGTGGTACAAACTCCTCAAATGGTTGATAATAATCACACCTTATTACCTGGGCTCTTATATACATAAGAGCCTGGTTACCCGGTTGGTGGTGAAGTACAAATGCCTCATATGGTTGATGAGTACAAACTCCCACCTTGGTTACCCGGGCTCTTATTCCCCCGGATCGGGTATGGTCTAATGCAACACTTTATATAGAGTATATAAATACATAAGCTCATTTCATCATCATATAGTCATTCATATCATATCTCATGCTTGGACCTTCAACTCTTCAAGAAACCACATCCGGACATTTTCACACTTAGAGGGTGTGTAATTCTAATATAAAACCATGAAATATAGAGATGAAATAATGCAAGAAAATGCATTTTAAAACCACCAACCTACACCTTAGAATACCCTCAAGCAATATACAACAAAACCTCTTATCAAATCTTAGAATAGATCCAAGATTTATAGCTCAAAACATAGCAAAACAGTCACAACTTTATATAGCTTTAACATAATGTGCAGTTAATTTCATAGTAAGAAAGACCCATTTGTATATCAACTTTAAATCATGCAATACAAGTAAAAATAGGCTTTGGTATCATGGATGAAAGGAACCCATGAATGAAACCCACGTGCCTTAGCTTTGGAGATGAACTTAAGGAAGACTGGAGATGGAGACTAATAGATTGAATGAAATCCTTGATGAAATCCTTAAGATTGGTCTTGAGTTTTGGGAGTTGAATCTTGGGAGAAATATTAGTATAAGTGTTTGAGTGAGTATTGGGGAATGTTTAGGATGATATTAGAGTTAAATAAGACTAAGTATAGGTATTTTCACGTATGGGAACCCTTAGGCCCAAGACTTGAAAGTCACGGACCAAAGTAAAAAAAATAGGACCAAAATAACATTGGTCTCCGTTGCATTAGCGATGCGGATAAGTTCGTGGAATTTGCATTTCTGCACAAACGAGTTCTACGAAAACATGCATAAAATCTTCATCCGAACTTGGAATGAGATGAAACTAAGTGCATTGGAAAGTTAATTCAAAGAGTTCTAATTTCGTAGGTCGTTGGCTACTTAGATTTTTGTGCACTATGAGATATGTCCCTTTAAATTTGACGTTCCTAAATCGCATTTTTACAATTTTTGGATTTTCATACGGTTGTTCTAAAACTCGAGTTAGACCCATTTCCCACTAAATTTCCCCTCTGAATAAGAATATGAAGTCGGATTTTCTAAATAACTAATGGATTTTAAGATATTTGGAAATTATGATTCCAAACACTTCCAAGGAACATTTTCGGACACTTTTCGGGGTCGTTTCAATATCTCCCCCTTGGGAACATTTTTCCCCGAATGTAAAAGAAACATACTGGATAAGAGTGATCATAAAATAAGCAGCCCCAACAAGAATGCAATATTACATTTAAAACATCATTTTCAAAATCTCAATATAAGAGTAAAATCATCATAAACTTGTCAACCTAAACATGAATGCATATGAATGACATAGGGGGTGAAACATAGGACTTGCAATCACAACAAGGACTTGGTGTCTATGTTAGTCTTGATTAGAGTGAATGAGGTATGAATATCACTCCCAAAAGACTGCTTCGGCTTCCTTGGAGACACACTTGGCTTGATGATCCTTTCAAGAGGTCCTTAATGAACACCACATCCTCAATAATCAACTTCTCCCCTCATCCATCCAACACCTCAACCAGTGCCTTCCCCTAAGGAAACTTATCCTCCATGTCACCAGCGATCTCAAAGAGTGTTATATCACTAGAGTCACCAACACATCCCATCAACCTAGAAGCATGAAGAACCGGACTAACCAAACCCCTATCCATAGGCAATCCCCAAACTTATGCAACCTTGCCAACTTCCCTCTTCATCCTATAAGACCCACAACCATAACTCATTTTTCAACCTTAACCACACGTAACCTACTTGTCACGACGAACTACCATCTCCCCCTTGGGAGACTACCTCCACTCTACCATGTTTCCACCCAAAACTTCAAACTCTAATAAGGCAGAATCAAGTCCTTCCTTAATCCAGATCTCTTAACCAAAGAAGATTTGGAACCATCAAGAATCCTACACCACCATGCTCAACTTCCCTCAACCTAATTTCCAATCTATCCAACCAATGGACCCCACTAGTCTCCTCCTTGCCACTATCATCAACACATGCTAAGCTACCTAGAGCACCATCTACAACATTAGCCTTACCAGGGAAAAATAATGCATACTCATTTCATAATCCTTAAAGAATTCTAACCACCTTCTTGCTATCCACAATGCACAACTATCATATTTTTGGCAAACAGTCTCTCATCCTCCAAGACTTACAACACTACCCCAAATGATTCACAATCTCTAAATAAATCAATACCTAGTCACCAGAGACCAACACAAACATATCAGGATAGGGTTTTAAGACCCTATTCAAGAAACCCACAACCACTACCATTGCCTAAGCCAATCAAACAATTCCACCAACATTGAAAATGACCATTCCTAGTTCAAAAGGACACTTAGGGATATCACCTACCCTCCTCAACACTTAAAAAGAAAACCCGAACCTTAAATCAACCTTAGACAAGCGACTAACCCACTGTAGTTTTCCAAATAAATCAACTATCCTCAACCATCATGTTACAACCTTATGGGTTCTACACTTATTAGAAGCATTATATGCAAGCAGCCAAACCACCTCAAGACCTCAAACACATCAAGCTAGGTCAACCAAGATCACAAGACAAGACTCTATGCAACAAGAACATGGGGCAACCTTTATAGACCCCTACTAGCCACAATAGACTCTTACAACCATTTAGGACACACACCTGAATCCTACTAGCACATAGGAATAACACAAGCGATAGCAAGCCAAGGGCCTGTCAAATCATCCTACTCAAAATATCGGTCACAACATTAGCCTTACTTAGGGTCAACTAAGTCATAGGAGAAGTAATAGAAGGTAACCTAATCACAACTTTCGGTATTAGCCTGCTAAGCCCTAGAAGCTCCTAATTTCTGATGGGTTCAAAGGTTTAGACGAATCTCCAATCACCTTCGTCTTCATAGAAGCCACATTAATCCCACACCACATAACCTAGGAAGGCAACCTCTTACTACCAAAATCCCCATTTCTCCTATTTAGCATCCAACCTTCTTCCTTAAACATTGTAGTACTACCCTAAAAATACTCACATGCACAACCTCATTATGGAACAAAAACCATCCTATCATCACCAAAACCACCATAAGCCTATTAGAGTAGGGACTAAAGATCTTACTCATGAGACTTGTAGGCATCCGGTGAAGTATTCAAATCAAAAGGAACTATCCCAATTCCGATTGATCGAAAGGGATATTCAAGGTCTCATCTACCACTAACAATAATTTTAATTACCAAAACAACTTAGGTTCAACACCTCTAATTCTCACAAGGTGATAAAATACAACCTCTCAAAGAAAAATTGTACCTTATGACAATAAGTTGACCTACCTCCCTTGCTACTATTTAACAACCTCCAACTCAAGAATGGGCTCTTTAGGGATTCGAGTTGTAACTCTACGGGTCCCACCATAAATGAAATGACAACATGCATGTAACTATTCTATCCTAAGTATAACAACAAAACCACCACACCAACTCCAACTAATCACAAGGCAAGACCTAATGCAATATGAACATGGAGCAACGCTTATGGACTTTCAAGCAACCAAAAGAATAAAGAAATAAACAATGGCACACCGGCCCCAACAATGCACACACATCAAAGTTGAGGAAACTTCAACTTGCCAGTATCAACATCGGGTGTCTCATCACCCTCTCCTTTTCTCACTTGAAGAGAGTAAAATCGATCGTGCCTTGGGGCACCACCTTGATAACCTTCCTTCCTTCTTGGCCTACATTGACACCTTGTCCTAGAGGGATATCATCTCCACCTTTCGATTGAGCATGAGGAAAACCACTAACCTTGTGCCCAAATCCACCACAACCAAAGAAAGCACTAGACTTCTTCAAACATAGGCCACCATGGCCCTTCCCACACATTTGACACTTAGGATTTTCCACCCCCTCATGACCTCTATAACTTTAGTACCTCTCAATCATGGGCCATCATGGCCTCTACCACATTTTGGGCACCTAGTATAAGGTACCACACCACCACTGCCTCTATACTTGGGATTTTGGAATTTATCCATATTACGGGCCCTTTGGGCCTTACTACCTCCCCTATCACCCCTAGAAGTCTCAAGAGTGCTCATTAATTTTTATTGATTTGAGTTGTCAATGTTTTCACCGCTTTGGCCATTATCCATAGAGCATTACAAACCTCCACATTCGACATATTGCCATCTTAAGTAGCTTGAGACATATCCTGAAATGTAACAGTTAGGGGTTAGCAATAAACCCTAGGGGACCTATCTTTATCGTATGACATGGATCATGAAGAAGTGAAATATTTCCTAAATGTCTCATAGTTGTGGTGTACAACACAACCATGAATAAGACTCTAATCAGTGCGGTGTGTTGCACTCCGAGGACCTATCAACCTGGTGCTCTGATACCATCTTTGTCACGACCCAAGCCAAGGGCCTAGACTTCACCGAGAAAATGGGAAACCTGGAGGAACCCCAAACAAGCCTCATATCATATCATTACACATCCTTGGTTGCGAAAGCAATGTAAAACAACATAAGAGACATAAACAAGGGGAATTGGGACTAAGGGAAAGAGTTAAACACTTGAATAATGTATATGAGTGAAAGATCAAACATAATATATAACTTGTCTAAAAACACCTCTAGACATAGAACTTAGCGCGGGTCAAGACAAGCAACCAGTCTCACCCTCATAGTTAAAATAGAACATATAGAACTAAGTCTCAATACATAATAAGAGCAACATACACTAAGGTCCCCGAAGTGGAGGACTCACTAACTAGCTTGAGTAGTACCGAACTAGCCACGTGGAGGAGGAGGATGATCAGCTTGGGCTTCGATCCCTACATGGTGATATCATGTATTCAAGTGTATGCGTTAGTATGTTTGAATGTACTAAGTATGTAGGATGCAATAAAACAAGAGATATGCATTATAATCGAAATGCATAAAAAATGCAATAGGCATAACATAACAATATGGCATGTATGATCAATATTTAAACAAAACATACTTAAGTAACTCATGCTCATATAGGATATCATATGTGTAAAAGAGACCAAGCTAGCTATTCAAGGTACAAACCCTTGGGTGGTTGTGCGGTATGAACCCCCTCACATGGTTGATGATAATCACACCTTATTACCACATTGGCTAAGTACAAACCTCTCACATGGTTGATGAGTGCAAACCCCAGCCTTGGTTACCCGAGCTCTTATTCCCCCGGTTTGGGAATGGTCTAATCCAACACTTTATATAGAGTATATCATATACATAAGCTCATTTCATCATCATATGTCATTCATATCATATGTCATGCTTTGGACCTTCAACTCCTCAAAAAACCACATCCGAACATTTTACCAAACACTTAGAGGGTGTGTAATGATAGTATAAAACCATGAAATATGGAGATGAAATCATGAAAAAAAATCCATTATAAAACAATCAATCATCATCTTGCAACACAATCACGCAATATATATAGAAACCCCTCATCAAATATAACAATAGATCGAAGAATTATAGCTCAAAACATAGCAAAACAGTCACAACTTTACATATCTTTAACATAGTGTGCAGTGAATTTCATAATAAGCAAGACCCATTTGTAAATCAACTTTAAATCATGTAATTTGAGTAAAAGCAGGCTTAAGTATCATGGGTGAAAGGAACATATGAATGAAACCCACATACCTTAGCTTTGGAGATGAACTTGATGAAGATTAGAGATGGAGACTTGAAGCTTGAATGAAATCCTTAAGACTGGTCTTGAGTTTTGGGACTTGAATCTTGAGAGAAATACTAGTCCAAGTGTTTGAGTGAGTATTGGAGAATGTTTAGGATGATATGAGGGTGAAATAAGGCTAAGTATAGGTATTTTCATGTACGAAAACCCTTAGGCCCAAGACTTGAAAGTCTTGGACTGAAGTAAAAAAAAAAAAACTGGACCAAAATAACATTGCTCCAAAACATGAATTACTCACTGGAATTTGAATTTCTACACAAATGAGTTCTACGAAAATGGGCATAAATTCTTTATCTGAACTCGTAATGAGGTGAAACCAAATGCGTTGGAAATCTATTCAAAGAGGCTTAATTGGGTAGGTTGTGGGCCACCCAGTTTGTTGTGTGCTAAGAAATATGTCCCTTTATATTTTACCCTCCTAAATCGCATTTTTGCGATTTTCGAATTTCGATAAGGTCGTTGTAAAATTTGGATTAGACCCATTTCCCACTCAATTTTATCCCCTAAGCAACAATATGAAGTCAAAATTTTAAAATAATAAACAAATTTTTAGATATATGGAAATTGCGATTACGGGAACATCCGGGGTACATTTTCGGACACTTTTTGGGGTCGTTTCATATCATAGATACATAACATATCCAATAAACACCTCTACTTAGATAAGAGCAGGGGCCACGACAAAGCAACTAGGATCACCCTCATAGTCAAAGTAGAACATAAAAAAAGTGTCTCAATACATAATAAGAACAAATAGACTAAGGTTCTCGAAGTGGAGGAATAGCACCAACTAGCTTGAGTATTACCGAACTAGCCACATAGAGGAGGATGATTAACTTAGTATTTGGTTCATACACATTGGTATCCTGTAGGCAAGAGTACACATTCATATGCTTGAATGTTCAAAGTAAGTAGGATGCTATACAACGCGAGAGAGGCATCATATAACAATTTAGCATGAATGACCATTGCTCAAGTAAAACATGTTTAAGTATCTCGTACTCATATAGGATATCATATGTGTGGTAGAGAACAAGCTAGTTTTCTAAAATACAAACCCCTTGGTTCGTTGATAATGGTCTCACCCCATCACCCCGGTGGTGTGGTACAAACCCTTACAAGGTTGATGAAAATTTCACCTTGTCACCCTGGTGGTGAAGTACAAACCCCTTCCATGGTTGATGAGTACTGATTGACATTCACGCTCCAATAAGAAAGCGGCCATTGTCAGCAATTAACCTAACCGAAGGTAGGGTCATATCCATAGGGAATATAGGGTTTGACCACAAAAATTCACTATCAATCATTTCGAGTATCGATAACTAAAATCTCTAAATTGGGGGCTTGTGATTCAAGAACAAAATATAATAAATACTATACTATGATGCCGAAAAGCACTGAATTGTAGGGACAACTTGGGAATTGTGTTCCCCATGGTTCTTTGGCTCGATTACCCTAGGTAACACAACTACAATTGGAGATTCACATGCAGAACTGTAAATTAGGTTCTTTAAGCCCTCTTGTGAAGGTGAAGGTTGAATTTCACCATGGCGCTTGATCGGCTACCATGGTGTGCCAACTAACTGTTACCTATTGTCCCAGTCAACCTCTCCTTGGTTAGGTTTGGTTGATTAGATAAGAACACATCAATCAAATTTGGTCATCTACTTCCCTTTCCTTATTCGTCACCACCTTTGTTTGGATGGTGATAGTAAGCAGGGTTTGGTGTTGGCCACCACCAACAAATAATCATAATGAAGGGAAATAAACAATCATGAAAAACCCCAATCCTAGAAATGCAATAAACCTAGTTATCTCAAGTCAAATACCCATGGTTCCCACAATCCCAACTTATGGGTTCTAAGCTACTCATGGCTAAGGCACAACAACCAAAATTGCAAATAAATGACATAATTAAGAATTTTACCCAAGGCAATGAAAATTGAAGAAACCACAAGTTGCAAACCACAAGCTTGATAGATTGATGATTAGCACAAAGCAAGGTTTACAATCCCCAAAATTGAATTTTTTTAATAGAAAAAGATAATCTATAATAATACCTAAGAGTTTCCTTGAGAGAATATTCAGAAATGACAAAAACTTCTCTAGTTCAAATCCCCTTTAATAACACCCTATCTTAAACTATATATAGTGTTTCCCGGTCGTTTCCTCATTTTCAACATTTTTCTCTCTCTAATTTATCTCTCTAAAACACTCTCTATCAATTTTTCACTGCTCGCACTGGCATGGTGAGTGAGGAACCGGTGGACAGTGACATACCACCAGACCAGGTTCATCATGGGTACTTAGATCTTGCATATCTTCCTCAACACCAAACACGCATAGATCATCCCATAGTTCTGGATAATCGTGTTTCCGTTTGGTGATCCCTTGGGGAATTTCAGAAGAGGAGATGTCTAAGGCTCGAGAAATTATTTCCCTAGTGCATTTAGGGCAGATTCAGGTCATGTTGAAGGATAGAGATGACTCTATAGGTTAAGGTCTATCTATGGGTAAATATTCAGAACAAGTTATCATCCAAATTGAGAGATCAGAATAAGCGAATTTTAGGAGAGGTACGATTGAGTCTCTTGAGAAGCTCCTAGAAATTCAAATACCTTTTAGTCAAATTTGTGGAAAAATTTATATTGGGGAACACTCCTAGGTGATGATGCTGCCACAGGAAAAGATTTAGCCAATTCCACTGGAGGAATCAACGAGGGAATCTTTTTCGGCGGCAACGATGTTGCTCTGGCAAAATTCATGGGTCAAGATGTAGCTCTTTCGACTCCTGGAGCCAAGGAGAAGTTCCCAACACAAAAGGCCCTTATTCTTAATGCATCAATTCCATTTAATTTGGAAATTAGGGTTCTTGAGACTCAAAATGTTGCCGAAGTTCTATTTTCTAAAATTGAACCAAAGGGCCCTAATACATCTTATATGAGAGACCAAGGAGATATGGTGAATCAATACAAGAAAGAATTCATAGAGAATGGGTTGGGTAAGACCTCCAGGGAAGGTGATATTATATTGAATGAGGTAAATCAGGTTCATGAGACTTCTTCAGGTGGAGTTGAGGATCCAAAAGAAGTCATGGAGGATCCTAAAGATTCTTCCTCGACCTTAGGTAAGTTCCCTGCACCTGTGACCACTGTTAAGGATTTTTCCTTTGATCAAATAAAGTGTGAAAGCAAGGATGACATTGTTGGTGGTGACTTTGAGCATGTGAAAGCTGATGAGCATCATGTTGTGAGCAGTAGTGGTGGTGTGGAGTTGAATAAGCCTGAGGAGACTTAGATCAAATACAACCAACCTCACTTGACTGCTAAACAAAATTCTATGAAAATTTCTTCAAACTTTGATGCTTACCACCCCCAAAAATCCAAAAATGTCCCCTCTATCATCAAAAATACTACCAATGATAAAGTTCCTATGACTGCCCATGCTATGAATGATAATAATCAGCAATCTAGTGAACCATCACCCCCCACTGCGGTTCAATATTTTGTTACTAGGTTGAGGATAAACCAAGTCAAGTCTGAAGTTCCCATAGATATTTCCCCTTTCAAAATTACTACTAAATAGGGCCATCCAGCTATTTTCTTTAGAAAGGAGGATTTCATTGGTAAACTTGCAGACAAATGTATATTTACCATGTTGGGGAAATTTTCTAGCACTATGCCAAGGATGGAAGTTATTAGGAAGAGTTTTATATCTTAAACTCAGTTGGTAGGTTGTGTGAATATTGCTCATTCCAACTCCAGACATATTTTTATTGATTTGGATAATGAAGATGACCTACCACTATTTGGACTAAAAAAAGAATGCACATTGATGGACAATTGATGAGATTATAGTTTTGGACCCTCACTTTTAGGCCTGAAGAAGAAACATCAATTGGTCCTGTCTGGGTAACTTTGCCAGAATTTCCATGACATTGCTACAACATAGAGCTTATTGCTGCACTTCTTACTCCTTGGGAAAGGCTTTATACCTTGACACATCCTCTATTCAAAGAACTAGAGGTAATATGGCCAAGGTTAGAATCCAGATGGACATTACTTAAGACAAACCTCAACATGTTTGGTTAGGTTTTGATGAAGAGGACCTTTCAGTTAGCATATGGAAACTAATTAAGTATGCAGATGTGCCAGATTACTGTGGGTATTGTAAGCATCAAGGAAACAAAATGATGAAGTATATGATGAAAAGAAGAGATAAGGAAGGAAACAAAAGAAGAGAATTTGAGGAAGCAGCTAAACAACAATTAGGTGGAGTGAGCAGGGATGGTACTCAACAAATGAACAAATAGGAGCCGTAGAGCCAAAATAATAATGTGAGCAACAAAGCAAAACAACCAACTAACTCTACACCAACTAAAGACCAGTGGAAAACAAAGAAGAAGAAGTCTAATAGAAGAAAATAGTCCTAAACACAAACTACTGAGCTGAAACAGGTTGTTCAAACTCAGAATATTCCCAAAGGCTCAAGTATTGACTTGAAATCTCCACAAAATGTAAATGCTGATCAAGGGTGTTTGAATCAGCCCCGCCAAACCCCCCTGATGATGAATGTGTGGAAATTGTTGATGTTAGAACCCCTCCTCTAGACCCCTCTTGTTCTGTTGTTGCTGCTGTTGCAGTTGATAGAGGAAGGATGGTGAGGCAGGAGGCACCCTCTATGTTGCAGGATGGGGAGCCAAAAGGTGGGGCTAACCAAACTTCTTCTACCACTATTGTTCACCAAAATTCTAATTTGGTTGATTCTACCACTCAGAGTGATATGGTTAGACCTGCTGTTATGCAAAGAGGCCAGAACAATAACGTGGTGTTGAGCCAATCTTAGGGTGGCATGGCCAAAAAAATAGGTAACTTGGGAAAGTACTAGTGGTTCCAAGAGCGAAAACAAACCAGGCAAGAAGAGGAGAGATGCTATGAAAAACACTAGAGAATGGAACTATTTCTGATAACATAGAGACTAGCCCTGATGAAAAGATTACTCAAGAGACTAGACCTTGCAAGAAGTTCATTCTAGTTGATGAGTATGCTATTGTGAAGGTCACTCCTCTTAATGTTCAATCTAATTCTCCTCATGAGGGAGGATTAGCTGATCCTGACACCAATATTTGTCATTTTAACTCTTATCCTGTACTTTCCAACACTGAGAAAGATGAGTATGGAGTGATAAATTGAGAAGATGAAATGGACAAAGACACATTTCCTTTTACTAAGCATGCTGGAAATGATGAAATCAGCGAGCAACTCATTAAGGACTTCATTCCTACTAATGATGATGCTATGCAGGAAGAGATTGATCAAGTAAGTCAGGAACAAGGATTGTCCCCTAGGGGGATTCATCAAACTAATGTTCACACCAAAAAACATACCAGTAGGCATCCTGTCACTAGTGGCATGCCAGTTACTAGGCTTTTTATCTCTAAATCTTCCCAAGATTAATACAATTATTTGGGATGCTAGTAGTATCAATACCCAAGGTGCTATAGAAAGAATTCAATCTCTTAAGATCATCCATCAACTGGCCATGATAGTTATTTTGGAGCCTTTTTTTGCTAACTCTCTGTTGCAAAACTATAGAACTTAATTGGCAATGGAGAAAGATGTATGCAATAGCAATGGGAAAATCTGGGTATTTTGCAACATGAAAAGGATTGTACAATGCTGGAAAATGATGAGCAGTAGCTTATATGTAAGATCCAGCATACTCAGATTTATGTATGCTAAATGTATGGATTATCTAAGAAAACCTCTCTAGGTGAGGATGTTGTACTTATCTGATAAATTTAAAGGAATGCCTTGTATGTAGCTAGAGACTTCAATGTTATTACTAACACTGAGGAAAAGCTTGGAGGAATACCTTACCACATGAAGAAGAGCTTTGAGTTTATAGTTGTTTTAGAAGGTTATGGACAATTTGATTTTGGTTTTTCTAGGCCTGAATTCACTTAGACTAATAATAGGGGAGTGATGTTTAAAATTTGGAAGAGGTTAGGTAGGGTTGTGGTCAACGATAAGTGGCTAGAAGTCATGCCTCAGAACACAGTCACTTATTTGCCTATTGTCAGCTTTGATCACAGTCCACTCTTGGTAGAAATGACTGCAAGAAATGCTATCAAGTACTTCAAATTTTTAAATTTTTGGGTTGAGCAGCCTCGTTTCTTGGAAACTATGAAAGATTGTTGGGAAAGGCCTATAACTGGGAACCCTATGTAGATCTTTCATCAGAAAATGAAGAGATTATTCTCCACTCTTAGTAGTTGGTCTAAACCTCAATTTGGGGATATTTATGCCAAAGTCAGAAGTTATGAAGAAAGAATTAAACTTGCTGAAGAGGAGCAAAATAAACATACTATTGATGTAGCCAGAGTTAATCTTCACAGCCTTAGTGTAGAATATATTAGATTCCTCAATCTTGAGAAATCAATTTTGAGGCAAAAATCTCTGTTAAACTGATTCCAATAGGGGGCTGCTAATACTGGTTACTTCCATGCTCTTCTAAGGGGAAGAAGAAGGAGGTTGTTTATCCATCAAGTTAAGGATGATGATGGGGAGTGGTTTCAAGGGGATGATAATATTGCAGAGGAAGCATGCTCTCATTTTTAGCAAATCTTTACTAGAGATGAGAAACAAATCAGAGAAGGTGTCCTAAATTGTATTCCTGTGATGATCACTCAATAGCACATTGAGAGTCTGCAACTTATTCCTGATTTGGAGGAGCTTAAGTAGGTTGTTTTCTCAATGAGCGCACACTCTACTGCTGGCCAAATGGTATCAATGGCAAGTTCTTTCAAGCTTGATGGGACATTATCAAGAATGACCTTATGGCTGTGGTGAATGCTTTGTTTTGTGGTTATACTATTCCAAAATATTTTACTCATGCTTGTTTTGTCCTATTGCCTAAGATCAAGAATCCTTGCATATTGTCTGAGTTCAGGCCAATATGCTTGAGTAACTTTGTCAACAAGGTGTTGTCTCAGCTGTTGTGTTTGAGATTGGCCCCTATCTTACCTAACCTAATTTCCCCCAATTAGTCAGGGTTTCTTTAAGTAGGAGTATCTCAAAAAAAATTATGTTATCCCAAGAGATTATCCACCAGAGCAAGTAACCTAACATTGGGGGTAATATGATGCTTGAGCTTGATATGGCTAAAATGTATGATAAAGTTTCTTGGTCATATATTTGCATAGTGATGAGGAATATGGGTTTTGCTGAAGGATTTATTGAAATGGTATGGAAGATTATGTCTAATAATTGGTACTCCATCATTATCGATGGATCAAGACATGGTTTCTTCCATTCTACTTGAGGTCTCAAGCATGGTAACACTTTATCACTAGCTCTCTTCATAATTGGTGCAGAGCTGTTGTCAAGAATACTTTATCAACTTCCTCAAAATCATAACTTTCATGGATTTTACATGGATAAAAGAGGTCCTCAAATTAATCATCTCAATTTTGCAGATGATGTAATTATATTCTCTTCGGGAAGAAGCAAAACTCTTGAGTTGGTTATGAAGGCCTTGTCTTTGTATGAAGATGTGACCGGACAATTGATCAACAAAAATAAGAGCCACTTTATTGTTCCTGATCATGACTTCAAGAGGTCTATTGATAGAGTGAAGCACATCATAGTTTTTCTATAGAAAAAAAGCTCCATTCACCTACCTAGGATGTCTTATCTACATTGGGAGGCAAAGAATTATTTACTATTCTGATCTTGTATCTAAGGTGGTTTCAAGGATTGCTGGTTGGCAAGATAAGTTATAAGCTATGGTTGTAGAGCTTCCCTCATCAAACGAGTTCTTCAATCCCTGCCTATTCAAATATTATCTGTTGCATCCGCTCTATCTATTACCCTCTATCTAATCTAAAGCATTACTGCCTATTTTTTCTAGGGATGGTTAGATGAGAAGAGGAAGTATCATTGGTCCTCCTAGAGAAATCTCAGTTTCATCAATAAACAGGGTGGTATTGGTGTCAAAACGGTGGCTGAGGTCAGTAAAGCATTCAAATATAAGCAATGGTGGACCTTTAGGGTCTAAGAGATCACTTTGGAGTGATTTTCTGAGAGCAAAATATTGCCAAAGATCAAATCTATTTAGCAAAAAATGGGATTTTAAGGAATCTCTATTTTGGAAAAACATGATAATAGACAAAATGCTTTGGAACCTCACATATGCTAGAAGATCAATTCTGGCAGTTGTTCCTTTTTGGTGGGATAATTGGTTAGGAGTTGGCCCTCTAGCTCACTTTAGGGATGTCATTTGCAAGCTAGACAACACAAGGGTAGCTTAGTTATATGAGAATGGGCAAGGGAATGTTGATAAAATTATGAAGATTGCCCCTCCCCAACATGTGGCTAATATCTTATCTTTCCAGTTACATTTCAAACAAGGTGTACTTGATAAGGTAGTCTGGAAACTAAATGCTGATGGGGTTTCTCGGTTGCTTCCGCATGGAATATGATTAGGGGACAAAGGTTTCACACTTCTCTTAATGAACTTACTTGGCATAAAAACATCCTTTTAAAATGCTCTTTCTTACTGTGTAGAGTTTTAAGGGGGAAGCTTCCTACAAATGAGAAACTGAGCAAGTTTAGGGTTGATCCTAAGAAATGTTGTTCTGTCATAGTCCTGGGCTTGATATAATGGAGCATATATTTGTTACAGGTCACTTTTCTAGGAATGTATGGACCTATTTTGCTGCATATTGTGGGATTAACAATGGTTTACTTCCTTTACATCATTATGTCATCAGATGGTGGAATTCAAATCACAAGAATGAGGCTCACAAGTCATTTCTATGGGCTGCTCCAATATTTATATGTTGGAACCTGTGTAAATATAGGTGTGCTAGTAGATATGCTGTGAAGAAATCAGACCAGATCAGAGTAAAATTCTTGATATTCAGAGACATGTTTTTTCTGATGAAAACAACATTTCCTCATATCTCTTGGCCTGCTTCCTTGACTGATATGGTTAAGCTGGTTGAAAGGTGTGTTCAGATCACTAAAATTACTCCTGTAAAGTGGAGTAAACAACCTGACTTCTGGATCAAACTCAATTCTGATGGTAGTGCCCTCAATGATGGAAGGATGGGGGCTGGGGGTATCGCTAGAGACAAAAATAAGGAGTTTATGTTTGCTTATTCTACACCTCTTTGTAATGGTTCCAACAACCAAGTTGAAGTTGAAGCAACTATGTTTGGGATTGTTTGGTGTCTATAGATGGGGTAGCACAAAGTAGTGCAGGAAGTTGATTCCCAACTATTGTTCAAATGGATACAACAGGCTGCCAATGCTTCTTGGAATGTTCATCAGGCCTTGACCAGACTAAAGTACCATATAGCTCAATTGCAGAACATTAAATGTAGACATACATTGAGGGAAGCAAATTTTGCTGTAGGTATTCTGGCCAAGCAAAGTCACAATTATGCTATTCCTCAAGTGTATTTTTATGTTGCTTAAATCCCAAAGGAGGCTAAACCCTATAATGATCTTGACAAGTTGGAAATGGTTGCATTTCAAAGAAGGAAACTTAAGAGGATTAAAGAACTACCATGAGCTAGTGGATTGCATAGTGATAGTCTTAGTTTTAACTAAGCTATTAGTGTGTTCTTCTCTAATCCTTGGTGCTGATGCTACTTAGTCCCGTAGGTTTAGATTGTCTCTTTTTTGTTTTTCTCCTTTTACTTGTATAGGGAGAGTATCCCTCATTTACTTGCATTCTTAGATTTTATGCATTGAGAGGAGTCCTCTCGTTAGTATTTTCTAAGTTTGTTTTCTTTTGTAGTATTGGGAACAAAGTTCTAAACCTTAGTAGGTTTGGAATATTGTATACCACCATAGGAAGGAGGTACGGTTTATGTCCTCTTCCTTATGTCTTTCCATCATTTTCGATCTATAATAAGGCTTAGGGGTGTACAG
>JAOTQR010000011.1:10814351-10831933 GCA_025774065.1 Solanum ossicruentum
TATATGCACAATTTTCAAGAATTTTGAATTATCTGATTTACCTTGTTAGTTCTTCATGGTTTCCACAACCCTAGTTGTGGATTTAGCTACTCATGATTTGTGTAGATGTAAGAATTATAAATTGGAAAAACATAATTGAACACTTACACAATTGAATTATGAACAAGCAAATCCAACTTCAAAGCAAATCACAAAATTAAAGATGAAATTAACATACAAGTGTTCTCAAATTCTCTTCAATGTAATCTCACTATTTTCTCTCTCTAATTACTGAGTTCTCTGAGTATTATGCAAAAACTTATGAAAAATAACCTAAAAAACCTACTTATAATATGTAAAATATAAGTCCTAAACATAGTAGGATAACTCGTCGGCACGCCATACGAAAGGATTTTACGAGCCGTATTGCATTCCATAGCCTGTAGTCAGGGTCCCATACAATGCTGCTGAAAATTTAGACTTCAAGTCTATGATACCTCTATACGACTCGTGAAGTGGTTTGCGTCCCCTAAGGGGGTTTTGTCTGATGAATCTTCAAAAAGTCTCAATCCCCGATCCTTAGGGCACAAACCATTGTCTACGACTCGTAAATCATTCCATGATCCATCTGCATGTTCATAAAGTGAACTTCAAAAAATTATCCCATGATTGGAATTGTCAACAAAACCACTTCACGGCCCATAGAATGATCTACGACCGGTAAAGGGTCTCGTATTGCATAAAAATTCAACAACTTATGTATATCTTCCCAAAATTAAGGCCAAACCTGTAATCCTGCAAATATAACATAAAAACACATAATACCAACTAACATCGCATTGAGAACACATAAAATTCCAAGTTTTAAGCATCAGAAGTGTTGTATTTTGACAGCACATCAACACCCTCAACTTAAAATTGTTGCTTGTCCTTAAGCGACGGACTCAATCTACTTAGATAATAAAGTAGCAAATAGACCTCAACCCAATGACATACATCACATAAATTCATACTAAGATACTCACACCACCTTTTCAAAACACAATCAGATAACCATCTAGTAAACCAATATAGACTAGTGCATGTGACAACACAACTATGACAAGTGAGGTACTATTAACAATCCACAATTTCTATGTAAGTCTAGTGCTAACAATGCGATGTAAGTGCCCTCACAGAAAAAGTCTCATATCTGACACTCAATGATGTTTTCGTGTATAACCTTAGGATGATGCAAAATCACTCACTCTCATAAAAGATATTCATGCATCATGCCTAACACCATTGGCTTTTCCCTATACTCATGATTATGACCTTCAATTACTTGGACTAGGATCACTTTAGGACTTTCTAGGCTTGTAATGTAGGCTCAGGGGCTTTGGTATGGTATTTCGGGGACACAGTGACTAACAACCCTCCTCGACACTGTGTTTTTCTACACTTCCCCTTTACCAACTCTTGTTATTTTTATCTTCTTCTCCCTTTCTCCTATTTCAAGCTTTTCTGGGTGCTTTCTTTTTATTTTTCAGCCTTTCGCGTTGCTTTTGCACTTCATCTTTCTTTTAAGCTCACAAATAAGGCATCAATTATTTTTTTTGCACCCAATACATAATTTTTCCCTTTTTCGTTGTGTCACTAAATTCCCACTTATTTTTGTGTTTCTCCCTTACACTAGCCACCCTCAACTTAGGCTTTTGGCCTGAGTTAAGGTGCACAATATCCATCCTCAGAACCAGGGCCATCAAAACCAGGGCCACTTTTGGTAGTGACCCTCAACTTAGGCTTTTTGCCTCAGTTAAGGTGCACAATGTTCAAGGAAGGATAGGAACTGAAACTACGAATTCACCAATTATGATTTGGGTGCTTTAACCATTCAGCCATGGATGCTTAGCTAGGATCCATGTACATGGTGAATAACCAAATTCCAATTGAAATGAAATCTTTAGGATAAATCAATGCAATTTAGGTGGAATCAATGAGAGAACATCTATTCAAATCCTGGATTTTTGAATTGAGAGAGATCAAGAATTAACAAGGCTAGGTTAATCATGTATGTGCAAAGAATATGTATATGTTAGGCTCAAACATTAGGAACAAGGGATATATTGCAATTTTGGTTGGTCATTTAGGCTAAGTGGACTATTAAGAACAATGGGCTAAGATCCTTTTCTAATCCAATTAATCTACAGTCTATCTTAGAGTAATAAGACAAGTTCTGAATTAGCACACAACACATGAATTTAGCAAATTAAGCTCAAACTCACATGGTATTGACTACATTATCAACAAAAGACTCTCAGATCATGCTTTTCATCTCAATTTATCCTAACTTATCAGAACAAAAATTGTCACACACCTAACATGCATGGTTGCTACATAAACTACTAATCAAAATTTTTGGTGGATATCATTTTTCACACAAAACACAAAAAATATGCTATATGCCACAAGTATTAGTACTATATGCTACACAAACTACATAGACATCTTAAACATGCTAGTTCAACAGAAAGTAAATATCCATGGAGAAAAAGAACATAGGCAAGAAAGCTCCAGGATAAAAAATTGGGGTAGTTATGGGCCCAAGATGCTCAGGCTTCGCTGAGGCCCATAACTACCCATACCTCATAAAAAAGATGTGTATTGTCCCCAATTCATGCAATCAAAGCAAAACAAAACATAAAGGGGTATAAAATCATACCTGGGTGCCTAAGCGCTAATGTAATACCCTGGGTTACCTCCCAAGCAGCGCCTGATTTATTATCGCGACATGACATAGATGGCTTGAGTACTGCGACTTCTTCAAGATCTTATTCATCCACAGTTTTTATCTCTTCCATGTTTCCAAAGTATGGATTGACTCTTTGGCCATTTACCTTGAAAGTTGCTCCACTTCTTTTCTCAACTTGATAGCCTCGTGATCGAAGATACGTGCTACGCAAAATGGTCGCATCTATCTGAATTTGAGATTCCCAGGGAACAACTTCAATCTTAAATTGTAGAGAAGCACCAAGTCCCCTAGTGCGATAAAGCGGATACTGTCAAGAAATAGAACCTGGCCATGATTTGGGATCGAACCCACAGGGAATACATAGACTCAAGAGAATTCAATGACTACAATTAAATAGTTAACAAACTTACTTCCCCAAAGAGGGGGGTTGAAGTAATCAAGGGAAAACAAAACAAAACTAACTAACACATAAGAGAAATCAATATGGAGAGAAACTAAGGTATTGTGTTCCCCATAATTCCCTAACTTAGTATCACTGGATAACCTAATTCTTTTCTAGTGCGCAATATGTAGGACGGTAAGTTAAGTTCACCAAGACCTTTGGTCAAAGGTGAGAGGTGAATTTCACTATGTGACTTGGCCCATATCCATAGTGTGCTTTACTAACCCTTACCTATTAGTTCAGTATAACCTCTCCTTGGCCCAGATTGGTTGGTTAGACGAGAACATATCAATCGAATCCTATTAATTAATCTCTTTTCCTATTTATAACTACCTTGGACCAGTCAGTAACTCTAGGCGAGTTCTAATGTTGGGCACCATCATAAAACATACAAAACGAAGAGAGTTAATTAATATATGCATGCACACTTTTCAAGAATTTTGAATTATCCAGTTTCAGCTTGTTAGTTCTTCATGGTTCCCACAACCCTAGCTGTGGATTTAGCTACTAATGCTTTGTGTAAATTTAGTAACTATGAATTGGAAAAATATAATTGTACACTTACACAAATGAATTACAAACAAGCAAATCCAACTTCAAAGAGAATAATAAGATTAAAGATGAAATTAAAGTACAAGTGTTCTCAGAATCTCTCCACTGTAATCTCACTATTTTCTCTCTATTATTACTGAGTTCTCTGAGTACTGTGCGAAGACATATAAAAAAAATAACCAAAAAAACCTATTTGTAATAAGTAAAATACAAGTCCTAAACATGATGGCATAACTGGTCGGCACGCCATACGAAAGGTCGTATTGTATTTTACTACCCATAATCGGGGTCTCATACAGTGCTGCTGGAAATTCAGACTTTAAGTCTACTACACCTCTATATGTCTCGTAAAGTGATTTATGACCCATAAGGGGGTTTCGTTTGATGAATCTTCAGAAAGTCCCAATCTTTGATCCTAAGAGCACGAACCATGGTCTACGACTCGTAAATCATTCCCTGACTCATCTGCATGTTTCTACAACCAACTTTACAAAATCAGCCCCTCACTGAAATTCTCTACGATACTACTTTACAATGTGTAGAATGATCTATGGCCCGTAAAGAGTCTCGTACTACATCAAAATTCAGCAACTTCTGTATTTCTTCCCAAAAATAAGGCCAAACATGTAATCCTGCAAATATAACATAAAAGTACATAAAACCAACTAACATTGCATTAAAGCACACAAAATTCCATGTTTAAGCATCAAAAGTTTTGTATTTTGATAGCACATAAGGTGGACTTCGAAAAATTCAAAGCGATTCAGGTGGATTAATGTACTTATCTTCCTAAAAGGGGAGGGGGGTTGTAGTAACTACAAGAAGTAATCCTAAACTAAGACAAGTGTGAAACTAGTTACGAAGAGTAACCAGGTTATTGTGCTCCTGATGATTCCCTAACTCGGTATTACCAGATAATCAAATTCTTTTCTAGTGTGTAGCATGCACAATGGTAAGTTATGTTTACCAAACCCTTTGACCCACGCAAGAGATAAATTTTACTACATGATTTGATCCATCCCCGCATTGTGACATTCCTAACCCTTACCTATTGTTCTAGTACAACCTCCCCTTGGCCCATTTTGGTTGATTAGACGAGAAATATCAATTGAATTTTGTTAATTAATCTCTTTTTCTATTTATTACTACCTCAATCCAGTTGTAACACTAGGCAAGTTCTAACGTTGTCCACTGTTAAAAAACATTCAAACCAAAGAGAATTAATAAATACATATATGTACACTTTTCAAGAATTACAAATTATTTGATTTTATCGTATTATTTCTTTATTGTTCCCACAACCCTTATTGTAGCTTTAGCTACTCATGATTAGTGTAGATTTGAGAATCATGAATTTGAATAACATAATTGAGCACTTACACAAGAGAATTAAGTACAACAAATCCAAGCTCTTCACCAAGAATTACAAGATTGAATTAAAAGCACAAGATAAAGTCCCACAAGTGTTTCTCTGAAGCTCTTTACTATTCTCTATCATTCTGTAATGTTACATATGAAAAATAGCACAAAAAATCTATTTATAGTCTTTAAAATGCAACACGAAAATGGATTAGGAGAACTGGGTCGACAGACTCTATGGGCACTTCTCTGAGTCATATCATGCTTTGTGGCCCGTAGTCGGGGCTTCGTGAACTTCAGCTTCAATTTTGGTACTGATTTCTACGACATCCTTCTATGGCCCATATAAAGTTTTATGACGCGTAAGGGGTTTCATTTGATGACTTTTAGCAACTCCGCACTTTTTGATCCTCAAGGTATGACACTATGTCTACGACTCGTAAAAGCTTCTACGGCTCGTCTGCATGTTTGTAGACTTAACTTCAGAAAATCACCCTTCATTAGAAGTTTGTACAAAACCAGATCTACAGCCCGTGGAGTTCTATATGGCCTGTAAAAAGTCTTATGAAACCTCAGCTTCTGTAAAAATCTGCATACTTAGCCCAAAAATTGTGCCAACCCTGTAATCCTGCTAAACAAGCATAAAACACATCAAATCTACTAACATCGCTTTTAGAACACATAAAATTCTAAGTTTTTAAGCATCAAATGTGTTGTATTTTGGTAGCACATCAACATCCTCAATGTAAAATTGTTACTTGTCCTCAAGCGATGAACTCAATCTACATAAGTTGTACAATTACACATAAACCTCAATCTAATGGCATACATCACATCAAACTCAAGCATAAATACCCACACCACTTTTAAAACACATCAGATAGCTATTTAGTAAACCAATACAGATCGACATATGTGACAGTGCAACTATGACAAGCAATACAATTATTAACAAACAACATTTACTGAGTTAGTCCAATGTCAACAATACAATGCAAGTGACTTCACAGAAAGAAGTCTCATATCCCTCTCGTGATGATATTTTTAGATTTAATGCTTGGGATTATGTGAAATCACTCATTCTCACAAAATACATTCAAATACCATACTCAGTACCATATGATTTTCCCTATACTCAAGACTATAACCTTTGACTACTTGGACTTGGTTCACTTTAGGATTTTGTTGGCATGTAGCTAGGCTCCGGGGGCTTTGGTATGATGTTTTAGGAACATAGTGACTAAAGGCCCTCTTTGACACTGTACATTTCTACACTTTTGCCTACTAACACTATTATTTTTCACTGCATTCTAGCTTTCTCCTATTTCAAGCTTTTCTGGGTGCCTTATTCTCATTTTTTAGATTTTTGCCTTTTATTTTCACATCATTTTTCTTTTTAGATCGTTGATTAGGCATCACTCATTTTTCTTGCACCCAGAACATATTTTTATCTCCTTTTCCCTGTATCACCAGTTTTCTATCTTATTTTGTGTTTAACCTTACACCAACCACCCTCAACTTGGATTTTTGGCCTGAGTCGAGATGCATAATATCCAATGCAGGAACCAAGGCTACTTTTTGATAACCACTCTCAACTAAGATTTTAGCCTTAGTCATGCTTTTTATCTCAATTCACCCTTACTTCTCAGAACAAGTATTGTCATCAATCAAACATGCATGGTTGCTATCAAGCTTACCTACCAAAATTTTGGTGGGTATCCTTTTTCACATAAAAACACAAAAACAAACATATGCCATAGATATTAGTACTAAATGCTAACAATACTACCAACACATCCTAAATATGCCGGTTCAACAGAAATTAAATATCCATGGAGAAAAAGAACACATGCAAGAAAACCCCTAGGATTCAAAATTAGGGATAGTTATAGGCCAAGGTTACTCAGACTTCACTAAGACCTATAAATACCCACACCCCATCGAAAATTGTCCTCAATGCACAAAAATGGAAAATAACGCATGAGTCAAAAGGAACATACTTGGACACCTAAGCACTGGTCTCTGGCGGAGTCTGGCCACCCTCAACCTGCTGGTGGCCTTTCCAATGGTAGAAACATGTCCAAAGGGGCCAGCACCCCTCACCTTCTCAAGCTCATGAGCCTGTTGCAGTTCCTTATCCTATCTCGAGTGCATCACGACGAGCTCTAGCTCTAGCTCTTGCTCCTCTGTCAACCCCGCCTACAGTCTCATTGAATTTGGATAATCATTTATGCGAGGCTTCATCCCGTGGGAAGTGTGTGATAGCTCCTCAGGAGTAAACAAGTCCACCACTGGCACTGGAGACGTAGGTTATGGGAATACAATCACTGCGACCAACGCTACTGTCATGTCTGCCCAGAGCTGCTAAATCACCATTTGTAGGGCCATTATATCTGTTGTCCATATTGTGCTAAGGGTTTGCTAGACTCACATCTTAAAATCATCTATACGAGCATCTACGACAGTGAGTCTGCCCTGGATAGTTGCAGTTATGAATGCCTCTATACATCCCTCGGACTCTGAAATGGCTTGGAAAACCTAGGGCCTGATCTGCTAAAGTAACTAAGTCAATTGGAACTCAGTATGGGCCAGTCTCTGTACCATGGCCTGAGTGGATGTCGCTGACACATAGACTATGCCAATGGATGTTGTTAGTGTAGGAATGGCCTATGGGGGCAGAAGTAGTAGTATTGGTCCCCCTCTCCATATTAGTATCAATCTGTGGAGGCCTCTCCTCGGTAGTAGCAGCAGAAGTGGTGGTGGATGGAGTCTCAAAAAGTGGCTCTAGTGCGAACATCTCAGGCATCTGAGTTGGCTGACGCGGTGCTTGCTGTAGGGCCACCAGATTATCCTCAACCTTAATCAAGTTGGCATCTAGAGTATGCTGGACCACAATTAATGAGTCCCCATGATATAGATTCTCCACCCCCAACACTATATAGAGTCTGTAAATCAAACAAGGAAAGAGGATGGAGGTAGACCTCTTCATGGCTATCTCGTGGATCTGCTCTGCAATGAGGCTGGTCCATTCAATCTCATAGCAAGCTAAGATGCTGGCAATAAAAATCATATTGTCCAATGTCAAAGTATTATCTGCAACCATTGGCTGCATCCGCGATCTCGTAACATCCCACCAAAATTTGGTAGGGAAACTAAGTGAGGCCATCACCATGGCCTCAGAAGAAGTGGCTATCCATGCAGGGTCCGGGCACTGCTCTGCAATCTATGCTGCCACTCATCTTATCAAACTAGCCTTGTGGTTTTGGTATTTCATTAGGGCCTTGTCCCTGGTCTGCGCCAATCTGCAGTCATACTCCACTGTTGATCTAGGTGTTGGGAAGTTAGGCCCGAAAAACATACGGCGGATGGTCATCTTGGAGATATCTACCTGTCGAGCTCTCACTCTAGTGTGTATTAGTCTGGACTGAGCGAGGAACTTCTTCCCCTTGGGAAGAAGGCTGAGAATATGGCAGCGAAGGAGGTATAGGACTCACAAACCATGGTCGAGAAGTACTTCCCCGGTGCTCTGGCCACCCGGTGGAGCCTGTATCTGTTAATAGTGTCCTGGAAGCCGGGGACATTGTCTAGTCCGGAAGAGATGATCTAATGCTCCTAAAAAATAGAGTGAGTTGGCTGCCCTGCTTGTTTTGCTGCATGCCCTCTATGTAGATCTCCTTCATACCCTCAACACACCATCGGGTAGAGAGAGCGTCTGACGGTAATGGTGATGCCTGAGGTGCTACGATAGAGGACTCTATCTCTGACACTTTGCCGAACTCTGACTCTGACTTCTCTCTAGATAGAGTCATCTGAATGGAGCTTCTACTGTTGTTGCCTCCTCTTCAAATTAGGGAGAGCAAACAATGATGGCCTAGGTCTGGGCCTACCTAAGTCTAGCGACAGCCCGTGTTTGTGGTCGATCAGCATCCGTGTCAGGTCAGACACTGAGCTCCTCAAGTGATTTACTAGTCTCAGAGGCGCCTTGATCCTCCGTGGTCTTATTTCTCAGCCTTCTCTGCATGGCTCGGATCCCATCATGTCTTTACTTAGGAGCTATAGTACCTGAAACATACACATTTAGCAAACATGGTTAGCCCCACAAGTTAAGGAACTAAAAGCAAAATCAATTCAGACTTGGTAACACAAGGGACTACGAAGGCGTTTCTACAAGCGGTAGTAAAAACTACAACCCATATAAGGCCTTCGTAAAAGTAGTGTACATCAATTTTGTTTACTGGAACTGCATTTGCGAGATCAGTTACGACTCATAGAAGAATCTATGAGTCATAGACTGAGTCATAAAAGTGTTCTAATGTTTAAATTTTTTCAGCAGGGATCTATAAGACTTGTCTATGAGTCCCAGAATATTCTGCGACTCATAGACAAGTCTCGTCTGATAGGTTATCTAAAATATTCAAGTTTTTGGATCTTCAACCAAGGGGCAACTTATGGCTCGAAAAAATTTCCATGGGCTGAAGAAAGCCCTCGTAGAGTGAAAAACCGAAAACCGTGAGTTTCTAAGCCTGTCAACATGAATCCTACAAAATATTTTTAATAGTAAATTTAGCATCGAAGAAAGTTATGGCATATTCCCACATAATTTCAGTCAAACACCCAACATCTCACATGTAATTCTTTTCATAAACCCCATCGAATATCATTTTGCAAATTTTCCCAAGCCAACAGACCCTATTTGAATGAATTAGCATCAAATTACATACATGTCATCATACATCAATCTTTCAAGAACAAAGTCAATTTAATCCAAATGACATGTGACCACATGGTTTTCGTATACATTATTCAAACACTTATTCATAGACAAAGCCACACACATAATTTTTCAACTTAACACTTATTCAAGCATTGGGCAAACATAGGTTCACACCTCTACTAATTCGATTACCATACCCTACAAAGAATTTCAACCTAGTCACACAATTTCAGTATTTCAAAGAAATTTTAGGGTCAAGGGCTTACCCAATTGAGTAAAAAAGTTTCAAGAAATTGAGGGACAAGCTGAGGAAGAGGAACCCTAGTGTTGTCGGAGGTAGCTGGAAAAATGGCTGGAAAATGGGTGTGGCCGATCGCTAGTGGTTGAAGGAATAAGGAAAGGGGTTGTCGGGTTCCTTGTGTAATTTTAGGGAAGAATGGGGTCAAATTAATTTGACTCCTTCTATTTATAAATTGATCGGATTGATTAAAATTAATGGGCCTGGGCTCTATGCAACCTCGATTATGGGCCGTAGAAGATTTTATAGCCCGTTGATCATGGTCTCATGGAATGCCCAAACCCTAAGTTTGGGGATTGGGTTTCACGGACCAATCTATGAGTCGTACAATTGAGTACGACTCGTAGAGTTGGTCGTACAAACCTCCACAATTAACTAATCAATAGAAGGACTTACTTGTGGTCCACGAGCACCATTCACGGCCCATAGTTTTATCTATGGACCATAAAGTTGGCTCGTAGACTGGAGTGCATAACGTTTTGCTCACTGGAAGTATCCTATGAGATAGTGTAGGGGTTGTAGTTTTACATATAGGCCGTAGAACCAGTCATAGAAACACTTCTTGATGCCTTTTCTTCCAAGGATGGCTGACTTAGTCATGTACCTGCATATTCTTCACAAAACATACTGTTACCCTATATACAACCAGTCCAATGTCCACAAATTACAAACAAAATGCGAAAGTTTAAAGTACCTACAAGTTCAAAAGCTAAAAACAAAACACAACAACAACTATTACATTAAATATCTTGGGTTGCCTACCAAGTAAAGCCAAATTTATCATCGTGGCACGACTTAGCCAACTTTGTTACTCTGACTTTACCAAGTGCCCTAACATCCTTCTTCAGATCGTCTGACCTCTTCATTGACTGGAAGATATTGAAGACAACTTCTTCATCATTCAATCTGAACTTGAGTTAGCCAACTTTCATATCTACTAGTGCTTGACCAGTGGCTAAGAAGGACCTTCCTAATATGATTGGGACTTTGAAGCTGACTTCGCAATCTAGGATCACAAAGTCTGCGGGGAATAAGGATTTCTCAACTTTGATGAGTATGTTATAACGCATCCCCACAGGCTTCTTCACCGTGTAGTCAGCCATCAATAATTGTATGCTTGTTGGAGTAAGGACTCCCAATCCTAGCTTCTTCAAGACCTCAAGGGGCATGGTAAAAACATCAGGATCTTCTCGCTTTTGCACCAAGAACCTTGTAGAAATTGCAATGCAATGTTGAAGCTCTTGGGGGACCTCCTAACTCACACTGCACCTTTTTGTAACCAAGTCCTTCATAAACTTCGCATACCCTGGCATCTTCTCTACAGCCTCAATGAGAAGGATGTTGATGGAGAGTTATTCCAACATGGAGAGAAAGTGCTTGAAATTACCCTCCTCCTCCTTCTTTTTGATTCTTTGAGGGAAGGGAGTAGGAGGCTGAATACTTTTGTCTGTAAATACTGCATATTTGATTCCATCCATAAATCGATACGAATGGGCTTCAACTTTTATGGAACCTTTGCAGCCTCATTCACCCCATCTTTGGCAGGATCATCTCCAGTATCAAAATCTTTGACCTTAATTTCCTCTCGAATATCATCATCATTGACAGATATGGGAAGATCAATGGTACTCTTACATCCACGAGTAGTGACCGCCATACACTGGCCCTTATTCTTTGGGTTCTGAACTGTGTTGCTAGGCAAAGTACCTCTCTGACACTGGTTGTGTTGAGTTGATACATGACCAAACTGTTGGTCCAACTGTTTGATAGCAACAAAATACTCAATTTTTTATTTGTGCTGGAGATGTCAGACTTTATTCCCATCAATGTCTCATCCTGTGTGTCAGATTCTTCAATAGTCGGTCAAACATCTCCTTAACTCTAGAAGCACTAGCACTGATGACACGATTGTGCGATGGCATACAAAGAACCATTTCTGTAGCCATCAGTGCAACCCCAATCAACAACTCTGTCTTTGACCCTATTTCTATCATAGTAAACTCCACGGTTGTCTCTGAAAGCGCCATCTCTATTATAGTTCCAACCTTGGTTTTCTTGACCTTGGTGCCAATAGTCCTGATTGTACCCTTGGGCATTGGTATGGAAATTCCCTGTCTAATTAGCAACAAAGCAAGTGTCCTCCTCATAGTAAGGCTCCTCGTAAATGGGTACTCGCGATAGCTGATGAACAACTGCATTAACTCATTCTTGATTCTACTTCATCATCACCTCCATCATGGTACTAATCCGAGCAAGCTTTTGCATTATCTCCTTATTTATTTTAACTTGCTCCGAAGAACACAAGCTCTTTGTAGATGATCTATCTCTTGGCCCCCATGCACGATTTGTCTTGACCACCGTTTCTAGCTTCTCAGCAACCCTTGTAAATGGTTGATCTAAAAACATGCCCCTACGATGGTGTCAACTCATATTTAGCTATTCTCGTCCAAGGCACGACAGGAGATCTTGACCAAGGCATCATAAATAATTTGGTGGTCAGGAACACTTCTCAAGCACTTTATAAAACGCTCCCATATAGTACTAATTGAGTCACCAAGAAGTTGTTAAAAGTTGTTGATCTGATATTTCAACTTGAGCTTCTTTAATCTTGGGAAGAACCTCTCCAAAATAGCCTTCTACAACTTAGCCCAACTGCTGATCGAACTCAGTGGAAGCTCGGATAGCCGTAGCGCTGCATTGCCTGTTAGAGATAATAGGAAGACACGAAGTCCAACAATATACATGTATGTGTTCCTATTACACTCTTACAGACAAACACAACGTTTTGTAGATGACTATACAGATACTTTGATGGTAGGCCCTCAAACTTTGTGTAGATGACTATTTTTCACACAATGTTGTGTAGATGACTTATCAATAAAGGTCCACTCTCTCTCTCTATTGGCAAAATATTAGCCATCCACTTGTATGCATAAGATGCATTAGCCTATCTTTTAGGCTCTATAAAAAGCCTCCCCCTAAAACATTAGAGGCATCAGAAAATTACCTACTTAATTTTCTCTCAGCCTTTCCCTTTGTACTCTCCATTGTAATTCTCCTTTAATGCAAGTTTTCAAGTTCTTTTAAGTAAGCTTCTTCTTTAATTTTGAAGAATTTCAATTTATTAATTTATTATTATACACTCATACAATGAGGTAATAATTGGTATCAGAGCCATGATGACAGTATACATACTTAGCATAAGCAATTAAGTATCCATACTGTCCGAAGCCTGCTTGTTTTCCTTACTTACAATATTAATATTAGAATAAGCATATGTTATAATTCTTGATATTACTATTCCTTATTATCATGTTTTAAACAGTTTCTACTTTGTATGAGGTACTCATCTCTCTCTAAGTGTGTGAGGCTTCCGAGTAATACCCGGTTTAAGACGTTGGTCAGTCGTAGAGAGGTCGTAGCAAGGAGGGCGTAAAAGATTATTAAGTGGTTCCGCCGCTAAGATAACTCTAGAGAGATAAGAGATAAAGCCAAGAAGACATGTAGAAATACTTAAACCTTTGATAAATAGGAATAGTACTTTTCAAAAATTTTCACATATCACTTTTTCTAGTATTCTCATGGTCAAGATAGGATAAAATAGAGCTTTGGAAAGTAGTCTTCCCCATGACTAGCAAAAACCTTATCAATAGTGTTAACATCAGTTCTAAGGCAACTCAGTTGCTAAAATAGAAAGTAGTTTAGAAAACTGGAACACACCAGAAGAATCCTTTCACAAGATCTACTAAACAGGTAGTTTTAGCTTTATTAAGAAGCATAATATTAAGACCTGTGAGTCCACTGTAGCCATTAATAATTCATTAGAAATTATTAAATTATTAAATGAACAAGATATAAGCAGATATAAAACTCAGTTTAACTATCTGCATATAGGGCTTGTTCAGGTTGCCATAAAACCCCTTTTTAGAAAAGGTCTAGATATTCCCGTTTGTGCACTCCTTAAAGATGCTAGATTCTTGAACTTCGAAGACTCTCTTCTTGGAGTAATCAAAAGTAACCTGGCTGAAGGACCTGGTTACTTCAACTGCTACCCTAATTTCTCTGTAGAATGATCCAAACATATTGGATACTTTGACTCTTAATGTTTAGACCAAGAATATGAATAATAAAGCTGACACTAGAGAAATAGCTGTCATTTATCGAGTCTACTATAGGCTCATGGGTACCACTCTAGCCCCGAAGGCTAAAATTGAAAGTGTTAAAGGTGTCAATATATTAATGGAAGCTAACCAAGAGCATAGTACCATCTTTATTCCCAGACTCCTCAAATGGACTGATATCCTAGGAAGTACTGACTGGCACTTTGAGGCCGTTACCCAGCCTAGACCCTCTTTTTCTGAAAAGAGACAGATAGAAAGAGTATTTAAAATCTTGATGGTTCCATTGATATTAAATTTCTCGACTACAAGTTGAGTCAAATCTTTGAATCTACCTCAAAGCCCGGAGGAATTCAGTAGCTTTAGGTCCAATAGTGTTAGGTCCAACAATGACAAAGGGAAACTCAGAGGAGTTGATTTCTCTGGTGAAATTCCTAAAGTCTATTACTAACCCAGAGTCCATGAACCAAGTAGTCCAACAGATTCTGACATGGAACCCCCTAGGCATTATTCTGACCCCAGTTTAGGAGTCATTAAGGCATAAGACAACCACTCTCCTGACCTTAAAGCCCTCAAACTTCTTTGGACTGACCCAAAAAATAAGCTGAAAGAAACTTGGTATGTCAATACCTATTCTCAAAACCAGAAAGCTCTGTTTGGAGAAGAATGGATTGCTGACATGAAAAGAATCAAATGTGAATTGAGTTCTTTAAGTGGTTCGAAATCACTAGAAAACTTGATGAACAAAAGGATTCTCTTCAAGTCTTAGTTAACAAATGGTATAGTCAATCCAACAAAGTTATTGAGTCTACTATCCCTCTCTTAGAAGGAATAAAAGTTCCTCATTCTAATGAAATCGTCCTTGCAGCCTCTTTCAAGCTAAAAAGCGAAAAACCTCATCTTTCTCCTCTAAACAAGGATTTGGACAAACTCATAGAATAAAACAACTATACCAATAGATTATTATACACCATCTCTCAACAGATTGAAGAGTCCAAAGAAAATTCCATTTTCTCGGGTCCTAAAAAAGCTAGCACTAGCAATATTAGCACTACCCTTGAAACAAATCCTATCTTCAAACCCCCAGAGTTTTCAAAAGATAAATTTCCTAAACTCAGTGACAATTTTGAAGTTTCGGGTAAAATCATTGAACAATTCAATGAAAAGTTAGCTAAATTCATCATCTCTAAAGAGAAAGAAAGTATCAAAACTCTTACTAAAGAGGACACTCTGCTTAAACTCTCCAATGATCGATACCATAATTGAATAAATTACTATAGGAGACCTTCATTCTCGGACACTCAATTCGAAGAAAATGCTTTTCTCTCATCCTATTCTCATGAAGGAAGAAGCATAACAGAATGGAATATTGACAGTCTGGATGAACATCAGATCTACAATATACTCCATGAAATGGGCGTTGCTATAACCGCCTACAAAATCAGAGGAGCATCTGATAAAGAAGCTGCTACTATGATAACATCTGGTTTTACCGGAATGCTTCGACATTGGTGGGATAATTATTTCTCAGACAATGTCAAAAACACCATTTACAACGCTACTACAATCAAAACAGTCGTAAAAATTGAAAGTGGTATAGAAATCTCGACCCAACAACCCAAAGAAGATGCTTGTGCTACACTTCTTTACCATATAGCTAAACATTTTGTGGGAGAATGCAAATTATTTCAAGATAGGAGCTTAGAAATTCTTAATAATCTATCTTGCCCAAAACTTACCAATTTCAAATGGTCTAAAGATAACTTTCTTGTCAAAATTATGGTTAGGCCTGACTGCGATAGTGATTTTTAGAAGGAATGCTTCATTAGCGGGTTACCTCCAATATTTGCATAAAAGGTAAGAACCAAAATCGAAGATAGATATGAAGGAAAAATCCCATACAGCCGAATGACTTACGGAGATATCACCAGTTTCATTAATACTGTCGGCCTTGAGTTATGCACAAACATTAAACTCAAAAACTAACTCAAAAGAGATGAAAAATCTTCTAACAAAAAGTTAGGAAGTTTCTGTCGAGACTTTGGGTTCACCAAGGTAGATTCTCCTCCTTCAAAAAGGAATAAAAAATTATCTAAAAAAATCCTCCCACAAAACTAGGAGAAAAACGTCTAAAGATAATCCTGAAAAATCTATTAAAAGAAAATTCAAAAAGCGAAGGCCTGCATCTAAAGAAGATGTTTGTTGGAACTGCGTCCTAGAAGAGAGTCTTCGAAGTTCAAGAATCTGGCATCTCGAGTGCACAAACGGGAATATCTAGACCTTTTCTAAAAAGGGATTTTATGGTAACCTGAACAAGCCCTATATGCAGATAGTTAAACTGAGTTTTGTATCTGCTTATATCTTGTTCATTTAATAACTTAATAATTTCTTATGAATTATTAATGACTACAGTGGACTCACAGGTCTTAATATTATGCTTCTTAATAAAGCTAAAACTACCTGTTTAGTAGATCTTGTGAAAGGGTTCTTCTGGTATGTTCCAGTTTTCTAAACTACTTTCTGTTTTAGCAATCTGAGTTGCCTTAGAACTGATGTTAACACTATTGACATGGTTTTTGCTAGTCACAGGGAAGACTACTATCCATAGCTCTATGTTATACTATCTTGACTATGAGAATACTAGAAAAAGTGATATGCGAAAAATTTTGAATAGTACTATTCCTATTTATCAAAGGTTTAAGTATTTTTACATATCTCTTGGCTTTATTTCTTCTCTCTCTAGAGTTATCTTAGCGACGGGACCACCTAACAGTCTTTTACGCCCTCTTGGCTACGACTTCTCTACGGCTGACCAACATCTTAAATCAGGTATTACTCGGAAGCCTCACACACTTAGAGAGAGATAAGTACCTCATACAATGTAGAAATTGTTTAAAACATGATAATAAGGAATAGTAATATCCAGAATTATAACATATGCTTATTCTAATATTAATATAGTAAGAAAGTAAAACAAGCAGGCTCTGGACAGTATGGATACTTAGTTGCTCATGCTAACTATGTATACTACCATCATGGCTTTGATACCAATTATTACCGGATCGTAAAGAGTGTATAATAATAAATTAATAAGTTGAAATTCTTCAAAATTAAAGTAGAAGCTTACTTAAAAGAACTTGAAAACTTGCATCAAAGGAGAATTACAATGGAGAGTACAAAGGGAAAGGCTGAGAGAAAATTGAGTAGGTAATTTTTTGATGCCTCTAATGTTTTAGCAGGAGGATTTTTATAGAGCCTAAAAGAGAGGCTAATGCGTCTTGTGTATACAAGTGGACGACTAAGATTTTTCCAAGAGAGAGAGAGAGTGGGCCTTTATTGATAAGGACCTTAGTGGACGCGTGAAGGATAAGATTCCTTCCTAGTGGACC
>JAOTQR010000011.1:10832741-10864502 GCA_025774065.1 Solanum ossicruentum
AAAATATTCTCTCAAGAATATTTTTAGGGTTCCAATCTTAGATTAGTATTTTCTCTTTGAAAACCCAATTTTGGGGAATTGCAAATCCTGTGCTACAGACTTTGGAATTTATCAAGCTTGTAAATTTGCAATTTGGGTGTCTGCACTTTCATTGGAGTTGGTAAAATTCTCAACTATGAATTTTACTTGCAATTATGTGTGTTTTATCTTAGCCACGAGTAGCTAAGCACCCACAACTTCGGGTTGTGGGAACCATGAGTGGTTGACATGAAATAACCTAGATATTGTGTGTTTCTATGATTGGGTTTTTGCATGTATTCTCTAGTTTCCTTCGTTATTAACGTTGTTTGATGGTGGCCAACACCAAATCCTACCTACTATCATGATCCCGACCAAGAGAGTGACGAATAGGAAAAGGGAAGCAGATGACTGGATTCGATTGATGTGTGCCCATCTAATCGATCAAACCTGACCAAGGGAGGTTGACTAGGACAATAGGTAACAGTTAGTTGGCATGCTATGGTAGCCGACCAAGCGCCATCGTGAAATTCGACTTTAACCTTCACAAAAGGGCTAGAAAAACCTAAGTTATCGTACTGCATGTGATTCAGCAATTTTAGTTATGTTATCTAGGTAATTTGAGTCAACGAACCATGGGGAACACAATTCTCAAGTTGTTCCAAAATCTGAGTGTTTTCTCGCTTTTTAATTAGTATTTATTTTATCTTTGCTTTTGAATCTCAAACCCCCCACCCCCATCTAGAGATTGTAGTTATAGATATTACAAATGATTAGTGGTGAATTCTCGTAGTCAAGCCCTGTATTCCTATAGATTCGACCCTAACCTTGGTTAGGTTAATTACTGATAACGATCGCTTTCTTATTGGAGCATGATCATCATCATTTATACACCTAATTAGCTAATAATGCCCATAAATAGAGACAGTCAAAGGGTAAATTCACAGCGTCTAGGTGTTTTAGTTTATTTTTTTCTTATTTTGCTAACACAGGGCCGAGTGCATCGGTTGGTTATGTTTTTGCAGGATTTTGCTTTAATTGGGAAAGTCCAGAGTTAAATCCGGATTTGAAGGAAGGACACAGTCTGGGATTCGAAAGATAAAAGTCAGTAGAAGCAGCTAGAATACCAAAGTCCACATGGCAAACTTGGGACAAAGTTGTGGAAGCTGAAAGATGCAGAAAAAGGCACGAAGCTGAAAAGTGTGCAAGGTCCGCGTCGTGAACCTGTGCAAAAATGCCCAGTCAACAGCGAAAACTCAGTAAATACAAGGGGTCCGCATCGCGAACTTGAGGACACGATGCAGAAAAGTCAAATTACGGGATTTTTATTATTATTTTACCATAGATTTTAGGTCTACATTCTATTTTTACGCAAGAAACTCAGTAGAGATGAAAGAGAACCCTTTTCTCATAGTACTTTGGTTAGTTTAATCTTTATTCTTTGGGATTTTACATTTTCTATATCATTCATGGTGTATTACACAATTATGAGTGGCTAAATCTCCATGTTCTGGGGTTGTAGCCACAGACAACATGTAGTTCTTAACTTTAAAAATCTATAAATGGATTCTTGATTATTGCTATGCTATTTTTATCTATACTTCTGACTCTGGCTAACTAGGGAGTACATTAATTGTTCACTCTGGATTCGAGAGATGTTGGAGTAGATAGAATGCAATAGTATAGGGAGCTTGTTCGACTAGGAAACTAGGTTGATTCGTGTAAGGGAAATCCATGACAACTACCCTTACACCTCACTCGGTTCATAATAGGGGAAGATAGCTTTAATGCATTTTTATTGGTCTGTCTATCCCCACTCAACGATGTAGTTAAGCAGTCAATAACGGTAGGCCGGTAGAAATGTGCAACCCTGTTCAGGTAATCTAAACCCCATGAATCAGTAATCAAGAACCTAGACATAGATAGACATTATTAAGACTGAACGGAGTCGTTAAAGCTACAACCCTGGAATTGCTCGTTAATTGATATCTTGTCAGTAAAATTCAAATTAGTTAGTAGAAATTGGTTTATTACATCTATTTTACTTAATTCCTCAAATCTTTTTACCAAACGCACCATAAACGTGATAACTAAAACTGGTTGCTGATTTTATTCAAATCTTTTGTGTTCGAAAACCTTGCTCTTTAACTAGGGCCACTTATATTATTTGTGAGACCACGTACACTTGTGTGTGTTGAGGAGCAACAAACCATAAGGGTATATACAACCTTAAAAGTATAATGGAGGGCATATACATACTAGTTTTGAAAGTTGGAGGATATATTTGACCCTTTATTCTTAAAAAAATAAGATTGAATTGAAATGTTGAAATAAAATTTTATTAAAACAAAGTTGAAGGGTAAAAACTGAAATAAGAATAATTTGAAGCGCACAAAATGAAATTTAGCGCAAAATGGAGTTAGAACCTGTAAAACATTGCAGAAGAATCGAGTTGGCAAAGAAAAGGCTCAACTTGTTGTGTGACTGATTGAAAGAGAGGTATGGAAGGTGAGGCAACTCGGGTGATGGTAGCAGTGAACGAATCGACTATCAAGGGTTATCCACATGCTTCCATTAGCAGTAAAGGAGCATTCGAGTGGACTCTTAACAAGATCGTTCGTTCCAACACTTCTGGTTTCAAACTCCTCTTCCTCCATGTTCTAGTTCCCGATGAAGATGGTTTGGTTTCTGTCTCTCTCTCTCTCTAAGTATATATATGTACACACACACCCACACTTCTTCCACAAATCGTTCCAACGATAAATGACCTCTTGTTGAAAAAAATTTCAAGCTGATTTATAAAGAACAATGCCGCAACTAATTTGATGTTTAGGTGTAGTGGTAGTTGTTGTTTCTGTGTATCTTAGTGATTTATATGTCATTTTATTTCGTGCTGAAGGCTTTAGTTCTGGTATTTGACCTAGATATGGGAATTCCCTGTTTTCAGTCTTTTCCCATGATTTCTAATTAGTCCAGATACTGCAACACTGACGCAGCCATTTTGATGCGTAAGTTTTTGACCCATATTATCACTATATCGGGATTCTCAGCTTTCCACTTTTCACCATGATTTCTGATTAAGCTGCGAGTTCAACAATGACCTAGCCGTTTTGTTGCATAATTTTTTTCCCTTTGCATTGTTAAGAGGGGGAATAAGAAGGTTCACTGGGAAGCAGTAGGCTAGGGACTCGAAATGGTACTTTGAATTATAGGGACATATTATCACACAAGTTTGTCTAGGATTTGTGCAAAATGGGTGCAGAGTTGCTTTTGTGATATGAGCAATGTGGATCACTAGATTCCACGTTACCCCAGTTTTGGTGTCGCCACAATGATCTTTTTCTTATTTCTCTCTGCGTGAAAGAGATGTAAGATTCTCTATCTCTTTCCACTTGCAGTGGGTAATGGCATTGTCAATTAAAGGGTGAAATTGTCAAAGTGAGTCTAAATGCCAAATGCCATTTTTTGAAGGCTACTGTGCATACTTATTCATAGGATTGGGATGGGGCAGGAAGCTGTTAACGCTTATTAGGCTATTCTGGAAGAGAAAAGACGAAGTTCACTCTTCTAGGAGAAAAATAGGTTAAATACCAGCAAAATTCAATTTTTGTATTCCTTTTTCTTTTATATTTTGTGCTTCCATTTTTATCATTTTGAGGTTAGATTTAAATTATGTGGAAGTTTGAAGTTGCCTTGGGAAACCATTCCCGTGCTCTGGATTTCATTGGGCAAATGCGAAGGTCAGTTGTTTTCTCTCGTTCTGGAACATTTGCTTTAGCCATGTTTTTCTATGGGCTGCCATTCTTACATGATGCATCTAACAAAGTCCAAGTATGGAGTACCATTGGGCTTCACTGTGTAAATATCATTCTGGTTTCGATGTTTTCTTGTCAATCTTGTATATTTGGGCAGAAATATTTATCAGTTCAATGCAATATTCTGTGTTTGGTTTATTCAGTAGCTTATATTATATTTTGTTGGTCATCTGATTACTAGGTTTTGAAGATATGGATAGCATTTTTGCATCACCTGAGGATTTCAAGGGCATGAAAAACAGGGACAAGATTAGAGGGCTCCATCTGCTGGAGTACTTTGTTAACCGCTGTCATGAAATTGGGGTATCGGGATTTTCTCTGATGAATCTTGGCATGAAAATTTATGTTTAAGTTACTATCTAGTATTTGAGCTTTACTGGTTGAGGAATGCACTATTTAAAGTTTGTTGCCTTCAAAATCTATCAGGTACAAGAACTTTGAAATTTACTGCATGCCACTTTATCTGTAGGTTCCTTGTGAAGCATGGACAAAGAAAGGTGATCCTAAGGAAGTCATCTGCCGCGAAGTAAAACGTGTACAACCTGATCTTCTTGTGGTTGGTTGCCGTGGTCTTGGTCCTTTTCAGAGGTATGCATAATTGCAGTAGTAGTTACATCTTTTCTTAATTTTATTTTTATGTTTCTATGTTCATGTCCCTCCATCTTATAGGGTGTGTTTGCCCTCCACCCACTCTCCCTAGCAACAACATGCTTCTGGAAACATCATAAAGGATCTAATGCTCCAAGTTGTATTCGTTATCTTCTTCCACTTAGCAACTGAGTTGATAACCATTCAAAATTTTCATAAAGAAAAAGAGGTATAGTCCATTTTGTGCTTTAGAAATGGAAAATTGCAGCAAGTAATATTCACATCAAACCATCTTTGAAGGCATATTGCAGTAGCAAACCAATATCAGTAAGCTCATGGTTGTAACCACTACACGGTCTATGCAGCGTTAGAAACTCATAACACCCTTTTGGGTGGTTGTGGTGCTGCTGGTATTTGTGTTGGTGTTGGTTGGTGTTGCTGGTACTGGTGCTTGTATTGGTTATAATCTTGATCTTCTTGATGCTCATCTTATAGTTTTTGCAAAAAAGTTGACTATGATGATGGTCAAAACAGTGGTGGTGGTTGTCGTGGTGAATATGGTGGATTCACACCATTTAGTGGCATGCAACAAATAGCCCATACATGTTGAGATTGCAATCATCTGCTGCCTACTCTAGTTTTTGTTTTGCGTATCCATGCAAAGATTGTAAAAAAAAACATGATGAATTAGTTAATATGCATTGACCGAAACTATAAAAAAATTTGACATCTAAGAGGAGTGTCAATCCATCAAAGAGGATTTCAGACCGTTATACTCCTGCTGAGATTAACAGATTATCCATCTGTTCACATAAGAAACATTATACTCCTACGAAGCAAGATTACCCATCTGTTCACATTGGACAGTTGTTATTGAAGGTTGGAATACATACTCCTGCTGAGTTTAACAGATTGTCCATCTGTTCACATAAGAAACATTATACTCCTACGAAGCAAGATTATCCATCTGTTCACATTGGACATTTGTTATTGAAGGTTAGAAACTTACATATTCCTTCCTCCATTGTTCCATACTTAATATGATCTTGCAATTACTTAAATCAAACTCATGCATGGAATATGGAATTTTTTTAAACCCTTTTTGCTTTGAGGATTTTGTTGGGCAGCTTGTTCTTTTGGACATCTACAAACTTGTTATGTGCATTTTATAAAGCTCAAGCTGCTTAACTGGCTCAGCATTATGAGGAAGTGGAGTAACAACTTTTCTTACTTTAATATTTGAAATTGCTATGTTCTTCTTCCTAATTTCAATGGAAAAATAAGAGTCTGAAACCCTTTTTGATGGATTGAAAACCCTCTTAGATGTCAGTTTCTTTTTATAGCTTAGGTTAATGCATTAAGACCATTAACCAATTCATCATGTTTTTTCTGCAGTTGTTGCATTGACAGGCAAAACAAGAGCTATGAAGCAACAATAGATGATTGTAGTCTCAAATTGTATGGGATATATTTGCTGCATGCCCACTTAATGGTGTGAATCTACCATATTCACCACCACCACTGTTGGGTCACCCATCATCATGGTCAACTCTTTTTTCAAAAAACTACAAGATGAGCATTAAGCTCACCAACAACCTCTTGACCACCACTAACATCAAGATTAAGCTCACCGACCCCGAATGCTTCCCTTTTGATGGCCCAGTGGCTGGGCTTGGGGCTTCCATCTTGGAGGTCTCAAGTTTGAAACCTCTTGCCAGTGAAAGCAAGGGGTTTTCCTTCTGGGTTGAGTTTGTCGCATCGAACTTGCCTAGTGCTCGCATATTGCATAGGAGTGGGGTTTGCCTATGCGCATCAAAGGGTAGTGACTGCGGGTTTCCCTTGTCATAAAAAAAAATGCTTCCCTTTTGATGGTTGTTGCTCCATATAATTCTTTTTTTATCTTGTCAATTACCTTAGGGTCAGGTGAAGTCTTCATAAACCCTAAAATAACAAGGAATGCCATCTCTTGCTTCAAGGGACAAGCCATAGATGCACAATCTATAACTAACAAGTATATATATTAAAATGGTATTAAGTCCTGAAAGTCAATCATTAATTACTTAATGGACATATAATCAGTTGAAACAGATGTATAATCCATTGCAACTGTTTGTACAGTTCGGTAGAATTATGTGTAATTTGTTGCAACAAATTACGCATCTGTTCCAATTGATATACAATATGTTAAGAGAAATCAAACAGATGTATGATCTGTTGCAACATATGTGAAGTCATTTGCAACAAATGTGAATTTGTTAAGTAAAATTGTTCTATATAAAAGAAGAGTTACTGCACTATCAGCTAGGGGTGTGTGTGTGTGTGTGAAAAGGTCAACATTTATTTTCTTCTTGTTTTTGGCAATCAACCATCTAAAAGTCCTGGAGAAGAAGTCTCCTCCGAATAGTCCTTGACTTGCTGTCGGAGGTAAGGAATGACTTCAAATGCCCAAGCCTAAAAATAATAATGGCAACAAAGAATCAAAATAATCATTCAATAAAAAATGAAACACTAAAGCAGAAAATGAAACAATTACCATGAAAGCCCAAAGAAAACCGATATAACTTGACTGTCTTCAGTGATAACTTTGTCAATAAAGATTAGGCAGTCAACCTGCAACTTTCCTGACCCCATGGATAGTTGTTGAATGCCTCACGAGTCTGAGAGAACTTCAACAAAATAAGTTGGTATGACTTGGTTTGTGTCAGAGAGAATGACATACACAAACCAAACAAAGCACTATAACTCCTTGTGCTTCTTTGAGAATTTTTTAGACTCTAGATCTTTTAGCAAGTTCATGCTTTTGTATCCCTTTCCAACAATGGACACCAACTTGTCATCATCGATTGTTTGTCTTGGCTTTTTTTGGTGTTCTCTTTGGCGTAACAGTAGGAAGAAGCTGAGAAGCAAGATGACATCTGAGTCCGGTCACTATGGCAAACTTCTTTGTGCCAAATAAACCAGCATGCCACAGTGGTTTATCCAACCCGTAGCCTTCTTTTCCACACCCTCGTATATAACTCTATGCTTCAAAAGATTATAACCATGGTCATTTGGAAATGTGCATTCTTTTTCTCCGGCAAATCAATAGAGCCTAAAACAGTTGGCCTCAAAGAAGGTCTCCAATGTTTTCTCCTTCTGTATCACCCTAAATTTATCAAACATTTCCCCCCTGATTCATTTAACAACACAATCACCACTTAAATCTGTGCCATTATCGATCGACATCTTTACCGGGAACTTGTCAGTACTTTCAATACTAAATCAAGGGTTAATGGGCTGTTAGGAGCATAAGATATGACAGTTTGATCATGTTGGACTTTTGATGTAATTCATGATCGGTCTTTTACCTTTCAATAGAAGCAGGTGGTTCATTTTCAAGTTCATCTGTATCTTCTCCATTATCACCATTTCATTCGTATTCTTCCTCTTCTACATTTCCTTCCCGTCCAACATCTACATCTTCCTCTCTTTCCTCTTCACCTCCTCCTTTCTCTCTTTCCTCATCCTCACTTTCCTCTTCATCTCTTTCTTGAGTATCTGAATCTCCTTCTTAAGTACCTACATCTCCTTCCTTATCTTCCTCCCTTCTTTCCTTACATTTATAGACCTTCACTTTTTTCTCCTCCATGTACTTCCTCATTTTCCTCTCTCCAATACTACTATCTTTTTTTCTATATCTATAGTGGGTAACAGTTCATCTGTTTGATAGAAGGGTTGTGCTCGTTCAACAAGTTGATCCAATGTTGTTTTTACTTAAAAGTAGGGATGGCAAGGGGGCGGGTGTGGGGTGGGTTGAGCTCAACCCGTAAATTTTTTTAAACCGCCCCGCCCCACCCCTCCCGCATGATGATTTTTTTTATTTTCAACCCGCCCCGTATAAACCCGCCCTGCTTAAATTTTAAAGTTCTTTCCTTTTTTAATTAAATTTAATTTTTTGGCTAATTAACGTCTCAACAACTAATTAATGATTTTTAGTTGATATTTTAACAATTTTTTCTTAATCGTTACTTAAAAGTTTCTAATTAACATTTTAACAACTAACAATTTATCGGACATGTCTAGTTTAAATTTTAGAAAAAAAATAAAATTAAAGTCGATATTTAATATAAAAAGTGTATTTCTTTAATTTTTACTATTAGAAAAATTTTTTTTCTTTGAATTCCTGTTTGGCTTTTTAAACCCCCGCCCCGCCCCGCCTTAATTTAAAAAAAAATCCTACTTCAACCCGCGCCGCATAGTTTTAAACCCGCCCTGCCCCATTGCCATCCCTACTTAAAATTATTTTACTATCTCTGCTTTAAGTTGATTGTTGTCCCTTTCTTTTGGTTGGACGCATTTTGTCAACAAACAAGGGGTAAAGGAAAAAGGTTTCAATCGATTTGTGCATCATTTATAAAAAGGAGAAGCATGTGATTAAACAAATACCAGAAAGTAATATACTATTCCAACAGATGAGTAATCTAATGACTCTGTGTCGCAACAGATTGCCCATCTGTTGGCATATTAAAAACATTTACCACATGCCTTTTTTTTTTCCTAACAGCTGACTAATCTGTTACAAATAGATGAGCCATCTGTTGGGGAAAATCAGAACACTTGCAAGATGCTTCTCCAATATCACAGAGAAACCCAACAACCAAAAATAATCGATTTTACTATGCCATTGGACCCTTTTAACGACACAACATATAATAACAATGAATTATTCACTGAAAGATATGATACAATCTCAACAGCTGGTTGATTTTGTCCAACAAGTCATTCAACTGTTGCAACAATTTTCTCAGCCAAAACCAGGATGTCACTACTTCCACACCTGCGTTTAAGAACAAGAACAACAACACAAGATATTCATATTTCACTAACGAGACACACTATAACAAATATATAACCATTTCAAGTGTTAAGAACAAATTAGGGTTTCTTTCTTTTTTACATGATCAACAAAATTATTAACCCTAACTTTGAAGAGAGACTCAGTTCTTTATTACCCGAAAGCAATTTTCAAAACCTTAAATTTTTAAACCGAGCATTACCTGAGAAGAGAGCTAAATGGCTGCAGAGAAACGATAGACGTTGCCAAGATTGAGGTTGACAGAGTTTGAAGTCACTGGAGATTGAGGTCGCATAGATCATTTGTTTTACGCATGCATCAGATGAAAGAGTTTTTGCCTTTTGAGAGTGAGTCTGGGAGAGAAAAATCAGAGCAGTTATGAGAGATGAAAGTTGAGTTTGAAATCTGATTATGTTTTTGTATCAAATGGCTTTGGTTTTTCCTTCTCTGTTTTTTTTTAAAAAATTTTTTTAACAAGTTTTAAGAATGTTGTCCAGTCCACACTTAAATCAAAATTTTAAGTGACCTTTGACTTTGGCTTGTCAAACGTGTCGTCAATATTAATTTTGAGACTCAAAAGACATCTGCAGCAACTCAATTTTCTCCATTCGCTTGGCCTTTATTGTGTTGATACAGCAGTTGCAATTAACAGACACAAGTATCAACACTCAATTTGATTGACCACATAAGTCTTTCAACAAACAATTTTTTTCAGCTCTTTTCTGATGCTTTGGTATTTTCAGGAAAGGAAAAAAGATTTGATTGTTGAGTTGCAAACAGAATGGTAGTTTCAAAATAGTTTGCAAACAGAAGGCAGAAAAGATGCATTAATCAATAGGTCTTGAAACTCGATACACTGAAATCTAAGCTAGTCATGTGAAATTTAGAAATGATTAATCCTATGTAAAAAAGATTCATTTCCAAAACATAAACTTAAACTTCCCAGAAAAAGAGTATATTTTTTCCTTATTTCTTCTTAAAGGAGAATTCTAAACATCCCATTGTAGCACGTAGTGAAAATAGGTTGTGTAGTGTGATCAAATAAAGTGCATTACTCATCATGGAATTTTCCACTTGGTTTTAGCCTTCCCCTTGGTCTCTGTAGTCTGCCTCCAGCACCCTATGATCTGGTTGCTCCTAACACTGCTTGTTAAGAGGAAATGAGAAATATTTACTAGCATCCTAATCCCTCCAATTCTCCTCTGACATGGTTGATTGCTAGAATCTAATTGATTTACTGGTCCTTAAAAGCTTCTGATAATCACCATTACATGGACTTCATCATATACCCAAATGATGTAGAAAATTGATCATGAATCTTGTAGCCAAAAAGGCTTGAGCTAGGTCCTCAATTACATTAGCCTTCTCTCACTTTGTTGTAAATACTCAAGACATCCTTGCTCCCTGTGAACAACAATTTATTTTTCTGCTCTTGTGAGCATTACATAGCCATGGTCTCCCACCTTTTTTGAGAAATGGCCATGTGTCAAGGAGGTACTGTCAAAAATATTTACGAGGTACCAACAGAATATCCACTCCAAATTCTTAAAGAAATTCTACAGTTCAATCACTGCTTCAAAAATGAAACAAAAATAAACAGATCATCTTGATCCTTTATCTTCAAAAAAGCTAGTGTTTCGCTCCCTCCAAACCATCCCACCATATGCAAGCTGGAATGGTTTACTACCATTTTCCTTTGGTTGGAATTCTTGCCTCTGATGCTCCAACTTGGTCCAACCATGTTAAGAAAGAGTTGCCTCAGCTGGTTTATAAGTTGACAGTGCAAAAATAAATGTTTGATACTCAGGCCTGTCTGCACACAGATGACATCTAGAACATAAGTGAAATCTGCATTTTTGGAGTGTTTCCAATATTAAACATGCCTCTCAAGCTACCAATCAAGTGAACCCACTTTATGAGGTGAATTTATTTTCCAGATTTTACTTCCATGACCGACGATTCCATTGCTGCGGACCTGAATTTTAGCGAAAGTAAAACAACTTTACTGTGAAGTTTCCCTTACTATAGATCTTACCAAATCAGCTTCCTCATGTATGCTATTGTTCAGACCTTGAAAACGCTCTAGTACTCGCAAAAAACAGCAAGCCTTCCCATTCCCCAGGTCACTCAAGAGGCTACTATTGTAGAAATTCCAACCTCCATTTTTTCTGTTTGTGGCAAGATCTACACAATTAATCACATGAGTATAATGGAACTTGTCTGTCATTTTACTGTGGCTTTTCAGAAAATAGGAATAATGCAGTTTTTAAAAACTTGGTACTTTGGGACTTCTTATTTGATAGGTAATCCTTGCAGGGTTTTCGTTGGAACTGTGAGTGAGTTCTGTGTCAAGCATGCTGAATGTCCTGTTGTCACAATCAGGCGCAGTGCAGCTGAGACTCCTCAGGACCCAATAGATGACTAATTCATTTGGTGTATTTGACCGCTTAATGATCAAAGATGCATACATATTATCTGTTTAATTGTGACAGTGGAAAGGTTATGCGGAATTTTTCATTCTGGTGCTTCTTCTGTAGTCCATATCTGCCTGCCTTGTCGATGCCACATGATTGTGAGTTTGTGTCTGAGCTTCAGGTGCTCCTTGTAACGTTTGTGTTTGTATCTGTGTGTATATATATATCTCCTTTTTTCTGATGAATGTGTTGCCTATACATCTGTTTGTATGGCGTGCTTTGCCATCACAAAATAATTTTTATCCTTGCACTTCTGGCAGAAAAAGAGGTTTAAATGTGTTTTGTAAGCGTATAAGCATTTTCACATATTCATGCGGTTGGTGAACAAAAAGTGTGCGTCAACTATCAACCAAACTTAACCTATGGTTGCATTTCAGTTTCACCAAAATTGTAGCTACTTTTTTCTCCGTATGTTTTTTGGTGCTAACCTTTGGAAAATCCTAACTCTAGCCCAGGTTTGTCAATCATACTTCACACCTACAGATGCGTTCTGATTTTTTTTTAAAAAATAGCATAAGGGTATTTTAGTCATTAACATTAAAAAGTTTTTATCACTTCTCACCAAATACATCAACTATTATTTATCAATTCTACGACTTTAGTCTAAATTCATAATTACATAATGATGATTTGCACAAAACCGTTTCTTGGACGCTATTAATTACTTTGTTTTCAATTATGGCATTTATGCGGGAACGATCATAGAAAATGTGATATAGCATTTTTCACAAATTTTATAGTTTCTAGAGTTAAGTTTAATTAATACCAATTTTTCCAAAATTATCAAAAAATCCTTCTTTTTGACACAAAAAATGAAATCAGTGATACATGTCGAAAAAGTAGAAGGTCTGAGTATTAGGAGATTTTAATTATGATATATGGATGAATTGTAATTTGTATTAATAAGTGTTGCAATTCTGTATCATTTAAAAAATTTTTGTAATTTCTTAAAAGAGTAAGAATTGTATGATTATTTAAATATAAGTCATGTATTTCTATAATTTTTAGTATAAAGATACCATTTAGTGGGAGAGGTAGGGATAGCAGTAAGAGGAACCAAAACAGTTAAATTTTGGTACATAAGTCACGACTCACGACATTGGTGTAAATGTATTGGATTACTACTAAATTATGTTCGATTTGTTTTTTATTCAAAGCTATGAACAGTAAGAGGGGATTGTTTAGATCATAAGTGACTTTCACCTTGTACTCTAAAATTGTAAATTTGAGTCATCAAAATATTAAAAATGTGAAAAGCTCCCAGGAAGGGGAGTAAAAGGAAAAAAAGAGACGACAAAAATACATTTCAAAATGGTGATAATAAATTGATAGAGTTTTCAGATCGTTTGATACAAAATGAATAACACAAGAAATAACGCAAGGATTAATAACATATTGATAAGTAATGTAGGGATTATTTTTTGTCAATTGTTTGGTTCATTGCTTCTCATCTACTATTGTGCTTGGTTTAAAAACTCTACAAAAAGCTTCTTTCCAATTATACCCTTGAATTATTATGGAAATTTCTAACTAGTTAAGAGAACAATAATTTTATTACTATATTTGCTATTTTCTCACTTGAATTATTTGCGAATAAATAATTTTGTTCTTAATAAATTCACCACTAATAAAACATCAATTTTTAATTTAATAAAGATAGACCATCTATTGAAAAAATCGAAAAGATGATAAATAATTGTAAAATAAATAATCTATATTTACACATAAAAGTTGAAAGTTATAATTTTAATATAATGTTTATATCTTACAAGGTCAGTCAACTTTGAGAATATATCTTAACATCATTGGACTTTATTTTGTATCAATAAAATCACTCAACTAAATTAATCATTAAAATTCACATGGCAAAATATTTTCTTGTCTATTATGTAAATATGAAATCACGAATAAATAGAATTTAAAAATTTAAGATGGTAAATTTATTTATTTTTATACTATGAAAATATGAAGCCACACATAAATAAATTTTGTAAGATAATTTATTTAAATAAATTTACTAGTATAAAACTACAAATATAAAACGTGAAATCAAGAAAATTTTAAAAGAAATGTAAAAGAATTTGAGGAATGTTTTTTTCTTTATATATAATTCCATGGTATTAAATCCGATGTATTAGTTAATACCACCAAATGGGAGTTATTAGCTAATACCATGTATATAGTATTAACTAATACATGGATTAATTAATACATGGATCCAAATTTCTATCAAACATAATACTAATTATTACCTATAAGATAATCCATAAATTATTTTTCCTAATACCTCATACCAAAGGACTCCTTTATGGTATATTTAACCGAACTATCTTGTTGGATAGCACCTCCAACTATATCAAATTGTTATGATTTCAAATGTATACCTATGGTACCTCATCTAAACTTATTCCAATATTTTCTTATTTACCTTTGCTCTATTCATTATTATTGTTTTTTTTTAAAATAAAAATCTCTTTTAACTTTACTAATATATGAATTTTTTCAATTTACATGAATTTCAGTGACAATAATCAAGAATTTAAAATTGATAAAGTAATAGATAAAGAATACATGTAATTTTACGTAACAATTTTGAATGAATTGTTTATTTTTAATACTAGACATCTGCACCTATGTTAGCGCGGGCCCAATATCTGTTATTTTTTAATTTCAGTTTAAGTGATATAGATACAATTTAGAAAGTTGATTAAAATAATTTTAAATTATTAATATTGTGACGTAACAAATTCTTTTAGAAATATTTTAATTAATTAATAATCATGATTAATAGCATATTTTAACATTAAAAATAAGAAAAACAAATTACAATGAAAGAATTATAAAAAAATATCGATATACCCTCAAGCCGCTCAAGCATGCATGTCGACCTGGTGCCTGCTTGAGTAGCTTTAATAATCACGATTAGTAATATTTTTTAACATTAAATTTAAGACATACAAATTACAACGGAAGAACTATAAAAAATTATGGATGAACAAACAAATTACGACAGAAGAACCACAAAAAATTACGGATGCACCCTCAAGCTGCTCAAGCAGGCATGCCGACCTGCTGCTTGCTTGAGCAGTGTTAATTATCACAATTAGCAGAATTTTTTAACACTAAAAACAAGATAAACAAATTACGGCGGAAGAATATTTATAAATTATGACTATACCTTCAAGCTGCTCAAACAGGCATATCGACCTACTACATGTTTGAGAAGATGAATTCCCCTTTATAATATAGTATAATATAATTCAGTTCAAATAAGTTAACTTATTATTAACCTGCCTTCCTTTATTTCTCCCTTGTACTCATATTATCTTTCTCCTTTATTTATTCTACTATTTTTCTCATAGTAACTCTCTTTTATGGTTCCAAAGATACAAAACACACAAAAAAATATATGTATTTTTGGAATAGTGTCACACAAGTAATGATAATCGAAATGACTGCATGCTATACTCAATCTAGATATTCTACTGAATAGCTCACAAATTCTGTCAGATTATTTTGATTTTATGTTTTCACTTGTGGTATCTTGTCTAAAGTTGTTTCATTTTTTCTTATCACTTTTATTTGTTATTAGTTCATCATTGTAATGATCTTCTAGGTCATTTTTTCGATTTTTCAAAATTTTTAGCGTTTAGAACTTTTTTATAGAGACTCCAAGTTATTTATGACTTCCTAGCATTGACAGTTCCATCGTCTGGCTATTCGTTTGATTTTTATGTCTGTTTCTGTGTTTTGGAGCACTTGGAGTTTGAATGGTTGACTTCGGTCAAAACTTTAGGAAATTCTATCAACTCTAGAATGGTCATCCCAGATTAAGAGCGTGGTCGGTTTCGTTCTCGACACTATTGGTATGAGTTTGTGTCATTAGACGTTTTAGCCTTTAAGTTTGGCCTAACTTTAATTTTGGTCAATATTTGTGGAAATCATTCCCAGATAAAAAATTCACCAGCGCGATTAGCTTCGAAATATCGACTTTGGTGTAGAACGATCTTTCATGCATGTCTCGAGACTTCCAGTATCATTCCTCTTGTAGATTTTGATTTAAAATGATGCTTGGGCATGTGATGGTCGGTCAACCCGGCTATTAAAATGAAGTAGAAACAGTCGTCATTAGCATAATAACCCAACTTCAGAGGTCGAGGTTGAATCCCACAGGGAACAATATGTCGGCGATTGAATCAGCTAAGGACTACGAGCTACTAATCTCAATCCGACAAGTGAGTCCAAGCAAGTTCTAACTAAATGGGGCGAAACTTGCTAACAACTACTCCTAATAAGAAAATGGGGCAAGGATTGATCAAGCAAGGGAGCAAGGATAGGGATACGAGAATCAATCAAAGCTCAATCGATCCATCACAATTAGCATCAAATTAGCTCCATGGGTAGGCTAGGTTGCTTATAACCACACCTCAATTACGACAATATGGTGTTTCGCAAGAGCCTATTACGGCCTCTCACACCAGTCACTCAAAGATACGCTTGGCTTGAGGACCTCAAAGCAAAATCTCAAGACCTTAGTCGTTGAGTCCTTTTTGAGGACCAACACATAAACCCATAACTATCATGCAAACCCTCCATTTCAACTACACAAATTACTACAATAATTGAAGATCTAAGCTAGATTCAAGTTCGCAACCTCAAATCTAAAGTTAAACATGAGGGTAGTCAAAAACCCATAAATCAATTCAAACAATGAAAGCAATTTGGGAGAAACTCACTTGATTTAGCAAGTAAATTATCAACTTAGCATGAAACCAAGAGAAATAATTAAGACCCATAAAAAACATTAACTTCCAAGATCAATTAAATTTACAAATTATTCATTCAAGAACAAGGAAAGAAATAGTGAGTGAAAGATAAATACAAGTGAAGCTCACACTCTTCAATCCACTCAAGAATTTGTAGAAAACTTGCTTTAAATCCTCATCCTAAACTAAAATCTACACTAAGGTGTGCTTTCTCTATTCCATAGATGTTCGCTTTCCCATAGTCTGCCTACACACCTGGACATGGTGCGTTTGCCGCTTCATGATCCATTGCTCCCGTTCGCAAGACAAGGGCCGCGTTTGCGGAAAACAATTGTTGTCAGGTACACTTCTTTGCATTTGCAGTTCCTTTTTGCTCCAATGCAGATTCATATTTCATTCTTAACAGCAAAACTCCATTCTAAGCCATATGTATCTGAAATATATACCATTCAAAACATAATTAGCCTCAAGTTATGAAATTAACAACATAAAATCATAGAAAAAGAGTAAGAAATTAGTGTAAGTTATACACTCATCAACACCTCCAACTTAAGACCTTGCTTGTCCTCAAGCTAAACAAAATTAAACTCAAGAGGCTAGCAATTTAAGCACACAATCCCAACTCACTTTAAATGACTTAATCATGGTCATGACAATGGTTGGTACCAACAATTAGCACAAGTATGCAGATGCCTATCAAGTAACTCCCTCACATATCAAAATCACATTTTTCAATTCAAAACAAATTTTCCAAGAATGACCAAGTTACAACACCAATTCTTAAGAAATGACTCAAACTCCTAGTCAACTAACAAGTTCTACTTGACTCAACCTTGAAAAACATCAATCTTACCAATCCATTTCCACTTGCATGTTCTCACAAAAAGAAAGAAAGTACCCAAACCACACAAGCATGTACAATGAACAAGGGACAAGGACCCAAACACTCACACTCAATGAATGAACATCTCATGTTGATGTGCTTCCAAAATACGACAATTGATGCTTAAAACTTAGGATTTTGTGTGTTCACAACACGATATTTGTGGGCTTTATGTGCTTTTGTGTTTATCCTTGCAGGAATACAGGTTGACCATGATTTTGGGGAAAGTTACAAAAGTTGCTGTAGATATGTTGTTATATGAGACACCTTACGGGCCGTAGACCATTCTACGAGCTGTAGGGTGGTTTCGTAAGTAATTCCAGTGAGGGGCCAAGTTTCTGAAGTTACTTTTATGAATATGCAGACGAGCCATAGAGAATGTACGAGTCATAGAAGAGGTTTCGTGCCCTGAGGATCAGAGAATGAATACTTTTTGAATTTCATCAGACGAAACCCCCTTTACGGGTTGTAAACCATTTTACGTGTCGTAAAGGAGTGTCATAAAGAAGAAGTCCAGTTTTCCAACAACAATGTATGAGACCCCGATTACGGGCCGTAAACTTCAATATAAGCCGTAAAGTGCTTTCATGAGGCATGACAACCAGTTCTCCTAAGTCGTGTAGGGTTTGAATTTTAAATATTATAAATAGGTTTTTAGGTTATTTTTGAAGAGTTCTCGCCAGTTAGGTTAGTACTCAGAGAGCTCAATATTATGAGAGAGAAAATTATGAGAAAGTTATTGAGAACACTTGTGGTTGAATTTGATCTTAAAGCTTGTGATTCTTATTGATATTGGATTGTTTGTTCTCAATTCACAATCTCTTCATCTACACATAGCATGAGTAGCTAAATCCACAACTAGGGTTGTGGAAACCATAAAGAACTAACAAAGTAAAACTAGGTAATTCACAATTCTTGGAAGGTGTATATGCATGTATTAATTAACTCTCTTCGTTTTGTATGTTTTCTAGTGGTGGCCAATATTAGAACTCACCTAGTGTTATTGACTGGACCAAAGTAGTAATGAATAGGAAAGAGATTAGTTCACAGTATTCGATTGATGTGTTCTTGTCTAATCAACAGAACTGGAATAAGGGAAGGTTGCACCGGGACTAATAGATAATGTTTAGTAATGCACACTATGGAGATGGGCCAAGTCGCACAGTGAAATTCACCTCTCACCTTTGACCAACGGGGTTGGTGAACTTAAATTATCGTCCTGCATGCTATACACTATACAAGAATTAGGTTATTAGGTGATACTGAGTTGGGGAAAGCATAGGGAACACAATACTCTAGTTGCTCTCAATTATTGATTTCCTCTTATGTGATAGTTAGTTAGTTTACTGTTCTTATTGATTATTGTAAACCCCCTCTTTGGGGAATAGAGTCAGTTAATTACTCGGATTACATATTGATGATTTTTTGTAAATCTATGTATTCCCTGTGGGATCGATCCTAACCTTGGTTAGGTTCTATATCTTGACAGTGACCACTTTATCCTCTAAAAAGAAGGTGTAACTTGGTCGACATCAAGATTTTAGTGCCGTTGTCGGAAATACGGCTAGACTTAGTGAATTCATTAGTAATTAGAGTGTTAATCCTTTTTTCCCTTATTTTACTTTTGTTTTTTGTTTTTGTTCTTTTTTAGGGTGTACGAGTAGTGTATGCCCAATACTAGGATTCAAGGTAATTCCTTAGCTCCATTTGATCCTAAAATCCACAAAACTTCAAGAAGAATGGCCCAAGACATCACCCACAATGCGGACAATACAACTCCGAATAGGAAGAATAAAGAGGATGCTGGGAATGGAACCCACCTCCTTTGGAAGACATTCCACAACCTCAAGATTTCAACGTAAATGCTTACCAATGGAATCAGTACATGTTGAATCCTATGGCTATAAAGGTGACTGGAGCTATTGTGTTGCCAATACTACCGCCAACGACAAAGTTCACAGTCTCGAGTGGGTTACTACAGATGCTGCAGAACCGTGGGCTATTGGCGGGCTTACCACCAAAGGATCCACATAGCCACCTACATAAATTGGCATTTATTTGTAAGAGTGTGATGGGAACACATAATCTGTTTATGGATGCTAGTGGACTCTGTGTCTTCCCATTTTTTCTTACGGGCAATGCTGCATTATGGCTATCTGAGCTCCCACATGGTTCAATCACCAGTTAGGTAGAATTGCAGATGGCCTTCATAGAAAGATATTTCCTTAAACCAAATAGGCTCAAGCTGGTAAACCAGATCCACAACTTTAAGAAATTCCCTAGTGATTCAATCCTTGCTATATGGGAGCGGTTCAATAGATCCTTGAGGTGTGCACCGGACCATGAAATTGCTATGGATGTCCTGGTGGATATTTCTACCAAGCTCTACATGCAAATAGTCAAGCATATGTTGATGCCCTCTTGGGAGGTCTATTTGTAGAACAACCATTCATAGAGATTTCTGAGTAGATGGACGTGGAGGCTAAATTGAACCATGTACGAAAACCCATGAATAGACATTCAATAGATCATATGAGTACTGCTGATATGAACTCTGACTAAGCAAAAGTAAATGCAGATATCCTTAATATGCTTGCTTAAAACAGAGCTAATCTGGAGATGTTAATGAAGTAGACACAGAAGCTACCCAAGCCAGGTAACATTCAGGAAAGACACCATTCCAAGCATGGGGGTCACAAGGATGGTTGTATGAATAGCCGCTATGTGCCCCCCATAATCATGATATGGAAAATAGGGAACTCGAGAATCGAGAAGATACTTGGCCATTTGCTAAAGAGGGCAGATGCACAAGATGAAACATTGAGGGAGATTAAGTCTGACATTACCAAGATAAACCATAAAGTTGAACAACACTCTGTGGCAATCAAACACTTTAATCGATAGTTTGGACTTGTGTCAATGCAACTAGACCAAATTCAAAGAGGCATGATGACAAGCGCCATAGCTTTAAATCGCAAGGATACTAATAGGTGCCATATGAAGGAAAAGTTTGGTAATAACGGAGCACAAAAGTTGGAGGAAGTCCGAGTACTCTAGTTATCTATGTTGTGTCGCGATAATAAATCAGGTGCTACTTGGGAGACAACCCAAGGTGGACCCCGACGCTTAGGAGTCTAGGTATGTTTTTTGACCCCTTATGTTCTATTTTTTATTTTGATTTTGTGCATTGGGGATAATGCTCATCTTTTTCGATGGGGTGTAGGTAGTTATGGGCCTCAGTAAAGTCTGAGTAGCTTGGGTACATAACTACTCCAATTTTTGATCCTAGAGTTTTCTTGCCTGTGTTTTTTTTTCCCTGTGGATATTTATTTTCTACTGAACTGGCATGTTTGGGATATTTAGATACTATAATATTTGTAGCATATAGTACCAACACTTGTGGCATATAACAAGTTTTTATGTTTTGTTTAAAAAATGATACCCACTAAATATTTTGATTGGTAGTTAGATAGTAACCATGCATGTTTAGGTGTCGACAATATCTGTTTTGATAAGTGAGGGTACATTGAGATAAAAAGCATGATCTGTAGTCTTTTGTTGATAATATATGCAAGGTTAAGTGAGTGTGAGCAAATTTGGAAAATTCATGTATTTTGTGCTAATTCAGAACTTGCCCTGTTACTGTAAGTTAGATTTTAGATTAATTGGATTAGGAAAGGATCTTAGGTTATTGTTCTTAAATAGTCCACTTTAGCCTTAAATCAACCAACCAAATTGATGATATATCCCTTATTCCAAATGTTTGAGCCTAACATGTACCTATTCGTTGAAAGCATCTGATTAGCCTAGCATTGTTAGTTGTAAAATCCTGAGATTGGCCCTGGTCTTTCCTTGAAAATTGTGTATCTTGACTGAGGAAAAAAAACTAAATCGCGGGTGGCTACCAAAAGTGGCCCTGGTTCGTAGGATGGATATTGTGCACCTCAACATAGACTAAAAGCCTAAGTTGAGGGTGAATCGTGTAAAGGTAAAGCAAAAAAATAAGGGGGTGAGTTAGGAATACAGAGAAAAAGGAGAAAAATCATGTACTAGGTGCAAGAAAAATAAGTTATGCCTTAGATGTGAGCTAAAAAGCAAAGTGAAGTGCAAAAACAAGGCAAAAAGCTGAAAAATTGAAAAGAACGCACCTAGAAAAGCTTGAAATAGGAATAAGAGAGAATAAGGAGAAAGTAGCAAAGTTGGTGGGGCAGCAGTTTCAAGGAGGGCCTTTAGTCACTATTTTTCCAAAATATCATACCAAAGCCCCCTGAGCTAACGTTACTAGCCTAGAAAGTCCTAAAGTGATCCTAGTCTAATTAGTCGAAGGTCTAAGCCATGAGTATAGGGGCAAGCCTATGGTATTAGTAATTATGTATGAATATCTTTTATGATAGTGAGTGTTTCTGTATAGTCCCAAAGTAAAATATGAATATATCATTGAGTGTCAAAAATGAGACTTCTTTCTCCGAGGGCACTTGCATTGAAATTGTTAGCACTAGACTTATTCAGTGATTGTTGATAGTACCTTACTTGTCATAGTTGTGTTGTTACATGCACCAGTTTGCATTGGTTTGCTAACTAGCTCTCTAATCCTATTTTGAAAAGTTGGTGTGGGTATCTGAGTTTGAGATTTATGTGATGTATGCCATTGAGTTGTGGTCTTTATGTTACTGTATTGTCTATATAGATTGAGTCTGTCGCTTGAGGACAAGCAACAATTTTAAGTTAAGGGTGTCGATGTGCTACCAAAATACAACATTTTTAATGCTTAAAACTTAGGATTTTTGTGCTCTCGATGAGATGTTAGTGCATATTATGTGTTTTTGTGTTTATTTTTGCAGGATTGCAGGTTGACCATGATTTTGGGTAAAGTTACAGAAGTTGCGGCAGATTTGCTGTTATACGAGACACCTTGCGGGCCATAGACCATTCTACAAGCCGTAGGGTGGTTACGTAAGGAATTCCAGTGAGGGGCCAAGTTTCTGAAGTTACTTCTACGAACATACAGACGAGGCATGGAAGAGTGTACAAGTCATAGAAGAGGTTTCGTGCCTTGATGATCAGAGAATGAAGACTTTCTGAATTTCATCAGACAAAACCCCCTTTACGGGTCGTAAACCATTTTTACAAGTCATAAAGAAGAAGTCTAGTTTTCCAGTAACAATGTACGAGACCACAATTACAGGCCGTAAACTTCAATACAAGCTGTAAAGTGCTTTCATGATGCGTGCCAACCAGTTCTCCTAAGTCGTTTAGGATTTGAATTTTAAATATTATAAATAGGTCTTTTAGGTTATTTTTGAGGAGTCTCGTTATTTTTGTTAGTTTTACGTTAGTACTCAAAGAGCTCAATATTTTGAGAGAGAAAATTGTGAGAGAGTCTTCGAGAACACTTGTGGTTGAATTTGATCTTAAAGCTTGTGATTCTTATTGATATTGGATTGCTTGTTCTATTGTGTAAGTATTTAATTATGTTTTCTCAATTCATAATCTTTTCATCTATACATAGTATGAGTAGCGAAATTCACAACTAGGATTGTGAGAACCATGAAAAATAACAATGTAAAATCGGATAATTCATAATTCTTGATAGTAAGGAATTATCTTCGTTTTGTATGTTTTCTAGCAGTGGCCAATATTAGAACTCACCTAGTGTTATTGACTGGACCAAAGTAATAATGAATAGGAAAGAGATTAATTAACAAGATTCGATTGATGAGTTCTCATCTAATCAACCAAACTGGGCTAAGGGGAGGTACTAAGACTAATAGGTAATGGTTAGTAGTGCACACTATGGAGATGGGCAAGTCGCATAGTGAAATTCACCTCTCACCTTTGACCAAAGGGCTTTGTGAATTTAAATTACTGTCTTGCATACTATACACTAGACAAGAATTATGTTATCCGGTGATACTGAGTTGGGGAATCATGGAGAACACAATACCCTAGTTACTCTTTATTATTGATTTTCTCTTGTGTGATGGTTAGTTAGTTTACTGTTTTCATTGATTATTGTAAACCCTCCCCCCTTTGGGGAATTGAGTCGGTTAATTACTTAGATTGCATATTGGTGAATTTTTGTGAGTCTACGTATTCCCTGTGGGATCGATCCTAACTGTCACGACAAAGCCTAGGGCTTAGACGTGACACGATGAATGGGGAACTCGAAGGAACCCCAATCAATCCTCTCAACTTATCATTACAAATCATTAGTTGTGGAAGCATATAAAAGACATAAAACAAGCATAAGGGGCTAAGGTATAGCTCGCTAAGACATTAACATCAAGACAAGGAGTCATGGCTCATATTATAATTACACAACTTGTCCAGTAACACCTCTAAATACATAGATAGAGCGGGGACCAAGACAAAGTAACTGGGCTTACCCTCATAGTCAAAATAGAACATAAGAAAGTATCTCAATACATAGATAATAACAATCATAGACTAAGGTCCCTGAAATGGAGGACTCACCAACAAGCTTGGAATAGCACCAACTAGCCACGTGGAGAGGGAGGACGATCAACTTGAGCACCGGTTCCTACATGGTGATATCATGTAGGCAAGAGTATGCGTTAGTACATTTGAATGTACTAAGTATGTGGGATACCATGCAACAAGAGATAAGTTTCATAATCAACATGCATAACAATAGGCAATAGCCGTGATATAGCAACATGACAGCATGATTAGTGCATAAGTAAAACATGCGTAAGTAATCCATACTCATATAGGATATCATATGTGTAGAAGAGACCAAACTAAATTTCCAAAGTACGAACCCCTTGGTAGGTTAGTGATGTTGCCATCCCATCACTTAGGTGGATGAGTACTATCCCTCATCTAGGTTGGTGATAATGCTGCCTCATCACCATGGTGGAGAAGAACAAACCCTTCCCTAGGTTGATGAGTACAAACCCCCATCTAGGTTAGTGATGATACAACCCCATCACCAGGTGAGAAGTACAAACCCTTCACTAGGTTATCTGGGTGCTCAAACCCCCCAGATTGGGCATGGTCGATTCCACACTTTATATAGGATTCATCATATACGCTAGTACAACACTTCATATAGGAACAATCATATACATAAGCTCATTTCATCATCATTACATTATTCATAACATATCCCATGCTTTAGACCTTCATTTCCTCAAGAAATCATAACCGGACATTTTATCAAATATCTTGGGGGTGTTAGTAGGGGTAAAAGACCATGAAATTTGGAGATGAAATCATGCAAGAAAATCTGTAGTAAAACCATCAATCAACACCTTGCAACACCCCCAAGACATTTAAATCAAAATCCCTCATCAAATCAAACACTAGATCCAAGATTTAGAGCTCAAAACATGCTAAAACAACTATACTTTCATGAACTAAAATCAATGTGCAGTAAATTTCTCAATATATATGACCCACGTATAAAATCAACTTTAAATCATGCAATATTAGTAAAAATGAGTCTTTGGCACCATGGGTGGAAGGACCCAATGTTTCAAAATCACATACCTTAGCTTGGATATGGACTTGGTGATGATTGGAGATGGAGACCTTAAGCTTGAAGAAGAATGTTGAAGGAGAATCTTAACTTGGAGTGAGGGTTTGGGACTTGAGTTTGGGGAGTGAAAATGTGATTAAGTGTTTGAGGGAGTATTGGAAAATGGTTTTGGGTAATACAAGAGTGAAATATGACTAAGTAGGGGTAAAAACACGTGTGGGAGCTTTTAGGCCCAAGACTAAAAGTATTGGATCGAATATGAAAACAAAGTTCCAAAATACATAGGGGCGCATCGTAAGGGGGACGCAAAAACCCCTCTGGAAATTGATTTTTGAAATTTCGTAATTGCTAAATCTTTGCTCTTAAATTGGGGTTAGACCCTTTTCCTCTAATTTATACCCACTGAACAATAATATAAAGTTGGATTTTTGAAATTACAAACGGATTTTGAGATATATGGAAATTAAAAGTCTGGGCGTTCGGAGGTACATTTTTTAGCATTATTTGGGGTCGTTTCAATTTTTCCCCATTGGGAACATTCATCCTTGAATGTAAAAAAGAGACATATAAGACAAGAGTAATCATGAACAAATCAGCCCCAACAAGAATGCAACATAACATGCAAAATACTATTTTCAAAATCTCAACATAAGTGTGAAATCATCATAAGTTTACCCACTTAAACATGAATGCATATGAATGACATTGGGGCTGAAATATAAGACTTGAAATCACATATAGGACTTAGGATTAGTACCTTAGGATTGAGTAGAGTAGAAAAGATGAGTATACCGCTTTCCCATGTCCACTTCGGCCTCCCATTTAGCACTTTCAACTTGTTGGTTCCTCCAAAGGACCTTAACGGACGCCACCTCTTTGTTCCTCAATCTCTGTACTTGCGTTTCCAAGATCTGAACGGGAACCTCCTCATAGGTCAAGTTATCCTCAACAACATCCACAACATCAAGAAGCACAATAGCATTAGGATCACCAACACATTTTCTCAACATAGAGACATGGAACACCGGATGAACCAAATTCATTTCACAAGGCAACTTTAACTCATAAGCTACCTTACCTAACCTCTTTATCACCTCATACCTTGGACTCAACTTTCCCTTTATACCAAAATAGACCACACTTTGCATTGGAGAAACCTTCAAATAAACCTAATCGCCCACTTGGAATTCTAGGTCTCTTAATCTTACATCAGTATAGGATTTTTAATGACTTTTGGGCTGTCCTCAACCTTTCCCAAATCTTCCTAACCATCTCAAGAGCATCCATAAGTAGATTCGGCCCCAATATAGCCACCTCTCCAACCTCAAACCAACCCACCGATAATCTAAAATGTCTACCATAAAGGGCCTCAAAAGGAGACATACCAATGCTAGAGTGATAACTATTGTTGTAGGCAAACTCTATCAATGGAAGATGGTCATCCCAACTACCCTTAAGCTCTAAGACACATGCCCTGAGTATATCCTCAAGTGTTTGAATTTTCATTTCGGCTTGGACATCCGTTTAATGGTGGAAGGATGTACTAAGGTGAACTTTAGTACCAAGACCCCTTTGGAAAGACCTCCAAAAGTGTGAAGTAAATTGTGCACCCCTGATCTAATATGATGGATAAAGGAACCCCATGTACCTCACTAACTCATGGATATACAACCTTGCATACTCTTAAACCCCACATGTAGTCTTAACCGGTAGAAAATGAGCCGATTTCGTCATCCTATCTACCACCACCCATATGGAATCAAACCTTTACTAGTCTTGGGCAACCCAACTACAAAATCCATGTTAATCACTTCCCACTTCCAAGTGGGAATCTCTATGTCTTGCATTAGGCCACTCGGCCTTGACTTGTTGACAACTATGGAAATCGGAAACAAATTTAGCAATGTCCCTCTTCATGTCTCCCCACCAATACATATCTCTCAAGTCTCTATATATTTTGATGGAACCGGGGTGGATAGAATAAGAAGAGTTATGGGACTCGTCAAGAATTCTCTCCCTTAAACCATCAACACATGGCACACACAACCTACCTTGGTATCTAAGGGGTCCATCTCCCCCTTGGGAGAAAACCTCTATTTTACCCTCTTTCACCAAAGCCTTCAATTCAAGCAAGGAAGAGTCTAGATCTTGTTGTGCTATCACCTCATCAAGCAAGGAAGATTTAGAGCCATCAATAACAACCACACTATTACCCACATCTTCCAATCTCATCCTAATCTAGACAATCTATTCACCTCTCTAGCCATCTCCCTATCACTACCATCCACATGAGCCAGGCTACCCATAGACACCCGACTCTAAGCATCCACCATAATATTTGCCTTACTCGGATGGTAATGTACACTCATGTCATAGTCCTTAAGAAGTTATAACCACCTTCTTTGTCTCAAGTTGAGATCTTTTTGTGTGAAGACATATTGGAGGCTCTTATGATCGGTGAATACATCCACATGCGCCCCATACAAATAATGACACCATATCTTTAATGCAAACACGATGGCAGCTAACTCTAGATCATGGGTAGGGTAATTCCTTTCATGCACTTTGAGTTGCCTAGAAGCGTAGGCTATGACCTTACCATTTTGCATTAGCTCACAACCCAAACAAACACTAGATGCATCACAATACACAACAAAACCCTCAAACTCATCCAGTAGAGACAATATAGGAGCGAACACAAGCCTATCTTTCAATTTTTGGAATCTTTTCTCACATTCATTGGTCCACACAAACTTAACCTTCTTTTGGGTCAATTTTGTCATAGGGGAAGCAATGGAGGAGAACCAATTCACAAACCTTCTATAGCAACCCGCAAGGCTCAGGAAACTCCTAATATCTGATAGGCTCAATGGTCTAGGCTAATTCCTAATTCACATTGGTCTTCTTAGGATCCACCTTTATATCATACCCCGACACCGCATGACCCAAGAATGCAACCTTTTTCAACAAAAACTCACACTTGTCATATTTAGATTACAATCTCTCCTCCCTCAATCTTTGCAACACAACCCTCAAATGACCCATATGTTCCTCCCTACTATGTGAATAGATCAAAATATCATCAATGAAAAGCACGATAAAGGAATCAAGGTAGGGTTTGAAGACCCTATTCATTAGGTCCATGAAGATGGCCAATGTATTAGTCAATCCAAAGGAAATCACCACAAATTTATAATGCACATATCTATTCTGGAAGGCTGTCTTGGAAATATCACACTCCCTCACCCTCACTTGATGGTACCCAGACTGAAGATCAATCCTAGAGAAGAAGCTAGCCCCTTGTAATTGGTCAAACAAGTCATCAATTCTCGGAAGAGGGTATCTATTCTTTATAGTGACCCTATTGAGTTGCTGGTAATCAATGCACATTCTAAGTGACCCATCCTTCTTTTTTCACAAACAACATCGGAGCAATTGATTAGGTCTAATAAATTCCTTTTTGCAACAAATCTTTCAATTGCTCTTTTAATTCCTTTAACTCCGTCGGGGCCATACGATAAGGGGAAATGGACATAGGTTGAGTACCGGGAAGGAGATCTATGCTAAAATCTATCTCCTTTTCGGGAGGGACACCAGGAAAGTCAGTTAGGAAGATATCAAGAAACTCATTTACTACGGGAACCGACTCAATGGAAGAGACTTTGGATTCCACATCCTTAACCCTCACAAGATGATACGAACACCCCCTAGAAATTAACTTATGGGCTTTAATACATGAAATGAATCTTCCCTTGACCACCACATCTTTATTTTCCTACTCAAGGATAGGTTCACTAGAAAATTGAAACTTGACCCTACGGGTTCTACAATCAATTGAAGCATAGTAGGCATGCAACCAATCTATCCTAAGAATGACATTAATGTCTACTATGTCTAATTCAACAAGATCACAAGGTAGCAACTTATGCAAAATGCAAATAGGTCAATTTCTATACACTTTCCCTTGCAACAATTGAGACACCGATAGGAGTAGACACTTCATATGGCTCATGTAACAAATCGGAGACAACATGAAACTTTTTAGCAACAAGAGGGGTAACAAAGGAAAGAGTGGCACCCATATCAATCAAAGCATACACATCAAAGTCAATAATTTTCAACAAACTGGTAACAACATCAAGGACCTCACCAACCCCTTGCCTTCCATGTAGAGAATCGAATAGATTGTGCCTTAAGGCACCACCTTGAGGACCACCTCTACCCAATGGAACCACATTTGCACCTCGCCCTTGCCACTATTTCTTGGACAATCCACCCTTTTGTGACCAAGCTCCCCACAATCAAAGCATGTATTAGAACCCCTCAAACACGGGCCCCTATGAATCTTACCACATGTAGGGCACACATCAATGAGAGACACACCACCAACACCTTGAGGCCTAGGGAAGTCATTGGCAAACCCCTATTTGTAGCATGAGGAGGCCCTTGGCCTTGATGGAATCGGCCAGCCCTATGGAATTTACCCCTATGAGAGGCTCTCTTGGCCTCATAGCCCCTCTTCTTTCAAATCTTTTCTTCCCCTATTTGCTTGGCATAAGTCATCAACTGAGACAAGTCCATGTCACCAATAAGCAAGGCGAATCGGAATTCCGCACTCACCAAGTCGGAGACCCCCATCACAAATTTATTCATCCTCGATCTAGGATCGGACACCAAGTGAGGACCATACTTTGAAAGTTGATTAAATTTGAGGGCATACTCCCTCACACATAACACTTTTTTTCAAGTTCATAAACACTACCAATTTTGCTTCCCTAAGTTCAAGAGGGAAAAACCAATTAAGGAAGGCCGTTTTTAACTCCTTCCAAAGCACCACATTACTAACCCCGTTCTCACCCTTCTATTACTCATGCCAAATTTGGGCTACCCCTTTGAGTTGGTATGCCACCAACTTCACCTTTTCATTTGGCCCAATACCCATGATAGTCAAGATTTTGTAGACCTCATCAATGAACTCTTGTGGGTCTTCATCCACCTTTGACCCATGGAAAACCGAGGATTCATCCTCATGAAGTCTCTTACCCTAGTTATCGGGGTAGTAGCATGAGGGACTTGGGCCCCTTGTTGGACTTTGTTGGCCACCACTTGAGTAAGCATAATAAGAGCATCCCGGAGCTCACCATTGGTAGGTTGCTCCTCGGGAGTTTGGGCCCGCCTTCCTCTAGTGTTTGACATGATCTAGCATAGCAAAGAACAATTGTTAAGGGTACAACTCACCACAACTCTATAGCATGACTTAGAACATGAAGAAAGGAAACATTTCCTAAAATGCCTTAAAGCCTCCTATTCGTAGTCATGGCGCGCTTCACAACCATGAATAGGACTCTAATCGACGCGATGTGTTGGACTCCAAGTATCTATCAATCTAGTGCTCTGATACCAAGTTTTTCACGACCAAAGCCTAGGGCCTAGACGTGACACAGCGAATAGGGAACCTGACGAAACCCCAATCAAGCCTCTCAACTTATCACATCATTGGTCACAGAAGTATGTAAAAGAAATAAAACAAATGTAAGGGGAAAAAGTGGCTAAGGGATAGCTCGCCAAAACATCAACATCAGGACAAGGAGTCATAGCTCATATCATAATTACATAACTTGTCCAACAATACCTCTATTCATCATTCTTTTTCTTTTCTTTCTTTTGACAAGCCAAGTGGTAGACACCCTTCTTTTTCTTCCTACATCACCCCCAACTTAGGCTTAAAGCCTCAATTGTCACAAACATGTAAAGCTTAAAGGAGGGACAAAGGTTCAAGAGAAGGTCATCGAAACGACCGAAAAAGTGCCCAAAAACGTGCCTCAGAATGCCCAGAATTTTGATTTTCTTATATCTAAAAATTTGTTCATTATTTCAAAAATTCGACTTCATATTTGTGATCAGGGGGTCAAAATTAAGTGAAATAGGGTCTAACCTCGATTTCAGAGCGAAAGAATAACAATTATAAATTTTTAATTGATGATTTCGAGTGAGCTTTTCGTGATGCTTCTGCGACGCATCTTGGGAATGCCTTAGTACAAATTCCACTCTACGACGCGGAGATATGTTTGTTGCCTAGGAGTTTTTCAAGTGCAGTCCAAAATATTCTAAGTGTTAGGCCGAAGTTTCCCAAACGTGTTTTTATTTATACTTAGTCAAATTTCATCCTTATATCATTCTAAATATTTCCCAATATTCCCTAAAACACTTAGTCATATTTTCACTCCAAATTCTAAGACTGGAAACCCTCATCTAAATTTAAGGATTCTCTTCAAGCTTCAAGTCTCCATTGTCAACCTTCACCAAGAACTTCTCCAAAGCTAAGGAATGTGATGTTGAACCATTGGGTCCTTTCACCCATAGTGCCTAAACCCTCTTTTACTTAATATTGCATGATTTAAAGTTGATTTTACATTTGGGTCTTGTATATTGAGAGATTTACTGCACAATGATTTTAGTTCATGAAAGTATTGTTATTTTAGCATGTTTTGAGCTTCAAATCTTGAATCTAATGTTTGATTTGATGAGGGGTTTTGATATGAATGTCTTGGGGGTGTTGCAGGGTGTTGATTAAAGGTTTTACCACTGTTTTTCCTACATGATTTCATTGTTAAATTGCATGCTCTTTTACCCTTATTACACACCCCCAAGGTGTTTCATAAAATGTCCGATTATGGTTTATTAAGGAATTAAAGATCCAAACCATAAGATTGATATGAATGATGTTATGATGATGAAATGAGATTATTGTTAGACCCCGTAATTAGCTAAATAGAGGTCAATTGCACATTCGGGAAAATTATTTTGATTGAGGTATATTTTAAATTTAACTAACTTATGATGCGTGAGTTTGGAATCAAGTGAATTTGGCGGGTAAAAATT
>JAOTQR010000011.1:10864602-10954181 GCA_025774065.1 Solanum ossicruentum
AAATCAATTAACCTTTTCAAGTCAAAAGTTAGTCAAATCTCTTAATCGCCGGATAACCGCATTTAGCGGCCATTTCGGGTGCTTAAAACCTTCTCGAAGTGAAAATGTGAACCCGAACCTGAACTCTGGATTTTTAAAAGATTTTTCTGTTAGATCTTTAAAAATATTTAATGATTTCCTAATTATTCGTAAAATTAGGTGGCGACTCTGTTTTCCTTCGAAATTTCAAAAAAAATTGGTTTTCTCTTATAAAATTGAGTTTTAAATCGTTTTTTGAATTTTCTCAAATAAAAGCCATTTTTCGGCATAATAATCAATAACTTATATTTTCAGAAGATGCAGGTCGCGGAGATGGAGATGTTGAGATGGATGTGTGGACATACCATGAGCGATAAGGTTAGGAATAAAATCATTAGAGAGAAGTTGGAGGTGGCTCCTGTGGTTGACAAGATGAGGGAAGTGAGACTTTGTTAGTTTGAACATGTGTAGAGAAGAAGTATCGATGCTCCTGTTAGGAAGTGGAAAAGGTTAGAGTTAGGGGTTACTTGGAGGGGTGATCAGACAAGATATATATGGTGGCAAAACTTTATCTCATCGAAGACACATGACCTTAGACAGAAAGGAGTGGAGGTCACGTATTAGGATAGCAGGCTAATAGATTAGTGAGGATTGAATGATTTCTGGCCTAGTGATATAGTAGGTCAGTAGGAGTAGTTGGTTTTATCCTACATTTCCATTATCCATCTTTATGGCTAATTCTTAACTGTTACTTTTTCGTATTTACATATTATCATTTACTTTTTATCATTAATCGTGCTTTCTTTTTCTTTTCTTTCCCCTTTTTTTCTATATCTAGTATTTTATGCTTATGGAGCTTGATTCTTGATACGAGAGTTTCTCGTAAACAACCTCTCTACCTCTATGAGGTAGTTGTAAGGTTTACATATATTTTACCCTCCTCAGACTCCACTTATGAGAAAACATAGGACATGTTGTTATTGTTGTTATATGAATAATGGATGTAAAGTTTTTTATAATTTATGTGCATGGAGAAAGTTGTGCATGCATCACACCTGAAACTAAGAATTTTAAATTACAATTTTATAGTTTCTATGTTTTGAAACCCAGTGTCATGCATAAGAAAAAATAAAAACCAAATCAGCTTATCAAATTAAAGATCAAACTAAAAATAAATGTGTGAGCTTAAAAGAAAACGACAGATTACGGTCAAACTAAAAATGAATGTGTGAGCTTAAAAGAAAAAGATTTTATGAAACTAATGCCTTATTAATGTGTAATAATTAGTCATTTTAGTTTCATAGATTCTTACGATTATTTTTTAATTCACATAAATATAAAAGTTCTTTTTATTCTATTTATTTAAGAACTTTGTGGTGAAAATGTACTCTTCTTTATTTTTCAAAAAAAAAAATCACTGTATATTGGAAATGATACAAAAAAAAATTAAAACACAAGGTTTATAAGAATTAATTTTTTACCTCACAGTAACAATTTTTCATTAATTTACGATTTCTTTTCCTTTGGTAGCACAAAACACAAACCTACACAATTCTTTTTCTTTCTATTTTTACGTTGAAGTAAAACATGTTTCTTTATTTATAATTTACATCATGAAACTAGTAATAGAAGCGGAACTTCGCTTTTATTACTTCCAGTGGTATCATATGAGCGAGCTGGAAAAGGATTATCAGGTTTCGATCTCTAATAGCACATTACCTTATATGACCCTCTATCATGAACATTTTTTCATGAAAAGTGACCCTCTATTTTGCAGCTTGCAGATTATTAATATTAGTTAGAAGATATAACAATAAGAAGATTACCAATTTCTGAAAAAAAAAACTCAAAATTTACACATATCAATGTATATGATTGAGTTGCAACTCATTTTCATGATCATGGACAAAAGTTGGAGTTCGAAGCTCCTTCAGTTCGTCTAAATGCATACGATTGTAGAAGTTTTATGAATAAAATGCTCGATTTTCTGGTTCAGAGACCAATATACACGACCTTCGGTGCAAATACCCCTAGTTACTTTTAGACAATGTAAAATATGTTATAGATTAATATCTTATAATCATCGGTGGTAGAATAGTAACACAAACCACAAGCACGAGGAAGGTTGTATTTATGTATTAAGAGGAACTGAGGAAGTGTCAAATCCTACGTAACAGACGTAAAGAATCGGTCATTACATAAGGACTAATTTTATGATAAAAAATTAAAGTAACAATCGAAACAAACATTATATTTAAATCCAAAATACAAATCATAATTCATATCAGATTAAACTAAATGTTTTTTCTATAGAGTAAATAGAGCAGGCTCAGAACCAGAGTACTCTGCAATCCCCTTTTATCTTCACCATTTTCCTCTAATTCCTCATACAAATAATATAATGAAATCTGGAAACTCAATAAATAAAAGAAGAACAAACATTTAAATCATAAAACTAGACAAATCATGATGAAAAATCACAAAATATGTTAGGATTAAGACCTACAAATAGTAGTTGCTACAGCTTTTGGACTTTTGGCCTTCGTGTTGAGTGGTGGATCTTCTAGCCCATCAAAAAATATGCTCAAAATCAGTGGACTGGAGGGATGTCACCTTCTTCTTAACCTCATCAATATCATCTTTCGAAGAAGATATGTTAGTTAAAACGACTCCAAAAAGTGTCCAAAAACATACCTCGGAATGTCCAGAAATTTAAATTCGATATATCTCAAAATCCATTTGCAATTTCGAATCTTTGACTTCATATTCTTGTTCAGGGGATCAAAATTAGGGGGAGAAGGGTCTAACCCCGATTTTTAGAGCAATCGAATCACAATTTCAAGTTTTCAAAATTCAATTTCCAGAGACGATCTACGACAGCATCGTGATGCACAGCTGTCGCGGACATGTGTTAATTTGGCCTCCACGACAAGTCTCTGTCACAGACCTGCGTATTTCGCTGCCAGTGATTTCTATCTTGGTCAAGGTTTTGGGGTATTCGGCCTAAGTTTTTCTAAACGTGTTTTTACCTACACATAGCCTTATTTCACCCTCATATCATCTCAAATGTTTCCCAATGCTTCCCAAAATTCTTAGCCATATTTTCACTCCAAAATTCAAGTCTCAGAACCCTCATCCTAAGCTAAGGTTTTCCTTTAAGGTTCTTCTTCAAGCTTCAAGTCTCCATCTCCAATCTTCACCAAGTTCATCTATACGCTAAGGTATGTGGGTTTCTTCCATGGGTTCCTTTCACCCATGATACCCATGCCTCCTTTTACATAAATTGCATGATTTAAAGTCGATTTACAAATGGGTTTTGATCATTATGAAATTCACTACACACTATGTTAAAGCTATGTAAAGCTGTGACTATTTTGCTATGTTTTCAGGAAATCTTGGATCTATTGTAAGATTTAATGAGGGGTTTTGATGTATATGTCTTGAGGGTGTTCCAAGATGTTAATTGATGATTTTATAATGGATTTTCTTGCATGATTTCATCTCTAATTTGCATGATTTTATTCTACCACTTCACACCCTCTAAGTGTTTGATAAAATGTCTGGATATGTTTTCTTGAGGAGTTGAAGGTCCAAAGCATGAGAGATGATATGAATGACTATTTGATGATAAAATGAGATTATTTGTATGATATACTCTATATAAAGTGTTCCATTAGACCATACCCGATCCAGGGGGACAAAAGCCCGGGTAACCTTGTTGGAGTTTTATACATCAACAATGTGAGGGATTTATACTTCGTCACTGTGTTGATAAAGTGTGATTATCATAAAAAATGTGAGGGTTTTATACCATATAACCACCAAGGGGTTCATACCTTGAATAGATAGCTTGGTCTCTTCTATACATATAATATCCTATTTGAGCATGAGTTACTTAAGCATGTTTTACTTAAGTATTGATCATACATGTCATATTGTATATTATGCCTATTGCTTAATATTATGCATTTTGATTATGATGCCTATCTATTGTTTCATTGCATCCTATATACTTAGTATATTCAAACGTATTAATGTATACTCTATGCCTACATGATGTCACCACGTTGGAACCAGTGCCCAAGTTAACCATTCTCCTCCACGTGGCTAGTTCGGTGCTACTCAAGCTAGTTGGGGTAAGTCCTACATTTCAGGGACCATATTCTACTCTCTCTCTCTCTTGTTATGCATTGAGACACTCTTCTTTATGTTCTATTTGACTATTAGAGTGAGCCCAGTTGCTTTGTCTTAGCCCCTACTCTTATCTATGTAATAGAGGTAGTTGTTGGACATGTAATGTATCTATGATATGAGTTGACTCTTGTCTCTTGATTTTGATGACATGGAAGTGTTTTCCCTTACCCTCAATTTCCCTATTCTTTTATCTCTTGATGCTTGATTTATTGTTTCCGCGACCAAGAATGTGTAATGATGCTCTAAGAGGCTTGCTTGGGGTCCCTTCGAGTTCCCCTTACGCTGTGTCACGTCTAGGCCCTAGGCTTGGGTCATGAAAATATTGGTATCAGAGTACTAGGTTGATACATCCTTGGATCCCAACACACCGCATCGATTAGAGTCCTATTCATGGTTGTGAAGCGTGCCATGATTGTGAATAGAAGGCTATGACATTTTAGAAAATGTTTCCCTTCTTCATGTTCTAAGTTGTGCTATAGAATTGTGATAAGTTTTCCCTCTAATGTTTGTTCTTTGCTGTGGTAGATCATGCCAAATACTAGAGGAAGACGGGCCCAAACTCCCGAGGAGCAACCTACCAATGGTGAGCTGTGGGATGTTCTTCTATGCTTGCCCAAGTGGTGGCTAACTAAGTCAATCAAGGGGCCCAAGCCCCTCATGCTACTACCCAGGGAGCTAGGGTAAGAGACTTCATGAGGATGAATCCTCTGATTTTCTATGGTTCGAAGGTGGATGAAGATCGACAAGAGTTCATTGATGAGGTCAATAAAATCTTGAATATCATAGCTGTGGGCTGAATAAAAAGGCGGAGTTGATGACATACCAACTAAAAGGGGTAACTCAAATATGGTATGATCAATGGAAGGGTGAGAATGGAGTTGGTAATATGGTGCTTTGGGAGGAGTTCAAATTGGCTTTCTGTAATCTATTTTTCCCTTTTGAGCTTAGGCAAGCAATGTCAGTAGAGTTTATGAACTTAAAACAAGATGCTATGAGAGTGAGGGAGTGCGCCCTCAAATTTAATCAACTTTCAAAGTATTCTCCTCATTTGGTGTCGATCCTAGATCTAGGATAAATAAGTTCATGATAGGGGTCTACGACTTGGTAAGGGAGGAATGCCAGTTCGCGATGCTAATTAGTGACATAGATTTGTCTTGATTGATGACCAATGCTGAGCAAATGGAGGAGGAGAAATTGAGGAAAAGAAGAGGGCATGAGGCCAAGAGGGCCCGATTTGAGGGTAAATTCTTAAAGTATGCTAAAGTTTGTCAAGGACAAGGATATCCTCATGCTACTAATAGGGGGTTTGCCAATGACTTCTCTAGGCCTCAAGGTATTGGTGGGATGTCTCCTATTGAAGTGTGTCCTAAATGTGGAAGGAGCCATGGAGGCCCATGTTTGAAGGGTTCTAATGCATGGTATAAATATGAGAAGCTTGTTCATTAGAATGTAGATTGTCCAAGGAACCGTGGCAAGGTCTGGGGTGCTAATGCGGTCCCATTGTGGAGAGGTGGTCCTCAAGGTGGTTCCATAAGGCATAATCGATTTTATGCTCTACATGGAATGGAAGGAGTTGATGAGGTCCCCGATATTGTTACCGGTATGTTGAAAATCTTTGACTTTGATAGGTATGCTTTGATTGATCGGGGTGCCACTCTTTCCTTTATTACCCGTCTTGTTGCTAAAAAGTTCCATGTTGTCCCCATATTGTTGCATGAGTCATAGGAAGTGTCTACTCCTATTGGTGTCTCTATTGTTGCTAGGAAAGTTTATAGGAGTTGTCCTATTTGTATGTTGCATAACTTGTTATCTTGTGATCTTATTGAATTAGACATGATGGATTTTAATATCATTCTTGGGATGGGTTGGTTTCATGGCTACTATGCGTCTATAGATTGTAGAATCCGTAAGGTCAAGTTTCAATTCCCTAATGAACCCATGCTTGAGTGGGAAAGTTAAGATGTGGTAGTCAAGGGTAGATTCATTTCATGCATTAAAGTCCATAAGTTGATTTCTAGGGGGTATTTGTATCATCTTGTGAGGATTAAAGATGTGGAGTCCAAAGTCCCTTCCATAGAGTCAGTTCTAATTGTAAATGAGTTTCTTGATGTCTTCCAAAATGATCTTCCTGGTGTCCCTCCCGAAAAGGAGATAGATTTTGGCATAGATCTCCTTCCCTACACTCAACCTATCTCCATTCCCCTTTTTACCGTATGGCCCTGACGGAGTTGGAGGAGTTAAAGGAATAATTGAAAGATTTATTGGAAAAGGGATTTATTATACTTAGTCAATCACATTGGGGCTCTGTGGTGTTGTTTGTGAAAAAAAAAAGAAAGGGTCACTTAGGATGAGCATTGATTACCGGGAACTCAATAGGGTCACTATAAAGAATAGATATCCTCTTCCAAGGATTTATAACTTATTTGACCAATTGCAAGGGGCTAGCTTCTTCTCTAAGATTGATCTTCGGTCCGGGTACCATCAAGTGAGGGTGAGGGAGTGTGATATTCCCAAGATGACTTTCTGGACTAGATATGGGCATTATGAGTTCTTTGTGATGTCGTTTGGGTTGACCAAAGTAATGGCCATCTTTATGGACCTAATGAATAGGGCCTTCAAACCTTACCTTGATTCCTTTGTTGTGGTTTTCATTGATATATATTATTTATTCACATAGTAGGGAGGAGCATAAGGGTCATTTGAGAGTGGTGTTACAAAGATTGAGGGAGGAGAAATTATATGCTAAATATGATAAGTGTGAATTTTAGTTGAAGAAGTTTGCATTCTTGGGTCATGTGGTGTCGGGGGATGGTATAAAAGTGAATCCCAAGAAAACTGATGTGATTAAGAATTGGCCTAGACCATTGACCAAGTCGGATATTAGAAGCTTCTTGGGCCTTGCGGTTTACTATAGAAGATTTGTGAATGAGTTCTCCTCCATTACTTCCCCTATGACCAAATTGACTCAAAAAAAGGTTACGTTTGTGTGGATCGATGAATGTGAGAGAAACTTTCAAACATTGAAGGATAGGCTTGTGTCCACTCCTATACTGTTACTACAGGATGGGCTTGAGGGTCTTGTTGTGTATTGTGATACGTCTAGAGTTGGTTTGGGTTTTGTGCTAATGCAAAATGGTAAGGTCATAGCCTATGCCTCTTGACAACTCAAGATACATGAAAGGAATTACCCTGCCCATGATCTAGAGTTATCCGCCGTTGTGTTTGCATTAAAGATTTGGCATCATTTTTTTAATGGATGCAGGTTAATGTATTCACCGATCATAAGAGCCTCCAATATGTCTTCAATAAAAAAGATCTCAACCTGATACAAAGAAGGTGGCTAGGACTTCTTAAAGACTATGACATAAGTGTGCATACTCATCCAGGTAAGGCAAATGTGATGGCGGATGCTTTTAGTTTGGTGTCCATGGGTAACCTAGCACATGATGATAGCGGTGATAGGAAAATGTCTAGGGAGGTGCATAGATTTGCTAGATTAGTGGTTAGGTTGGAAGAGGTTGGTGATGATGGTATGGTTGTTGTTGACGGGTCTACATCTTCCTTGGTTGATAAGGTGATAGCAAAACAAGATCTTGACTCGTCCTTTCTTGAATTGAAGACATTGGTGAAAGAGGACAAAGTAGAGGTTTTCTCACAAGGGGGAGATGTGCCCTTAAGTACCAAGGTAGGTTGTGTGTGCCTTGTGTTGATGGTTTGAAGGAGAGTATCCTTGATGAACCCCATAATTCTTCTTATTCTATCCACCCCGATTCCACTAAAATGTATAAAGACTTGAGAGATGAGTATTGGTAGGGAGATATGAAGAGGGACATTGCCAAATTCGTTTCTGGATGCCGTAGTTGTCAACAAATCAAAGACGAACATCAAAGGTCGGGTGGCCTAACCCAAGACATAGAGATTCCCACTTGGAAGTTGGAGTTTATTTATATGGATTTTATGGTTGGGATGCCCAAGATTAGAAAAGGTTTTGATTCCATTTAAGTGGTGGTTGATAGGATGATAAAATCGGCTAACTTTCTACCGGCTAGGACTATATATGGGGCTGAAGATATGCAAGGTTGTACATCCATGAGTTAGTGAGATTACATCAGGATCCTTTATCCATTTTATTGGATCGTGGTTCCCAATTCACTTCACACTTTTGGAGGTCTTTTCAAAGGGGTTTTGGTACAAAAGTTCACCTTAGTATGGCCTTTCACCCTCAAACGTATGGCCACGCCGAAAGGACAATTGAAACCCTTGACGATATGCTTAGAACATGTGTATTGCAGTTGAGAGGTAGTTGGGATGACCATCTTCCACTGATTGAATTCACATACAACAATAGCTATCACTCTAGCATCGGTAGGGCTCCTTTTGAGGCTCTTTATGGGAGATATTGTAGATCACTAGTTGGTTGATTTGAAGTTGGAGAGGTAGCTTTATTGGGACCGAATATGGTTATGGAGGCTCTTTAGAAGGTTAGGATTATTAGGGAAAGGTTCAGAACAACCCAAAGTTGTCAAAAATCTTATGCCGACGTGAGAAAAAGAGACCTTGAATTTAATGTGGGTGATTGGGTTTACTTGAATGTTTCTCCAGTGAAATGAGTGGTCTATTTTGTTAAAAAGGGGAAGTTGAGTCCATTATATGTTGGTCCTACTGAGATCGTGAAGAGGGTTGGCAAGGTAGCTTATGAGTTGAAGTTGCCTAGTGAAATACATTTGGTTCATCCAGTGTTCCATATCACAATGATGAGAAAATGTATTGGTGACCCTAATGTTATTGTTCCTCTTGATGTTTTGGGTGTTGTTGAGGATAACTTGACTTGTGAGGAGGTTCTGGTTCAGATCCTAGATAGGCAAGTGAAGAGAGAGGAACAAAGAGGTGGCATCCCTTAAGGTCCTTTGGAGGAACTAACAAATCAAAAGTGCTACTTGGAAGGCCGAAGCAGACATGTGAAAGCGTTATATTTTCCACTCCACTCAAGTCTAAGGTACTAATTTTTAGTCCTCTATGTGATTTCAAGTATTATTTTTTGGCCCCTACGTCATTCATATGCATTCATGTTTATGTTGGCAAGTCATGATGATTTTACATTCGTGTTGAGGTTTTGAAAATGGTGTTTTGAATGTGAGGTTGCATTTTAGTTGAGGCCGATTTGGTTATGATCATTCTCATCTTGTATGTCTCTTATACATTCAGGGATGAATGTTTCCAAGGGGGAGATATTGAAATGAGCCCAAAAAGTGCCCAAAAATATGCCCCGCAATGCCCAGAATTTTAAGTTCCATATATTTCAAAATCTGTTCACTATTTCGAAAATCTGACTTCATATTCTTGTTCAGGGCATCAAAATTAGAGGGACAAGGGTCTAACCCCAATGTTTAGAGCAATCAAATCACAATTTCAAATTTCTAAATTTCAATTTCCAAAGAAGATCTGCAAGAGCACTGCGATGGTCAGCTGTCGCGGACATGAGTTAATTTGGCCTCCACGATAAGTCCACGTTGCGGACCTGTGTACTTCACTATATGTGACTTCTATCTCGGTCCAAGGCTTTGGGGTCTTGGGCCTAAGTTTTTTCAAATGTGTTTTTACCTATAAATAGTCTTATTTCACCCTCATATCATTCCAAACATTTCCCAATTCTCCCCAAAACACTTAGCCATATTTTCACTCCAAAGTTCAATTCTCAAAACCCTTATCCTAAGCTAAGGTTCTCCTTCAAGGTTCTTCTTCAAGCTTGAAGTCTTCATCTTCAATCTTCACCAAGTTCATCTATAAGCTAAGGTATGTGGGTTTGTTTCATGGGTTCCTTTCACCCATGATACCCAAGCCTCCTTTTACATATATTGCATGATTTATAGTTGATTTACAAATGGGTTTTGATCATTATGAAATTCACTGCACACTATCATGTTAAAGCTATGTAAAGTTGTGACTGTTTTGTTATGTTTTGAGCTACAAATCTTAGATCTATTGTAAGATTTGATGAGGGGTTTTGATGTATGTATTTTAAGGGTATTGAAAGGTATTGATTGATAGTTTACAATGGATTTTCTTGAATGATTTCATCTCTAATTTTCATGCTTTTATACTACAACTTCACACCCTCTGAGTGTTTGATAAAATGTTCGGATGTGCTTTCTTGAGGAGCTGAAGGTACAAAGCATGAGAGATGATATGAATGATTATTTGATGATGAAATGATATTTTGTATATGATATACTCTATATAAAGTATTGCATTAGACCATACTCGATCCAGGGGGACAAGAGCCAAGTAACCATGTTGGGCATTTATACTCATTAACCATGCGAGGAGTATATACTTCGTCACCATGTTGATAAGGTGTGATGATCATCAACCATATGAGAGGTTTATATCATACAACCACCAAGGGGTTCGCAGCTTGAATAGCTAGGTTGGTCTCTTCTACATATATGATATCCTATATAAGCATGAGTTACTTAAGCATATTTTACAGAAGCATTGATCATAGATGTCATACAGCGTATTATGCCTATTGCTTAATATTATGCATTTTGATTATGACGCCTATCTATTGTTGCATTGCATCCTACATACTTAATACATTCAAATGTACTAACGCGTACTTTATGCCTTGATGATGTCACCATGTAGGAACTGGAGCCCAAGTTGATCATCCTCTTTCATATGGCTAGTTCGGGGCTACTTAAGCTAGTTGGTGAGTCCTCCACTTCGGGGACCTTAGTCTACTCTCTCTTTTTATGTATTGAGACACTCTTCTTTATGTTCTATTTGACTATGAGGGTGAACCAGGTTGCTTTGTCTTGGCCCCCGCTCTTATCTATGTAGTAGAGGTGGTTGTTAGACATGTTATTTATCTATGATATGAGTTCACTCTTGTATCTTAATTATGATGATATGGAAGTGTTTTCCCTTAGCATTGGTTTCCCCATTCTTTTATCTCTTGATGCTTGATTTATTGTTTCCGCAACCAAGGATTTGTAATGATACTCTAAAAGGCTTGCTTGGGGTCCCTTCGGGTTCCCCGTTGCGTTGTGTCACGTATAAGCCCTAGGCCTGGGTCGTGACATTTGTACTACTACCACTTGTCTTCTCAACAGCTATCACTCTATCCTTTAAGCTGGCTCGTAGCATATTTGCCCACTTATGATACTTACTGTTTACTTCTAAGAACATGATTACGAGCCATAGTGGTGACTACAGCTCTTAGCCTTGCTCGTACATGTTGTTTTAAGAATGTGTTTCTCCACTCTTCAGTTCCTATTTTGTTCTACAGCCAAATACTTAAGACCCACTATAATGCAAGTCGACAAAACTGGTTCAAAGTTTTAGCAGTCTCAACAAAGTACTAACTACCACTAAACAGGATACGCAAATGAAAATGTCTCAAGATAAATCTAAACATAAAAGATGCTTGGGTTGCCTCCCAATAAGCGCCTTATTTAACATCGTGGCTCGACTATGCTATCATGGATAATCAGACTTCTCCATGAGTTCCATCGTTGCTCCTTCTATTCTTTCTTTGTTCATCCTACACTGCATCTAGTTGCTCAGCAAGCTGCGCCATCCTATCACCAAGACTTTGCATTGATATAATTTTTTGTTCCACCTTGTAGTTAACCTTGAGGACCTCAAACTTTATCTCCCTAACAATGTCATCTTGCTCATTCACCTTGATCAGGACTTGTTCAAGCATATGCTCAATCTGTGTTAGTTTATCATTGATGCAATACTAGTATGGTAACCTTGGCCAATGTGCAACATTTTTGCTTCTAGGTTTGGCCAATGTGCAACATTTTTGCTTCTACGTTTACTTGAGTCTCCCGTAGATGTACTTGTGGTTGGTTCGGCTTGCCCTTGAAAGGGTTGGTAGACTTGGCCAACTACAGATAGCTTGTCCATACTCTCAGTGATCTTATTAAATGGTCATCTTATGAACTCCCAACAGTCCCCTCCAAACAGTGCATCAGGCTGCGCTTGTTTCTCGGAGTTTAGTGCTCGGTAGAAGCTAGCCGCCAATTCATTATCAGTCAAGCCATGGTTATAATTTGCTGCAAAGCACTACTTGTACCTTTCCCAAGTCACTACCAAAGGTTATTCACTCTGTTTAAAATTACAGATGTTGTTCTATAACTTTTGCTTGTTGGACTCCATATAGATCGAACTTCATGAGGAAGACTCTCTGTACTTCCCCACTATTTGAGCAAACATCTTGTGGGAGAATTGACCACCATTCCGCAGCTTCACTCTAGACAGTCATGGTGAAAACCTGAAGAGAAATGGCCTCCCAAGTAGGATGTCTTGTCCCAAGGACCTCCCTCAATATTTGAGTGAAATTCTGTAGATGGATTTGGGGATCTTCGGAATCTTGCCCATAAATATGGGCGTGTCTCTACAAAGATTCCAACAAGTCATTTGAACATTTGTTTAGTTATAGCGCCAGCCAACCTGTACCTAAAATCAACTAACAAATACAAACAGAAAAAGTAAAATACAGGATAGTATGGAAATCAACACTAGAAATAACTAATAGTGAAATCATATCAAAACCTAGTCGTATTCCCCGGCAACGGCGCCATAATTTTTGACATCCATAAGAAAGTGGACGTTGTCAATAATTAATCCAACCAAAGGTTAGGGTCGAACCCACAGGAAATATAGGGCTTGACTATAAGATTTCACTACTAACCATTTCACTTATCAACAACTAAAATCTCTAAATGGTTGGGGGTAGGTTTTGTGATTCAAAAAACAAAAGTAAATCAAGACTACAGTACTACGTAGGAAAACAGTCAATTTTAGGGACAGCTTGAGAATTGTGTTCCCTATGGTTTGTTGATTCGATTACGCTAGGTAAATTAACTATAATTAAAGAGTCACATGTAGGAGGTAACTTAGGTTCTTCTGGTGCTCTTGTGAGGTTAAAGGTCAAATTTCACCATGGTGCTTGGTCAGAAACCATGGTGTGCTAACTAACCGTTACCAATTGTCCTAGTCAACCTCCCCTTGGTCAGGTTTGGTTGATTAGACGAGAAGACATCGATCGAATCCCATCATCTACTTCCCTTTTCCTATTTGTCACTACCTTGGTCTGCCTCATGGTAGTAGACATGGTTTGTTGTTGACCACCACCAAACAACAATCATAATGAAGGGAAATAAATAGTACATGCAAAACCCCAATCACAAAATTGCAATAAACCTAGGTCATCTCAAGTCAACTACCTATGGTTCCCATAACCCTTGGTATAGGTGCTTAGCTACTCTTGTCTAAAGAAAAACCAACAAAAAACCGTATACAGACTTAAATGAGAGTTTTATCAACAACAATAAAGAATGTAGGCACCACAGGTTGCAAACCCAAAAGCTTGATTGATCAACAATGAGTACAAAGCAAGATTTGCAATCCCTAAAATGGGTTTTCCAAGAGAAAACAATAAGCTAATTTAAAACCTAAGAAACATTTCAAAAGATGATTGTAAAATGCCTCCTGGTCGTACTCACTTCTAAAACCCTAACTTATACTATATATAGTATTTACAAAATAACCCTAGAATTTACATAGAAAAGATAGCTGGAAGCTGATAAATCTTTTAGGTACGACTCATAGGATGACCTATGAGTCGTAGTCGGGATCTCGTATCAGGTTCTTAGAATCTTGGACTAAACAGGTATGACCCACAGGTACGAGTCATTGCTTGAGCTATGACTCGTATGTTCTTCTCTTAGTCTTGGCATTCAGTTTTTGGACCAACATTTTGGCTCTCTGATTCTTGCTATGAGTCCTCTTATACAAGTCATGGTGGGACCTAGGACTCATAGGATGGCCTCATAGGGGTGACCTACACTTAGAAGATTTCTGAAATTTTGGTCTCTGATTCTTGCTACAATGCACTTTACGACTTGTAGCTTGGGCCTTGTAGGTGTGCTCGTATATCCTAAACTTCAGCAAAGTCTACAAGTTTTGTTCAAAATCATGTCAACCTAACTTTTCTTCAAGAATAACAAAAAAACACATAAAAAGCATAAAAAGTTGCATTAAGAACTCACAAAATCCCTTGTTTAAGCATCAAATGTGTTGTATTTTGACAGCACATCAAGCCTTACATATACCCTTTCATTGTAAAAACCTAAGTTACCTATCCCTATTTGATGTAAATCTTGTAATTTCACCTGGACCTTCCTTGAACATTGTGCACGTTGACTGAGGCAAAAAGTGGTCATGGTCCCTAGGTTGGATATTGTGCACCTCAACTTAGGCTTGCTAGCATAAAGGTAAAACATGAGATAAGGGAAAAACTAGTGATGCAAGGAAAAATACAAAAAATATGTGCGAAGTGCAAGAAGAGTGAGTGATACCTAAGCAATGAGATAAAAATGAGATAAAGATAAAAATGATGTGAAAATAAAAGACAAAAAGTTGAACAATGAGAATAAGGCACCCTAAAAAGCTTGAAATATGAGAAAGGGAGAATGAAATGTAAAATAACAGAGTTGGTAGGGAAAAAGTATATAAAAGCATAGTGTCAAGGAGATACTTTAGTCGCTATGTTCCCAAGCAAATAAAGTCCTAAAGTGGTCCTAGTCCAAGTATTCAAAGGTCATAGTTGTCACAACCCAAGCCTAGGACCTAGAAGTGAAACGACGAATTGGAACCCGAACGGACACAAACAAGCCTCTTAGCATATCATTCACACATCCTTGGTCACGAAAGCAAAGTGAACACCAACAAGAGATATAATAAAAAGGTAAGCGGGGTCAAAGGGAAGTCTTCGATAATCATTAGAGCATTAAAGACTAAAACTCAAGCATAAGTACATCATAATATCAAACAACACCTCTAATATGGAATGGATCGGGGGCCAAGATACTTTCCGGGCTCACCCTCATAGTAACAAGTGTTCAACATAGAGAAATCTCAATATAATAAGATTAGTAAAGATAGTATCCTCGGACTTGAGGACTTACCAAATCGTACTAGCCACGTGGAGGATGATCAAATGGTTCTTCGATCCCTATATGGTAATATCATGTAGGCATAGAGTATGCATTAGTACATTTGAATGTACTAAGTGTGTAGGATGCAATGCAATAAGACATAAGCCAATGTAGTCAAAATGCATAATAATAAGCAATAGATAAGTGTAATCTCAATATTGCATGCATGATCAATGATTGAAGTAAAACGTAATTATAAATCATTCAACTTGCAAAGGACATAATACATGTGTGGGAAGAGACCCTAATCGACAAAAGTAAGACCAAGTGAGCTACAATTTGGAATCCCGATAATTACCCCTCATTGTAAAGAGGTGGTCAACTTGCCAAGGTAAATCATATTTCACATTATGGGAGTCCCTCCCATTTCGGAGAAGTAACCCCCCTTATGGGAATTCGTCCCATTTCGAGGTGGATTTCATGATGGAGTGCACTAAATGGATCCACTAGTATAGCAAGGGTAAAATTTAATCCTATTTTTGCACATAGTTTAAGGACAGGAGTATGGACCCTTGAAGATAGTCCATGCTGACTTCCAATCCATCGGTGCTAAGTCTAATCCCACGGAATACTTGAAATAATCTTAACTTTAATAACTTGTAAAAAATATGGAAACATGACATGAGTAGCTCCTAAACATGCTTGACCTCTAATGGTGAGCCTAACTTGAAACATGAGAGTAATAATAATAATGCAGGAACCCTTGCTTAAACATGAATGGTTCACAAGAGGTAAAAAATCTTGAAATAGGGCTTAACTTGATAATTGTAACATCATAGATACTTTTCATAAATTTAATACATACTTGAAGGCCCATAATCATCATATAGTCACTTGACTTGTAAATCATGAAATAGATCATCAATAACTTGAGAATTCTTGACTTGAAATTTTAACAAACACTTGGTGGGTTCATGATACTATTTCCAAATCATGCAATTCGAGAGTGAAATAATATGAGAAAATTTAATGTAAAACAACCCACCAACATGTAGTAAAAATCCTATATAGGGTACGTTGAAATCCATCATCAAAATTCATAATAGATCATAGTTTTATAGCTCCAAACATGCATATTCTCAATAGACAAAGATCAACTTATTGTGTAAATGTAAAATAGATATTCATGAGTAATCAACAATACTTGATAAAAGAACCAACATAACCATGCTCATATTTCATAATAAGAGATACCATAAGTAATAAAAGTTGCAAACATGCAATATTCATTAAAAGGAAGAATAGGCTCTATGAGTGAAATGATCTAGTGGGTGAAACCACGTACCTCAAACTTGAGTTTTCTTGAGATGATCTTGAAGAGAACTTGGAGCTTGAAGAGAATCCTTGTGCTCCAAAGTTAAGCTTGAAACCCTTGAAATCTAAATAAGATATTTCGTTAAGTCTTGGAGAGGTTTTTGTGAGAATTTTTGAGTGATATAGAGTTGGAAAGTGGCTAAGTATGAATGTATTTATGCATAAGTGGGCATGGGGATATGACCCCAATGCCCTTGACCGAGATAGAAAAACTAAGGAAGAAGTTGAACGGGTCCGCATCTGATCTTTGACGCGGACCTATCGTGGAGGAAGAATTAATTATGTAGGAAGAATTAACACTAGTCCACGCCCAGTCCGCATTGTGGCCTAGTCGCGGATGCACACTGGATTTGAGAATTAGTGAAATTTATTTTTCTCTACGGGTACTCTAAAATCTAGGTTACACTTATTTCACACTCAATTTTGCCCTCTGATCGAGAATATGAAATTGAATTTTCTATATCATGCACGAATTTTGAGATATATGAAAATTATGATTATGGGCATTTTTAAAGCACATTTTTGGGGCTTCAATAGTCTTGAGTATACGGGCAAGCACATGGTATTAAACATGGTATGTGATGTCTTTCGTGAGAGTGAGTGATTTTTGCATAGTCCAAGCATTGAATCTGAAAATATCATTATGAGAGATATGAGACTTCTTTCTTTGAGGGAACTTGCATTGCGTTGTTGACACTAGACTAACACAGTGAATGTGGCTTGTTGATAATTACCTTACTTGGAATAGTTGCACTGTCACATATGTTGATCTGTATTGGTTTGCTGGATAGCTGTCTGATGTGTTTGTAAAGAGGTGTGAGTATTTGTGCTTGAGCTTGATGTGATATATGCCATTAGATTAAGGTCTGTGTGTTATTATGTTGCTTATGTAGATTGAGTTCGTTGCTTGAGGACAAGCAATAATTTTAAGTTGAGGGTGTTTATGTGCTATCAAAATACAAATTATTTGATGCTTAAAACATGGAATTTTGAGTGTTCTCAATACGATGTTAGTAGATTTGATGTGTTTTTATGTTTATTTTGCAGGATTATAGAGTTGGCACAATTTTTGGGCTAAGTGTGTAGAATTTTCTGAAGCAAATATTTCACGAGACAATTTTATAGGCCGTAGAAAATTCTATGGGTTATAGATATAGTTTCTTATACAACTCCAGTGAAGGGTGACTTTTTAAAGTTAAATCTATGAACATGCAGACGAGCTACCGTAGAAGATTATATGAGTCGTATACTTATTGTCATGTCCTGAGGATCAGAAAGTGGGGAGTTACCGAAAAGTCATCAGACGAAACCCTTAACGGGCCGTAGAAGTGTGTCATAGAATTCATCCCCATATTTGAAGAAGCAATCCGTGAAATCCTAACTACGAGCCATAAAACATTATACGGCCCGTAGAGTCTACCGACCCAGTTCTCCTAATCCATTTCGATTTTGTATTATAAAGATAGTAAATAGGTTTTTTAGGTTATTTTTCAAAAAGAAACATTAGAGAATAGTAGACAGCTTAAGGGAAACACTTGTGAAACTTTATTTTATCTTTTCACTTCAATCTTGTGATTCTTGGTGAAGAGTTTGGATATGTTATGCTTAATTATATTGTGTAAGTGCTCAATTATTTTATTCAAATTCACAAATCTTGCATCTGCACTGATCATGAGTAGCTAAATTCACAACTAAGGTTGTGGGAACCATGAAGAACTAACAAGGCAAAATCAAATAATTTGTAATTCTTTAAAATTGTGCATGCATGTATTGATTAATTCTCTTCGGTTTGAATTCTTTTAATGGTGGCAAACATTAGAGCTCGCCTAGTGTTATTGACTGGATCAAGGTAGTAATGAATAGGAAAAGAGATTAATTAATAGGATTTGATTTATATTTCTTATCTAATCAGCCAACATGGGGTCAAGGGGAGGTTTTTATTAGAATAATAGATAAGGGTTAGTAATGTGACACAACGAAGATAGACCAAATCACGTAGTGGAATTGTCCTCTTACCTAGCCAAAGAGTTTGGTAAACTTAACTTACCGTTCTGCATGCTACACACTGGAAAAGAATTTGATCTCTGGTGATGCCAAGTTAGGGAATAATGGGGAACACAATACCCTAGTTATTCTTTATACTAATTTAACACTAGTCTTTGTTTAGAATTACTTCTCAGAGTTGTTACCAAATCTCCCCTTTGGGGAGACATTTAGGTTAATCAACTCGAATTGTCTTGAATTCTTCTAAGTCTACCATATTCCCTGTGAGATCGACTCTAACCTCGGTTAGGTTATATAACATTCCAATGACTAGTTTATCCTCAAAAGGGAGATATAGCTTGGGAGACATCAGAAGCATTATAGATCTCTAGTTAAGTGGTTTGAAGGAGGAGAAATAGCTTTGATAGGTCTAGATTTGGTTATAGGAGTCTTGGAGAAGGTGAGGTTGATAAGGGAGAGATTAAAGATGGTTCAAAAGTGGCAAAAGTGTTATCCCGACATTAGGAGGAGAGATTTTGAGTTCAAGGCAGAGGATTGGGTGTATCTGAAGGGCTCACCCATGAAGGGTGTAGTTCAATTTGTCAGGAAAGGAAAATTGAGCCCTTGATATGTAGGGCCTTATAGAATCTTGAGGAAAATTAGTAATGTTGCTTATGATTTGGAGTTGCATATGGAGATTAGAATGGCTTATCCAGTCTACCATATGTCGATGTTGAGGGAGTGTGTAGGTGACCCAAGCTCCATTATACCTTTGGAGGTTGTAGGTGTTGAGGAAAATTTTTGATGTATATAGAAGTTCTAGTTGAGATACTTGATAGGCAAGTGAAGAGATTGAAGAACAAATATGTAGCATATGTTAAAGTTCTTTGGAGGAATCTACAAGTTGAAAGTGCTACTTGAAAAGTGGAAATGGGCGTGAAGAAACAATATCCTTATCTTTTCTACCCTACACAAGCCTAAGGTAATAATAGAATCATGTATATGGTATCGAGTCATGTATTACAGCCCTTCCTACCATATTGCATGCATACATACTAATGGTAACATGTTTTAATGGTATTTGACATATAAGTTTGAAATTTAATGAAAATGTTGTTTAAGTTGCGTTGATGCATTCATGTTGGGCTAAAAATTTGTTTAATCATTCTTCTTAAGTGTATTCTCATTACATTTGGGGACGAATATTCCTAAGGGGGAGATATGGTAATACCTCCAAACCAATTCGGAATGCCCTTATGACAGATTCCTTGAATAATGCAACTTTCATACTTTTTTGGAAAATCTAACTTCATATTCTTATCAGGAGGAATAATTGCATGGCGAAATGATCCCCTACGATTTTTAAGTCAATCATATCAAAAAAAAATTTTTTGCATAATTTTGCACTTTCCAGAAGAGTGTGTGACCACTCCATGTCGTGGAAAGGTTTACAATAGTACAAAAGTAATGTAAACTCATTCCTATGTCAAAACAGGGAAAATAGAAATTTATGCAAAAATGAACTATCCCAGAACCACTTCGCATCGTGCCGCTAGTCCATCCATGAACAATTTTTTCAAAAATTTTCAAATTCAAGTAAGGGAAATTGGGAGATATCCAAAGACCTGATAGATGGGAATCCTCAAAATTTCATCCATTTTAAGATTTACTCCTCTCAAAAACATCAATAAATTCCTCTCAAGATCCCCAAATTTCCCTTCAAAGAATCATACAAATTCCTAGGGTATCAAGTTCTTCCATTGAAAATCGAACTTCAAGGTGATTCCCCAAGTCTGTTCAAGTCTTCTTCATCTATTTCAAGACTTCAAGGTATGCGGGTTTTTCATCCATGGATTCTTCCACTCATGGAGCTCGGAAGCCTTTTCACTCAATCTTTTAAAATTAAAGGTCGATTTCTTATAGGTATTGTCTATTACTCCTATTTTGCATGATTTATGTTGGGAATCATCATCTATTAAATTAAATTACATGAATTACTTTCAAGGGATTATTACTATGTTATTTTATAATATTTCAAGTTATGAATGCTATGATACCATGAGATACGCTGAAGTTGATGGCTTTACAAGGTGAATTTCATGTTTTCATATCTAAGTTTTGAAGGATGGTATGAATGATGATGGTGGGTTGTTGAATGATGTTCAAATGAGAATGTTTCATTTCATTCATGTCTGATCCTCTTAAATCTCATGATTTTGAGTTCATATGAATAAACCCACCATGTTTTGACTAAGATCTTATGATGAGGCATCTTATGTTAAAGAAGGATTTAATTGGAACCTCTACAAGGCAAGTATATAAGAATGATTATAGGCTGCAAGTGTATTATGAATTCATGGGAAGTCTATGAATGCTAACCAAGATTATGAAGCACTTTTGATGCTATGTTATACCTTCTTGTGAAAGGTAAACGCTCACTTGAAGGGGTCAAGAATGTTGATGAGCTACTCCTATGATGACATTATGATTTACAAGTCTATGCACAAAATTATTATATCTATGTTTTATGTATTCCATGGAATTACGCTTAGAACTGAATGGGATTTAGAGTGGAGGACTATCCCTAAGGACCCTTAAAAGCTTTACTTCCCATAACTATGTGCAACCATATATTGTGTTTATTTTTCCTTAAATGTGCTTATACTAGTGGATCGAACTAGGTCAAGTTACCCATAAGATGGGGTATGATTTACCTTAACAAATAGATCAATCGTTTTTTAATGTGGAGGCAACATCAGGATTCTATATAGTAGCTCACATGGTTTAATTTCAGTTAAAGTCTCTTCCTGCATTTGTATGTTATCGTATGAGATTATGCCTACCTTCCATGAAAGTTTTCACTAAAGCATTAAACATTAAAGTCATATTAGTTCATATTGCCTTTGTATATAATTATGCATCTTATTTATCAGGGATTATGATCTCTTGTTACATTGCACCCACATAGAACTATATTCAATTTAATAACGCATACTTTTTGCATACATGATCTAGCCGTGTAGGAACCAGAGCTCTTATCCATCCACTTTACCATGTCTAGTACAGTTTCTTGAAGACTTTTCTTGTGGTGATTCCTCTTTTCTGATGACAATAACCCTTTTCTATCTTTCTTATGTTTAGATTTTTCTACTTTTATTATCTACTTTTGAGGGTGAGCACGGAACATGTCTTGGTCCTCGTTCCACTCATGCTTAAAGGTATTGTTGGATGAGGTGTTATGTATGACCTCATATGACGGCTATGTATCAATGGAGATTTCCCTTTAGTCCGTACTCCTTGTGTGTTGTTTCTTGATGTTGATGGCAACTGGTGATCTTTCTAAGTCCCTATCCCCCATAGAATGCATCCCATGATCTCTCCCCTTAATCTTTTTGTCGTGATGGAATGATGGTGCTCCCTTACTGTCACGACCCAGATCTAAGGACAAATGTGACACCTAAAGGTATCCTATCCATGCCTCGTGTTCATATCCTAAACATTCATAAGGTAATATAAGCATACACCAGAGAATAAGCAAGGAGAAGTACATAGAAATAAAATATCATAGTTCTCATGAGGAATCATACATCAATCCATTAGTGTCCTAATCATACCTCTACATCATAGATCACGTAAGGGACTAGCAAATAGCTCATTAGTGTCACAGCCCAAGACTAGAGCCTAGATGTAACACAGCAAATGGGAACACGAGAGGTCCTCAAACAAGCCTCTTAGCATATAATTTACACATCCTTGGTCGCGGAAGTAATTAAACAATAACAAGAAAGTAGAAATAAGTATAAAGGGCTACGGGGAGTCTTTAATAGCATAAATCATAAAAGATTCAAAGCTCAAGAATAATTACATCGTTAGTTCCAACAACACCTCTAAACATAGACTTAAGCAGTGGCCAAGACACATTTCGAGCTCACTCTCATAGTAGAAAGAGTTCAACATTAAGAAATAACAAAGGCAAGAATAGCATAGCTAATGTCCTCGAACTTTGTGGACTCACCAATAGCTTATCTTCGAGATGACCAACCAGCCACAAGGAGGATGATTGTGAGGGGATCTGGTTCCTACATGGTAACATCATATAGGTATAGAATATATGTTAGTACATTTAAATGTACTGAGTATGTAGGATACAATGTAACAAGAGATAGGCAACATAGTCAAAATGCATATACATAGACAATAGGAAGTACTATAACAATATAGCATGTATGATCATTACTCAAGGTAAAACATGCTTGTATAGAACATATTACATGTGTAGGAAGAGATCATCATTATAGACCAAATATCTAATACTTGGAATTCAAGGCCTAGCACCCCCTTGGAAGGTGATTGAGGTATCGACCCCTCAATTGGTAGACGGGCCTAGCGCAGCCAGATAAGGTAGTCAAGGTATATACCACTCAACATGGTAGTATGATCCTAGCACCCCCTGCCAAGGTGTTCAAGGTATATACCTCTCAACATGGTAGTACGGGCCTAGCACCCCCGAATAAGGTGGTCAAGGTATATACCCCTCAATATGTACGGGCCTAGCACCCACCGACAAGGTGGTCAAGGTTTTATACCCCTTAATGTAGTAGTACGGACCTAGAACCCCCCGACAAGGTGATTGAGGCATAGAACCCCCTCAACAAGTTGTGGTTACTTGCAACACTATAGGTATTTTTCATGAAATCAACACATGCGTGTATTCCTTTCATCATAATAAAGTTATTTGACCCATAATAATGCAATATATTATCAATAACTCAAGAATCTATAACCGGATATTTTATCAGACACTTGGTGGGTGTTAATGCTAGTTCAAAATCATGCAATTCAAGAGTGAAATCATGTGAGAAAACTTAATGTAAATCAATCCACCAACACTTGGTAATACCCTCATATAGTATACATTGAAACCCCTCATCAAATCTCATATTGAATAGTCAACATCTTATGAAACCCCAACATAGTTCATAATCAATTCAAAATGAGAAATACTCATAGATAAATCAACTTGAAAACATGTAATTTACTTTAAAAGGAAGGTTGTGCACCATGGGTGAATGGATCGAATACTTGAAGCCCACATACCTTTAACATGGGGATTTTCTTGATAAAGATTTGAATGATAACTTGAAGCTTCAATGGAATTTCTTGAATCCAGAATGAGTTTGGGACACTTGAATTGGAGTGAAATATTTGTCTAAGCGTTTGAGATGGTTTTGGGGAATATCTTGAATGATATATGGTTGAAAATGACTAAGCATAGGTGTTTTTACGCATAGGAAGAATTAGGCCCAAGACCCCATAGCCGTAGGTCAAAATTTAAAAATTGGCACCAAAATACACTGCTCCGAGTCACGAAGCCAACGCGAACGACCACTAGAATTTGAAACTTTTGGAAAATAAAATTTTTCTATGGTTTCTCTAAATTGGGGTTAGATGCATTTCCCATTCAATTTTTCCCCCTGATCAAGAATATAAAGTCGGATATTCGATATCACGCACGAATTTTGAGATATATGAAAATTATGAATATGGGCGTTTTCGAGGCACATATTGGGGCACTTTTGGGGCGTTTCAATATCTCCCCCTTGCGTACATTCGTCCCTTATTGTCAATAAAGATAATGCACTTAAATATGAGAGAAATAATAAAGATAAGTTTAGCCCCAACACATGAATGCAACAATGCACTTAAATATCATTTCAAAATCTCATCATAAGTGTCAAAATCATCATGAACTTGTCAACCTGAACATGAATGCAAATACAAAGGTTGAAACTTAAGACCTGAAAGCACATAGGGGACTTAAGTGAGTTCCTTTAGCATGAGTAGAATGGAAAAAATAGGTATATCAATTTTGCATATCTATCTCGGCTTCCCATAGGGCACTTTCAACTTGTTGATTTCTCCAAAGGACCTTGACGGAAGCAACATCCTTGTTCCTCATCCTCTTCACTTGTCTATCCAAAATTTCCATCAGCACCTCTTTATAAGTCAAATTATCTTCAACAACACCCACAACATCTAGAGACACAATAGCACTTGGGTCACCCATACACTTCCTCAACATAGACATATGGAAGATCGGATGAACCATATTCATATCATTTGGCAACTCTAATTCGTAGGCCACCTTGCTAATCCTCCTCAATACGAATATTTAAATGAAAACTATTATTATAAGCAAATTCAATAAGAGGTAAGTGATCATCCTAACTTCCTTTGAAATTAATCGCACAAGTCCTCAATATATCCTTCAATGTTTGTATTGTCCTTTCGGCTTGTCCATCCATTTGAGGATGAAATGAGGTTCTCAGTTTCACCTTCATACCAAGACCTTTTTGGAATGACTTCCAGAAAGGAGAAGTAAATTGATCACCTCTATCCGATATAGTGGTCAATCATACTCTATGCAACTTTAACAACTCTTGGATATTAACCTTGGCATACTCTTCAGTACCATAAGAAGTCTTTACCATCAAAAAGTGGGTTACTTTCATCATTCCATCCATAACTACCCATATTGATTCAAATTGTCTTCTCTTCTTTGGCAAACTCGTGATGAAATCCATGTTCACTATTTCCCATTTCCAAGTTGGTATTTCAATATCTTATTCAAACCACCGGGCCTTTGATGTTCTACCTTCACTATTTGACAATTTACACATTCCATCACATACTTTTCTATGTATATTTTTCATTTTCATTCCACCACACATGTCTCTTAAATTTCTATACATCTTGTTGGATCCCAAATGAATAGAATACTTGGAATTATGAGCTTTATCAAGTATCTTTTCCCTTAGGCCATCCACATTTGGTACACATAATCACATTTGGTAATGCAATACTCCATCTCCCCCTTGAGAAAAAACTTCCACCTTGTAATCAACTACCAACCTTTTCAATTCAACCAAAGTAGGATCCATGTCTTGTTTTGCCTTAACTTCTTCCATCAAAAATGATTCCGACCCACTATGCACTAACACAGTACCATCACTCAAGCTATTCAACCTCATGCCCAAACAATCCAAATGGTGCAATTCTTTGACCAACTCTTTATTTTCACTCTCAATATATGGCATGCTACCCGTAGATACCCTACTCAATGCAACAGATACAACATTAGCCTTACTGGGATGATACACCACACTCATGTCATAATCCTTCAAAAGTTCCAACTATCTTTGTTGGCTAAACACATATTCCAAGCTTTTATGATCGGTGAGTATGTCAACATGTACCCTATAGAGATGGTGTCTCCAAATTTTCAATGCAAACACAGCCGACAATAGCACAAGATCATGGATCAGATAATTCTTTTCATGCACTTTCAATTGCCTCAAAGTATAAGCAATGACCTTTCATGTTGTATCAATACACACCCCAAGACTATATGGGAGGCATAACAATACAAAACAAAATCATCCAGACCATCGGGTAATTTTAAATTAGGAGCCGAAGTAAGATGATCCTTCAACAATTGTAAACTCATTACATATTCGTTGGACCATTGGAATTTCACCTTCTTTTAGGCAAACCTTGTCAAAGGAGAAGCAGTGGAGGAAAAGCCATCAAAAAACCTTCTTTAATATCCTCTCAAACTCAAAAAGCTTCTAATATTGGATGGGGATAATGGTCTAGGCTAATTTTTCACAATCTCAGTCTTTTTTTGGATCAACTTTAATACTATCGCTCGAAATGATGTGACCAACAAAAGCCACCTCTCTAAGCCAAAACTCACACTTACTAAATTTGGCAAAGAGTTGTCTATCTCTTAATGTTTGCAATACAATTCTCAAATGGACTTTATGGTCCTTCACATCCTGCGAATAAACTAATATATCATCTATGAATGCCATCACAACTATGTCCAAATATGGTTTGAAAATCTTTTTCATCAAATCCATCAAAGTGGCAGGGGCATTTGTTAGTCTAAAAGACATAACCAAAAATTTAAAATGGCCATACCGAGTTCTAAATGTCATATTCTTCATACTCAATTGGTGATATCCAGACAGGAGATCGATCTTAGAGAAATAGCTTGCACCTTGAAGTTGATCAAATAGATCATCGATCCTTGGAAGTGGATACTCATTTTTTATGGTCACTTTATTTAATTGTCGATAATTCACACACATCCAAAGTGATCTATCCTTCTTTCTCACAAACAACACGGGAGTACCCACGGTGACACACTAAGCCCTATGAACCCCATATCAAGCAAGTCTTGTAATTGTTCTTTCAATTTTTTCAATTCTGTCGGGGCCATTTGGTATGAAGGTATAGAATAGGTTGGGTGTCAGGCAAGAGATCAATACCTAAGTCAATTTCTCTTACGAGATAAATACCGAGTAAGTCATCCGGAAAGACATCGGAGTCATTTACTATGGGAACTGAATCAAGAGTAGGGACATGAGACTCAACATCCATGACTTTAACAATATGATATAGACAACCTTTAGAAATCATTTTCATAGATTTTATATAGGAGACAAACTTCCCCTTGAACACAGAATTGGTTCTCTTCCAATCAAGAATAGGCTCATTAGGGACTTAGAATGTGACCTTACAGGTCCAATAATCAATAGAAGCATAGGATGCATATAGCCAATCCATACCAAGAATAACATCAAAATCTGTCATATCAAGATGAATTAGATCACAAAGAAAGACTTAATGCAAGATTGACAAGAGACAATTTCTATACACTTTCTTGGCTAAGATTGACTCACCAATAGGAGTATAGACCAAATAAGGTTCTAAAAAAACTTCCGGAGACACATCAAACTTTAGGCAACATAAGGAGTAACAAAATACCTATTGGCACCGGGGTCACGCAAAGAATATACATCATGATCAAGGACTTTAACGTACCAAAAACCACATTGGGAGTCTCATCAACTTCTTGCCTAACATGTAGAGCATAGAACTAATTACCACATGGACCTCCACCTTGAGCTTGGGAACCTTGTTGAACTTGCTCTCTTTGAGCTACTTGACCTTGTGGACAACCTTCCTTATTCTTATTAGCAACATTTGGACATTCGACAATCTTGTGTCCCATCTTTCCACAACCAAAGCATGCACCAGAACCTCTCATGAATTCACCAGCATAGTTCCTCCCACACTTGGGACATCTAGGAGGAATAGCATGACCTTTCACAACATCATCTTGAACCTTAGGATTGGCCCTTTTCTCTTTGTCATACCTTCAAGGAGTACCTTTAGAAGACCCTTGGCCTAGTTAGAATCAGCCACCACCGAACTAACCATAAGAGAAACCATCATCATAACGAGCCCTCCTGGACTCCCTTGTCCTCATCTTTTGAAGTTTCTCACTTTCCACTTGTTCGACATGTGTCATGAGTCTAGAAATATCCATTTCCTTAATAATCATAGCGGCGTTGCGTCCTTCTTCACCAAGTTAGATACACCCAAATTGAACTTGTTCATGCTGGCCTTTGAGTCGTCCACCAAGGAAGGAGAAAATTTGGACAAGTTGGTGAACTTGAGGGCATATTCCCTCACACTTATACCACCTTGCTTCAAGTTGATGAATTCCATCACCTGAGCTTCCCTTAGCTCAAGTGGGAAGAAATGATCGAGAAAAGTGGCCTTAAACATCTCACAATATTTATCACGTTCATCGACCCTTCCTTCTATTGAGTTAACCAAACTTGAGCCACTCCCTTAGTTGATATGCCAAAGATTTAGCCATCTCCTTAGCAGAATCTCCCATAATCTCCACTACCTTATTGATTTCATCAACAAACTCTTGTGGATCCTCATCAAGCTTTGAACCATGAAACTCCGGGAGATTCATTTTAGTAAAGTCTCTTATCCTTAAAGGCAGAGTAGGAGTCTTAGGAGAAGCAACGGCCTGAGCTAACATAATCATTAGGCTCTAAACTCATCATTAGACATTTGTTCCACTCGAGGGACTTGAGGAGCTTGAGGAGCCAAAGAAGCTTAGTTCATGTTAGCATCATTTCCCCCTTGGCAATGGAGCACGTCATGGAGACATTTCTGAAAACACCAAAAGATAAGCATCAGAATACGAAATCTTTGGAGGCACGACATAGAGTACAAAAGAAGTGAGGTTTTCCTAAAATGTCTCAAAGCCTCCTATTCATTCATATGACGCTCTTCACACCAATGAACAAGATCTACTCGACATGACATGTTGGACTCCCTAGAATGTTTTCAAATCTTGTATTCTAATATCACTTTTTGTTACGACCCAAACCTAAGGCCTACCATGACACGGTAAATGTGACACCCGAAGGTATCCCATCCAATCTTCATTTTATATCATAAGCATTCATAAGATAAAATAAGCATACATGAGAATATAAGCAAGTGAAATTATATGAAAGTAAAATGTCATAGTTCCCACGAGGGTATCTCAATCCATTAGTCTCCATATATGCCTCTACATCATAGATCTTGGTGGAAACTATCACATAGCTACTAGCTCACCCTCAAGACATACATCAAAGAATGAAAGTGATAAAGTCTCAGCAAAAAGGAAAAACTTCATAAGGGCTTATTCTCGAAGCATGGGAACTCACCAACCAGTCTTCTATCAAACTCCAATGCTAGCCACAAAACAAATACTCATCTTATCGTCCACCCCTATATGGTTAGATAATGTACGCAAAGAAAATGTGTTAGTACATAGAATAAACTAAGTATGTAGGTATGCCATGAATGAAAGGACATCATAATAATATCAATACGCTTAATCATAATCAATAGGATAAGTACATAATACATATGAGCATTCAAATTTAAAATCATGAGAAGAAACGTCATCAAATCCATTTGTAACCTTAACATTACATGTGGAGAATAATACCATAACTTACATATAGGACCATGTAGACTATTTCATGGAATCTCAATATTCATTCTACATTAAGCTAAGATGATCTACTTTGCCAAGGTAAACTCGATCCTCACCCTATAGGCTCTATACTAGCATAGTGAGAACCATCATTTGAGCCCATCCTTTAGGTTTTACCCTAGCACAGTGAGTATCCATTATACAACCTAGTTGGATCCGATAGCTCACCTTTAAGGAACAACCATGAACATCATTCCTATGGTGGCACAGAATTACGAGACTTGAGGATTTATATAAGGACCCTTGGAGATAGCCCCCGCCCAACACACACACACACATAAGTCCACCCTGTGCTAAGTCATAAGTCACGAAATACATAAATCATGCATATATGCATAACTTTTCAACATAGTTCATACTTCAGTAAAAATCACGTTTCCATTTCTTTCATAAAATCACCACAGTGTTTCATAAGACATCATGCATAAGAATAGTCCATCTACTCTATTTTCATCATTGTGTGGGTAGGCATTCACTCCTTAACATCATCATAAATATTATGGTTATCATCGCCCTATTTATCTAGCATCATTGTAGCTTTCGTAACATTATCATTGACATAAAACATGCTTTTATATACTTGAGGTCGTAATCATGAAATTTCAAAATATTCATCATAAGAGACAATGGCTAAGCGAGGGTCCATGGACAATTGAGTTAAAACTATGCAATTGAATAGAATTCATAGATAAAACATGTAATTAAAGTCAAATTGGACCATTAATATAGGAATCCACATCAAGTCATCAAGCCCTTATCATGCATGCTTTGAAATCATATACTTTTGCTTGAAAAACATACATATCATAAAACTAATCATAATTCATGCATAGTTAGTCATAATCATCATATAGGGATCATAATCTATATATTAGGAATCATAGCTTAAAAGCCCATAAGAAATAATCTTAAAACTTTGGTAAAAGAAGGTTTTGGATTGGGCTTCATGGATGAAACTAATCCATGAATAAAGCCCTACATACCTGATGTTGCTCAACCAGACTGCTCAAAGGAAAAAGGGATGGTCATTATCAGTATAATAACCCAACAATAGAGGTTGGAGTCGATCCTGCAAGGAATCATTATTTAAGGCGGAAGTGACTCGCTAGACCAACTAATTGTAGGTTCTAGGGGTTTCAATAATCAAAGCAAGAGTTCATCTAAATGAGTTCTAATTAACAATTTAAATAGAAACTAAGGGAAGATGTTGGGGATGTTCAAATATGAGAATAGATCTAGCAGTTGGATCTAGATACTTGACTAAATGAGTTGATATCGAGTGAATAGGTTAGGTTGCTTATAACCCATATCAGCTATAATACAAGAGTGTTTCACAGGAATCAACTAAGAAATCATACACATACTACCAAGGATACATTTGGCCTAAGAAGTCTCAGCAAAACCCTAATACATTGGCCAAGAGGTTTTCAGCCATTGTATCTGTTCCATACTCTAATAGTTCTAAGTAAACCCCAAGTTTGCAACCTTTAAATTATAGATTAAACGTAGGAATAGATATAAATTCACTCAAATGAACTATAGATAAGTCAAGATATCAAAGATCCAATAAATAAATCAAATACCCATATCAATAGCACAACCCCAACAAGGAGGTTTTAGCCACACATACTAGAAATTAAAGATTTGATACCATATATTGCAGAAGAAGTCATGGGTAAGAACATTGATACAAATTAGTTGATTATCACCAGCCAATCTTCTCCAATTTCTTGCCCAAAAGCTTTAAAATCCTAACTCCCCTTATACTCAAAGAGGAAAGTTCTATGTACTACTACTATAGACTAATTGTTCTAATACGGTATGAGCAGATGATCTATTATGTCCTTTCTAAAATTGCTTATATACTTTTTGTAAATATGTGAAAGTTTGTGTTGTGTAATGTTGTTCGGCGGTTAAGGATGATCGTCGCCGACCACTTTGGCGATACGCCAAATGTATTCTTGACCAATTTTCTATGCATCTTTATAAGGCTTCCTCTTCTGCAATATTAGGTGATAACTCTTTGCTCTACCAATTTTGTTCAGTAATGATCCAAAATATCTATCGTATCACCTTCCTATCAGTGTTTTGGGCCTTTGGGTGCTGCAACTTTAGGTAATCACTTGTGCAATTCGAATGATCGTCGAATATGCTTTAGGACATTGAATCTGACCACCTTCTTGACTTGACCTAGAACTATGGTTGTTGTAATGATAAGCAATCTCCTTGAATGTTTGGTGAATCGCCGAGTATGTTAGCGACAATGCATTTCTCCACCTTTCTGCACTATTGCCCACTTTCCTATATTTTATCAAGTATTTTCCATTTGTGAACTTTAATCTCACTTCTTTTCTTAACACATGTATATTTGTTGGAAATTAGAATTAATAGCAGACTAAGGGCAATGTTTCCATGCAATTTATCCCCAAAATAAGTCCGAAAAATTGACTCATCAACACCCCTAACTTAAGCCTTTGATTGCCCTCAAGCAAATCACACATCAATCTATCTAATTCAAAGCTTGCAGATAAGGCCACAGGGAGCAACACATACATCTTCACTTTTTTCATCCCTTCTCGAACTTCCACAAACCACTTGTGTGACTTTGAAGACTCGGGAGATGACTACGGAGTAATCAAAACATGGCTACGCTCATATGAAATGCCCCAAAAGTGTCCGAAAATGTGCCTTGAAAATTTTCATATTCATAATTTTCATATATCTCAAAATTCGTGTGTGATATCAAAAATCTAACTTCATATTCGTGATTAGAGGAAAATTTCAAGTGGGAAATGGGTATAAGCCCGATTTTAGAGGACCCGTAGAGAAAAATGAATTTCACAAAAATTCAATTTCTAGAAGTAGTGCATGTTGGCTCCGCGATGCAAAGCCATCGCGTAGTAGTGTATTTTGTTGCCAATTTTTCCTGTTTCAGTACAAGGCCTTGGAGAATTGGACCTAAGCCCTTCTATAGGTAAAAATACCTATACTTAGTCATTTTGCAACCCCATATCATTCCAAACATTCCCCAAAACCGTTTTTAACACTTAGCCAAATATTTCATCCAAAATCAAGTGTCCTAAACTAATTCTGGATCTCAAGAAATTCATTCATGTTTCAAATTCTCATTCAAATCTTCATCAAGGAAATCTCCGATTTTGAGGTATGTGAGTTCCAACCATTGGGTCCTTTCACCCATGGTGCCCAACCTTTCTTTTTAAGTAAATTATATGCTTTCAAGTTGATTTATCTATGGATATTCTTATTATGAGTTTGATTGTGATCTATGTTGGGGTTTCATAAAATGTTGACTAAGCATTTTTGAGCTATGAATCTATGATCTCTTATAAGATTTAATGAAGGGGTTCGATGTATTTTGTATGAGGGTATTAACAAGTATTGGTGGATTGATTTACATTAAGTTTTCTCACATGATTTCACTCTTGAATTCCATGATTTTGAACTAACATTACACACCCACAAAGTGTTTGATAAAATGTCTAGTTAAGGGTTCTTAAGTTATTGAAGGACTATTGCATGGTTTATGAGTTGAATGACTTTATGATGATGAAAAGAATGTATATATGTGTTATTTCTTCAAAGGTATCTATAGTTTTTCAAGTTGACCACACCTTGTTAAGGGGGTGTTATGCCTCAATCGCCTTGTCAGGGGGCATATGCCTATACTACCATGTTGAGGGGTATATACCTTGGTTACCTTACCAAAGGGTGTTATACCCGTACAATCAAGATGAGGGGTATATACCTTGGCCACCTTATCAGGGGGTGCTATGCCCGTACTCCCATCTTAAGGGGTATACACCTTGGCCACATTGTCAGGGGTGTTATGTCCGTACTACCATGTTGAGGGGTATATACCTTGGCCACCTTATCAGGGGGTGCTATACCCGTACTACCAATTGAGTGGCAGATACCTTAATCACCTTCCAAGGGAGTGATATATCTTGGATTCAAAGTATTAGTTGCTTGTTCTATGATGATGGTCTCTTCCTACACATGTAATATATTTTATACAAGCATGTTTTACTTCAAGCATTGATCATGCATGTCATATTGCTATTACACCTACCCATTGCTTATGTATATGCACTTCGATTGTGTTGCCTATCTCTTGTTACATTGCATCCTACATAATTAGTATATTCAAATGTACTAACATATACTCTATGCCTACATGATACTACTATGTAGGAACCGGAGCTCCTCACGATTATCCTCCCCATGGATAGTTGGACATCTTGAAGATAAGCTATTGGTGAGTCCTAAAGTTCGGGGACACTAGCTTTGCATTCTTATTATTGGTATTTCTTTATGTTTAATTTTGATACTAAAAGGGTGAGCCCGAAAAGTTGTCTTGGCCCCCGCCAAATCTATGTTAGAGGTGTTGTTGGACAAGTGGAATTATGCTTGAGCTTTGACTCTTTTGATGATTTATGCTACTAAATACTTCCCTTACTCTCGTTATCCCAATCTCTACTCTCTTGTTGTTGTTTAATTGCTTCTATGACCAAGGATATGTAAAAATGACATGCTAAGAGGCTTGTTTGGGGCCCCTTCGGGTTCCCATTCGTCGTGTCACATATAGGCCCTAGGCTTGGGTTGTGACAAACTTGGTATCAGAACACTAGGTTGTTAATGGTCCTCGGGATCCAATACACCGCGTCAATTAGAGTCTTGTACATGGTTGCGAAGTGCACCACAATTATGAGCAAAAGGCTATGAGGCATTTTAGGAAATGTTTCCCTTCTTCTTGATCTATACCATTCTATAGAAGTTAAGATAAGGTTTTTCCCCTAACAAATGTTCTTTGCTAAGCTTTGATAATGCCTATTCCAAGAGGAAGAAGAGCTTGTTCACCTGAAGAACAACCGACTCATGAAGAGTTATGGGATGCTATTACCATGCTAGCCCAGGCCATGACTAATCAAATCATCCAAGGGGCCCAAACCCCTCATGTGTATGCCATGGATTCTAGGGTGAGGAATTTCACAATGATGAACCCACAGGAGTTCCATTGGTCCAAAGTGGATGAAGATCCTTAAGAATTTATTAATGAGCTGTACAAAGTGTTGTCTATTATGGGGTTTAGATCAGAGGAGAAAACGGAGTTGGTGGCTTGCCAACTTAAAGGGTTGGCCTAAATATAGTTTACCCAATAGAAGGTGGAGAAGGGTGACAACAATGTGATCCTTTCGGAGGAGTTTAAGGTGGCATTTCTCAACCAGCTCTCTAAATATGCTCCACAATTAGTGGCCGAGCCAAGGACTAGGATGAACAAGTTTAGGATGGGCGTATCCGATTTGGTGAATGAGGAGTGCCATACTGCCATGTTGATAAGTGATATGGATTTGTACCGCTTCATGACTTATGCCGAACAATTGGAGGGGGAAAAGTTGAGAAAGAGAAGTGGTAATGAGGCCAAGAGGGCCTGCTTTGAAGATAGATTTCAAGTTACCAAAGGTGGCCATTTTCATCAAGGCCAAGGGTCTTAAAATACTCCTAATATAAGGTTTACTAATGATAACTCAAGGGTCCATAGGGTGATGGTTTTTCATCTAGTGTTATGTGCCCAAGATGTGGTAGAGTCCATGATGGCCCATTTTTGAGGAACACTAATGCTTGTTATAGTTGTGGGGAAGTGGGTCACAAAATGATTAATTTTACATGAAATCAAAATAAGAAAGAGATAGTCGTCCATGATGCCAAGGTGTAAATACGGGTCCTAGGAGAAGAGGAGGCCAATAAGGTGGTGCCCCAAGGCACAATTACTTCTATGCTCTTCAAGGGAGGCAAGGGGTAGATGAGGTGCCCGATATCGTCACTGGTATGTTAAAAGTTTTTGATTTGATGTGTATGCATTGATAGACCCGGGTGCCACTCTTTCTTTTGTTACTCCTTTTGTTTCCAAAAAGTTTCATGTTAACCCCTAATTGTTGTGTGAGGCTTATATGGTGTCTACTTCCGTTGTGCATCCATTGTTGCTAAAAGGGTCTATAGAAATTTTCTTATTTTCATTTTGCATAAAATATTGTCTTGTTATTTTATTGTGTTGGATATGGTGGTTTTGATGTCATTTTTGGGATGGGTTGGTTGCATGCATATTAGACCTCTATTGATAGTAGAACCTGTAGGATCAAATTTTAATTCTCTGATGAACCTATCCTTGAGTGGGAGAGTCAAAATGTGGTGGTCAAGGGTAGGTTTATTTCTTACATTAAAGCCCAAAAGTTGATTTGTAAGGGGTGTCTCGATCATCTTGTAAGGGTTAGGGATGTAGAGTCCAAAGTCCTTCCATAGAGTCGAACAATGGTTGATGAATTCCTTGATGTCTTTCCAAATAAGCTTCCCGATGTTCGTCTCGAAAGAGAAATAGATTTTAGTATAGACCTCCTTCTCGATATTCAACCGATTTTTATTCCCCCTTATCGTATGGCCCCGACGAAGTTAAAGAAATTGAAGGAGAAATTGAAAGATTTGCTGGAGAAGGGTTTTATAAGGCCTAGTCAATCACGTTGGGGTGCACCAGTGTTGTTTGTGAAGAAGAAGGATGGTACATGTCCATTAACTACTGGAAACCTGATAGGGTCACTATGAAGAATAAGTATACTCTACCAAGGATTGATGATCTCTTTGACCAACTTCAAGGGGCTAGTCACTTCTCTAAGATTGATCTTTGGTCCGGGTATCACCAACTAAAATTAAAGGAGCGTGACATTCCCAAGATGGCCTTCTAGACTAGGTATAGGCACTATGAGTTTGTGGTTGTCCTTCGGGTTGACTAATGCACCAGCTATCTTCATGGACCTTATGAATAGGTTCTTTAAACCCTACCTTGATTTGTTTCTGGTGGCTTTTATTGATGAATCTTGATCTATTCCCATAGTAAGGAGGAGCATGTGGATCACTAGAGGGTGGCATTGCAAATCTTGAGGGAGGAGACATTGTATGCCAAATATGAAAAATGTGAGTTTTGGTTGAAAGAGATTGCTTTTCTGGACCATGTGGTGTCGGGTGATGGTATTAAGATGGATCCTAAAAAGATGAATATGATTAGAAATTAGCCTAGACCTTTGACTCCATCGGACATTAGAAGTTTCTTGGGTTTTGTGAGTTACTACCGGAGGTTTGTTAATGGTTTCTCTTTTATTGCTTCTCCTATGACTAAGTTGACCCAAAGGAAAGCAAAATTTGTGTAGACTGATGAGTGTGAAAAGATTTTCCAAACTTTGAAAGATAAGCTTATCTCCGCTCCCATCTTGTCTCTACCAGAAGGGTTGGAAGGATTTATTGTGTATTGTGATGCCTCAAGAATTAGTTTGGGTTGTGTTTTGACACAAAATAGTAAGGTGATAGGTTATGCCTCTAGACAACTTAAGGTGCATGAAAAGAATTATCCTACCCATGATCTTGACTTTGCCACCGTGGTATTTACTTTGAAAATTTGGCATCATTACTTGTATGGAGTTTATGTTGATATGTTCACTGACCATAAGATTCTCCATTATGTGTTCACCCAAAATGATCTCAACTTGAGACAAAGAAGGTGGTTAGAGCTTCTTAAGGACTATGATATGAGTGTGCATTATCACCCCGGTGAGGACAATGTTATGGTCGATGCTCTAAGTAGGGTGTCTATAGGTAGCCTAGCTCATGTTGATGATGGTGGCAAGGAAGTGGCTAGAGACGTTCATCAGTTGGCTAGATTGGGGGTCAGGTTTGAAGAGGTTGATAATGGTAGGGTTGTGGTTGTTGATGGTTCTAAATCATCATTGGTTGAGGAGGTAAAGGCAATGCAAGATCTTGACCCCCCCTCCCGTTAGAGTTGAAGGACTTGGTGAGAGATGGTAAGGTGGAGGTTTTCTCCCAAGGGGAAGAGGATGCCCTTAGGTACCAAGGTAGGTTGTGTGTGCCCAATGTTGATGACTTGAGAAAGAAGATTTTGGATGAGGGTCATAACTCTTCCTATTCTATTCACCCCAATTCTACAAAGATGTATAGAGATTTGAGGGAAGTGTTTTAGTGGAGTGGTATGAAGAGAGATATTGCCAAGTTTGTGTCCATTGTCATAATTACCAACAAGTGAAAGTCGAGCATCAAAGGCCAGGTGGCCTAGCCCAAGATATAGAGATTCCTTCTTGAAAGTGGGAGGAAATTAATATGGATTTTATTGTTGGGTTTCCTATGACTAGAAAGCATTTTGATTCTATTTGGGTTATAGTGGATAGAATGACAAAGTTGGCTGATTTCCTACCAGTCAAAACTACTTATGGCATCGAAGATTATGCTAAATTATACATCCATGAGTTAGTTAGATTGCATGGGGTGCCCTTATCTATCATATCGTATCGTGGTGCTAAATTCACTTCTCACTTTCGGAGGTCCTTCCAAAGAGGTCTTGGTACCTAAGTAAAGCTTAGTATGGCCTTTCACCCTCAAACGGATGGCCAATCCAGGGGAACTATCCAAACTCTTGAGGATATGCTTAAAGCTTGTGTTTTGGAGTTTAAGGGTAGTTCAGATGAGCATCTTCCACTCATTGAGTTTTCTTAGAGTATGGTAGACATCGTAGGTCCCTGGTTGGATGGTTTGAGGTGGGGAAATGGCTTTGTTAGGCCTGGATTTGGTTATCATGCAGAAGGTGAGGATAATAAGGAAAATATTGAAAATAGCCCAAAGTAGACAAAGGTCCTATGCCGATGTAAGGAGAAGGGATCTTGAATTTAAGGTTGGTGATTGAGTTTATTTGAAGGTCTCACCCATGAAGGGTATGGTTCATTTTGGTAAAATAGATAAATTGAGTCCAATATTTGTGGGTTCTTATAGAGTGATGAGGAGGATTGGTAAGGTGCCCTATGAGTTGGAGTTTCCGAATGATATGAATATGGTTTATCCGGACTTCCATGTGTCTATGTTGAGGAAGTGTGTGGGCAACCCAAATTCTATTGTGCCTTTAGATGTTAAGGGTGTTATTGAAGACAATCTGACTTGTGAAGAGGTCCCGGTAGAAATTTTGTATAAGCAAGTGAAGAGGTTGAGGAACAAGATTGTATCTTCCGTTAAGGTCCTTTGGAGGAACCAACAAGTTAAGAGTTCTACATGGGAAGCCAAGGCGGATATGCAAAAGTGATATCCCTATCTCTTCCATTCTGCTCAAGTCTAAGGTACCAATTTAAGTCCCCTGTATGATTTTAAGTCTTAAGTTTTAGTGTTTATGTCATTTGCATGCATTCATGTTTATGTTGGCAAGTTTCTGGTGATTTTCACACTTATGTTGAGATTTTTTGAATGATGTTTTAAGACATTTGTTGCATTCATATGTGGGCTGAACTCATCCTAATTATTTCTCTCATATGTGTTTCTTTGACATTTGGAGATGAATGTTCACAAGGGAGAGATATTGGAACACCCCAAAAAGTGTTTGTGCCTTTGAAATGCCCGTAATCATAATTTCCATATATCTCAAAATCCATGCGTGATATCGAAAGTCCGACTTCATATTCGTCATCAAGGGGAAACATTGAGTTGGAAATGGTTATTACCCTGATTCTAGAGGACTCATAGCGAAAAATAAATCACCAAAATTTCAATTTCCAGAAACAGCGTGTGTTAGCTCCACTATGTGGAGCCGTTGCGGAGTAGTGTGTTTTGTTTCCAATTTTTCTTGTTTCGGTCCAAAGCCTTGGGGTCTTGGGGCTAAGCCCTCCTATGGGAAAAACACCTATACTTAGTCATTTTTCAACCCCATATCATTCAAGACATTCCCCAAAACTCTCTCCAACACTTAGCCAAATATTTCATCCAAAGTCAAGTGTCCCAAACTAATTCCAGATCTCAAGAAATTCATTTAAGCTTCAAGTTCTCATTCAAATCTTCATCAAAGAAATCTCTAAATTTGAGGTATGTGGGTTCCAAAAATTGGGTCCTTTCAGCCATGGTGCCCAACCTTCCTTTTTAAGTAAGTTGCATGTTTTCAAGTTGATCTATATATGGGTATTCTTATTATGAATTTGATTATGAACTATGTTCGGGTTTCATAAAATGTTGACTATATAAGCATGTTTTGAGCTATGAATCTATGATCTATTATGAGATTTGATTAGGGGTTTCGATGTATTTTGTAGGAAGGTATTACCAAGTGTTAACGGGTTGATTTATATTAAGTTTTCTCACATGATTTCATTCTTGAATTGCATGATTTTGAACTAGCATTACACACCCACCAACTGTTTGATAAAATGTCCGGTTAAGGGTTCTTGAGTTATTGCAGGTCTATTACATGGCTTATGAGTTGAGTGACTTTATGATGATGAAAGGAATGTATACATGTGTTGATTTCTTGAAAAGTATGTATAGTGTTGCAAGTTGACCACACCTTGTTGAGGGGGTGCTATGCCTCAATCGCCTTGTTGGGGGGTGCTATGCTCGTACTACTATGTTGAGGGGTATATACCTTGGCCACCTTGTCGGGGGGTGTTAGTCCCGTACTACCAATTGAGGGGTAGATACCTCAATCACCTTCCAAGGAGGTGATATGCCTTGGATTCGAATTATTAGTTTCTTGGTTTATATTGTGGTATCTTCCTACAATTTAATATGTTCTATATAAGCATGTTTTACTTCAAATGTTGATCATGCATGCCATATTGCTATTATACTTACCCATTGCTTATTTATATGCACTTTGATTATGTTGCCTATCTCTTGTTGTATTACATCCTATATAGTACATTCAAACATACTATTATATACTCTATGCCTACATTATGTTACCATGTAGGAACTGGAGCCCCTCACGATCATCCTCCTCGTGGCTAGTTGGTCATCCTGAAGATAAGATATTTGTGAGTCCTTAAGTTTTGAGACACTAGCTTTACACTCTTACAATTGCTATTTCTTTATGTTGAACTTTGATACTAAAAGGGTAAACCCGGAAAGTTGTCTTGGCCCCCGCCAAATCTATGCTAGAGGTGTTGTTAGACAAGTGATGTAATTATGCTTGAGAGTTGACTCTTTTGATCATTTATGCTACTAAATACTTCCCTTAGTACTGTTATCCCTGTCTCTACTCTCTTGTTATTGTTTAATTGCTTCGCGACCAAGGATGTATAAATGATAGGCTAAGAATATTTCTTGGAGGCCCTTCGGGTTCCTATTCTCCATGTCATGTCTAGGCCCTAAGCTTGGGTAGTTACATCATAATTGCTCATATAGCTATTAATTACTTCCTAAAAGCATCAACATTTACCCTCACGCCAAAGAAGATCTTGTAAACACTCGAGATTATGACATTGCTTTGAGAGGAGCCCTTCAACTCTCACTCTCCAAAATGAGAAATGGCATGTAAGTTTCAACTCATAGGCTTTCCCTTATTCTCAATCGGAGTTCACTTGATTTTTTGCAGACTAGGATCCCAAAGGACTTTACAAGGACTATAAGGTAGGGTCAAAGTCAAGTAGGATAGCATATAGTCAATAGTGGCTCATCCCTCTATAATCTCTACATGTTCTTTTCAGGCTCTAGGGTTCTTTTGTTTCCATTTTCATTCATCTCATTTTTGACATCTCTTTCACTTTTGATTCATTATCCTAAGTGTCTCCCTTTTGTATTTGTTTTCACAACAAAAATTTCTCTCTCTTTTTTTGGGAGGGTCCTCAGTTCTAAAACATTGCTTCTCACTTTTTCTTTTCTTTCCTTTCTAGGACTCCTCAATTTCTTTCTTTCACTTTTGCTCCTCTTTCTCCGCTCTTCCATGGAAGAAACTTCCTTCTTTTTACAAACATCCCCAACTTAGCCTTTGGCCACTGCTCCACATTTCAAGCTCAAGGAGGGATCGGAAGAAACAAAAACTAATTGTCTTTCACAAATATGAGCCAAGGTTACCAAGTTTCCAAGGAACGAATCAAGGCTCAGAAGGGCTTCACTAAGGATTTATTTAACTGTCAACGGATGTCAATATATTCAAATAGGACCAATAGAACCAAAGAAGGCCTAAAGTCCTCTCCTAATCCGAAATTAACCAAATTACTCCTCAAAACAAACTAGGCTGGTTCCAGATGTTGTAATACAAACATTTCAATTAAGATAACTAATTCCACACTAGCAAAATGGCTTTGCATTCAAACAATGGCAACACACTTGTAATTTTTCGATCATAGTATATCTAAGCTCAATTGCTCACTTAATCAACTCAATATGCCTCAAATCCATTCAGGAATTGATTTATCAAGAAAAGACTAATTAGTGAGTACATGCTCCTCATCCATGGCACCACTTGAATCAAAGATATTGAACATCAATGCTCGGATTGCTAAGGAGTAGAGATACCATATTACATTTGTACGCTTGTCATCTATGCATGGGTTTTCCAAAAGTTTAATCAAGAACATCATTTGCAATCATGCATCAATTCAACAAGAAAAAGAGAGAAAAACTAAAATAGCAAAAATAAACACTACTCTATTACAAGCCAAATTAAAATTTGTTACAACCCAAAAAGTTAAAGATTGTCTAGATATCCATCAATGCATCATCATTAAAATAAAATACCATTGTCTCATCCAAAATAAAAACATAAATCATTCAGAAGATAGGGAATTCCTCAAGCTCACCCCCTTCTAAAAGAATCGACATTTCCCTCATTGTCCAAGGGACAATAAAGAGTAACCATAAGAGAAAGTAGTGAGTATGAGAATCCCCTCACCCTCCCCCATCACTTCAATCCTGTTGTGGTGGTGGTGGAGCTATAGGAGTGGTTGTGGGGGAATCAAGGCCTTCATCTACGATGTGCTCTCAAGATTAATACCACGCCTAGTGGGCTTAGGTTCACTCGAATCAGACGTACCTATCATGGACTGATCCAGAAAGGTTTCTACTTTCGATGCTACCACAATCTCATTCTCTACCCCATCTAGCTCCTCTTGGTCCTTGTGTCTCTACTCCACTCCTAAAGCTTCCTCATCAGTCTCTAGGGTGCTCACTTCCTAGTTCTCTTCACAAGCCATCACCTAGAACATCTACAGTTAGCCCCTCATCTGGGATTGCAGCCATATCCACCTTGAGTGGTGGATCTTCTAGCCTATCAAAAAAACTCAAATTAGTGGATCGAAAGGATGCCACCTTCTTCTTCAACACATCAAGATCGACTTTCAAAGTCGATGTTTCTGTACTACAACCACCTACTTTCTCAATCTCCACAACTCTGTTTTTCAAGCTAGCCAATGTCATCCTGTGTTCATCAATCAAAGAGTTGAGCCTATCCGTCCTCAACTTGTGAGCCTCCATTAATTCATATTATTTTCCCTCAGCGTCAACATATGGCCTTAAAGCCATGGCTATGGCCATCTCAACTAACTTGGGCACAGGTGACACAACCTTAGAGTCTTGAAGATCAACTACTTTGGCCAGCCAGACAAATGCAAGAATGGTGGCCTTAGTGAGTGGTGGTTGGTCATCTGTGGCCTCTGCCTCTGTAGATGGAGCAGAAGCAGAAGAGGGGTGTAAACTAGGGGAGGAAGAAGATATACCTACCTTGATGCCCAACTCTGCAGTGCCAGACTCGAGGGCCTCAACATCAATCACTGGTATCTTGTTAGTTGACTTCTTCCAATCCCTGTCCTCTTCATACCTCAGGTACTCAGACTCAATCCATCAAATATCAGTGGACTCTGAGAGAATCACCTCCATATTAGTCTTTTTGTTCCTTGGAACTCTAGCTTGCTTGCATATATCTATAATGAGAGTTGGAAATGTCAAAGAAATTGGATCCTATTTCGCCCTAGAAAGGATCTCTAAGGCAATGATTGATCCAAGAGTCAACTCATTTCGGTCCGTGATGCAACCAACTAACGCATCCTTGGCATGGAGAAGTACAGACTCATTCTAGAAGGAATTAAACTGCAGCTAATGAATCCAAAACAAAATCGCGCTGATATGTTCAGCTGTTTCTTCTAAATAATTGCTCCCTCCTTCAAACATGCGAGAATTGGAATTCCAAGTAGCGAGGCCAACCAGGATTTGATATCTTCAAAAGTTTGGAGTTGCATTAGGTCTTTTAAGTAGCTCTGACTCCTGAATGTGCAACCCAATATATCATTAATCTCAGTTTCTCCACATATACAGGCCGAACCTCCACAATATCAAGAGGTTTTGACACAATTGGCACCCTTCTTCTGCTCTTGGGAATGACTCGGCCATAGGCTTCATAGAATTCACGCAAAAGACTAGGTACATACGAGTGTCGTGGTTTTGTAAAGCTTTGAAATAGTGGAATTTAAGTACTTCCCAAACTTTTGGGTATCAATCAATTAATCCTTCTATTGATAACTATTTTTCCTCTAGGATTGTCCTGTGTCCTTCAGCCTTGAGTCTACTTAGGAACTTTTTGAGTTTTCTATGAGGCCAGTAAGATGGAGTCATATAGGGCATTAGTTTTGTTCTCATTTGTATGTTTCTTTGGGCTAGACACTGCTGGCAATGGTGAGGGTCTCGTGGACTTGGCTAGAATATGTTTTCGCTTGGTCATGCTGCACAACATACTCCAACATTCATGTGAGACACATTGATAAAACAATCAAGTACAACGATTGATCATATGAGAAACAATTAGAGTAGATAGATCAATTAGACCATGGGTCATACTCGGCAAATTGCCGAACTGATTCAGTGATCAAAAAGATTGTCGCCCATTTACACAAATTTCAGACTTAAGGTCGTTGCTACTTTCGATGATACTCATACATATTGAGAAATATGCCAAATTGATTTGGTGATAAAAAAGGTTCACCTCCAAAAGATGTAGCAATCACTCAAGAAGTCAGTCAATTAAGACGATGCTTGTGACAATTGTGAGCTTCGTCGAGTGCACTTAAGAGGTCAAATAACCATTTCCTGAAATGACTGGCAAGGCCCTTCATCCAGTCACTCACCCTTTGACCATTTCATAAATGATAAGGATGAAAGTTGAAATTCCCCAAAAATGGGCTTCAGAAATGCCCATAATCATAATTTTCATACATCTAAAACTTTGTGCATGATATTGAAAATATGACTTCATATTCTCGATCAAGGGAAAAATTGAGTGAGAAATGGGTACAACTCGGATTTTAGAGAACTCATAGAAAAAATAAATTTCGCTAATTTATAATTTTCAGAGAGAAACCGCACCCTGGCCGCGACACGGTAAGGGCGCAGAGCAATACAAAAATGTCCTACACGATGGGTCCGCATCACGCTAAGGGTGTGGACCAGTGTAAGTTTTTCTGTGGTTTTTCTATCTCGGCCAAAGGTATTGGGGTCATAGCCCGATGCCCACGTATGCATGAAAACACCCATACTTAGTCATTTTTCAACTCTATATCACTAAAAACCCTCACAAAAACCTCTCCAAGACTTAACCAAATATCTCACTCCAATTTAAAGGATTTCAAGCTTAACTTTGGAACCCAAGGATTCTCTTCAAGCTCTAAGTTATCTTCAAGTCATCTCAAGAAAACCCAAGTTTGAGTATATGGGTTTCATTCATTGGGTCCTTTCACCCATGTAGCCCAATCTTCCTTTTTATGAAAAATGCATGTTTCCAAGTTGTATTATCTATGGGTATCTCTTATTATGGATTATGAATATAAATTATGTTGGATTTTATGAAATGTTGATTGATTATGCAAAACTATCTATTTCAAGCTTATATCATGAATTGATTTTTTCTATTAAGACTATGCATTATGGAACTATGATCTACTAAGAGAATTGATGGTGGATTTCAAGGTACCCTACATGAGGGTTTTACAATATGTTGGTGGATTGAGTTGCATTGAGTTTTCTCATCTTATTTCCTTCTTGAATTGCATGATTTTGAACTACTATCATGAACCCTCCATGTGTTTGATAATATGTTAGTATAACAATTATCATGTTATTGGTGATCTATTTCATGATTTACAAGTCAAGTGACTATGTAATAATTAAGGGTTTTCAAGTAAGTATTGAATTCATAAAAAGCGTCTATGATGGTACAAGTATCAAGTAAAGCCCTATTTCAAGGTCTTTACCTCTTGAGAGCCATTCATGTTAAAGCAAGGGCTCATGTGTATTATGATCTGCTCTAATGTTTCAAGTCAGGTTCACCATTAGATTTCAAGCATGTTTATGAGATGCTCAAGTCATGTTTTTACAAGCTATTCATGTTATGAGTAAAGTATAACTATTTATAGTATTCCATGGGATTAGACGCAACACCGATGGATTAGATGTCGGCGTGGAATACCTTCAAGGATCCATACTTATTTTCTCAAACTACGTGCCAACATAGGATTATACTTTACCCTTGCTATACTAGTGGATCCATTCAGCGCACTTTATCATAAAATCCACCCTTAAATAAGAAGGGTTCCTGTAAGGGGGGTTACTTCTCCGAAATGGGACGGGCTCCCATAAGGTGAAGTATGGTTTACCTTGGCAAGTAGACCACCTCTTTACCGATGAGGGGTAATCATTGGGATTCCAAGTTGTGGCTTGCTTGGTCTTACTTTTTTCGGTTAGGGTCTCTTTCCACACATGTATTATGTCTTATGCAAGTTGAATAATTTACAAGCATGTTTTACTTCAAGCATTAATCATGCATACCATATTGAGATTACACTTATCTATTGCTTACCATTATGCATTTTGACTATATTGGCTTATGCCTTGTTGCATTGTATTCGACATACTTAGTACATTCAAACATACTAACGCATACTCTATGCCTATATGATATTACAATGTAGGGACCGGAGCACCATTTGATCGTCCTCCACATGGCTAGTACGATCCTTTGAAGCAAGCTTTTGTGAGTCCTTAAGTCCAAGGACATTATCTTTACTACTCTTGCTATTTTGAGACTTCTTTATGTTGAATATGTGTTACTCTGAGGGTGAGCCCAGAAAGTGTCTTGGCCCCCGCTCTATTCTATGATAGAGGTGTTGTTGGATATTATGATATACTTATGTTGTGAGCTTAATATGGAACACTAGATGAACCAAATTCATTTCACTAGGCAACTTAACTCATAAGCTACCTTGCCAACCCTTACCTTGCCAACCCTCTTCAAGACCTCATAAGGACCAACATATCTTGGACTCAACTTCCCTTTTTTACCAAAACAGACCACACCTTTCATTGAAGAAACTTTCAAATAAACCCAATTACCCACTTTGAATTCAAGCTCTCTTCTTCTCACATCGGCATAGGATTTTTGATGACTTTGGGTTGTCTTTAGTCTCTCCCTAATCATCCTAAGCTTCTCAAGAGCCTCTATAACCAGATCTGATCCCAATAAAGCCAACTCTCTAACCTCAAACTAACCACCCGATGATCTACAATGTCTCCCATAAAGAGCCTCAAAAAGAGGCATACCGATGCTAGATTGATAGCTATTGTTGTAGGCAAACTCAATCAAAGAAAGAAGGTGATCCCAACTACCCCACAAATCCAATATACAGGCCCTAAGCATATCTTCAAGGGTTTGAATGGTCCTTTCGGCTTGGCCATCCATTTGGGGGTGAAAGTCGTACTAAGGTGAATTTTTGTACCAAGACTCCTTTGAAAAGACCTCCAAAAGTGTGAAGTGAATTGTGAGCCACGATCTGATATGATGGACAAAGGAACCCCATGTAACCTTACTAACTCATGGATGTACAACTTTGCACACTCTTCAACCCCATATATGGTCTTAACCGGTAGAACGTCAGCCGATTTCTTCATCCTATCAACCACTACCAAAATGGAATCAAAACCCTTTCTAGTTTAGGCCAACCCAACCACAAAATTCATATTAATCGCCTACCACTTCCAAGTGGAAATCTCTATATCTTGGGTTAGGTCACCCAGCCTTTGATGTTAGGCTTTGACTTGTCAACAACTATGGCAACCGAAAACGAATTTGGCAATGTCCCTCTTCATGGCTCCCCACCAATACACGTCCTCAAGTTTTATACATTTTAGTGGAACCGAGGTGGATAGAATAAGAAAAATCGTGGGCCTAAGGATCTTCTCCCTTAAACCATAAAAACAAGGCCCACACATCCTATGTTGTTTCCTAAGGGCCCCATCACCCCTTTGGGGGAAAACCTCTACTTTGCCCTCTTTCACCAAGGCTTTCAATTCAAGCAAGGAGGAGTCAAAATCTTGTTTTGCTATCACCTCATCAACTAATGAAGACTTAGACCGATCAATAACAACAACACCATGATCACCAACCTCTTCCAACCTAACCCTCAATCTAGCCAATTTATGCATCTCCCTAGCCATCTTCTTATCACCACCATCAACATGAGCTAGGGTACCCATAGATACCCTATTCAAAGCATCCGCCACTACATTTGCCTTACCCAGATGATAGTACACACTCATAACATAGTCCTTAAGAAGTTCTAACCAACACCTTTGCCTCAAGTTGAGATACTTTTGAGTGAAGACATATTGGAGGCTCTTATGATCGGTGAACACATCCACATACACCCCATACAAGTAGTGACACTAAATCTTTAATACAAACACAATGGCGGCTAACTCTAGATCATGGCTAGGTTAGTTTCGTTCATGTACCTTGAGTTGTCTAGAAGCATAAGTTATGACCTTACCATGCGTCAACACACAACCCAAACCAACCCAGGAAGCATCACAATACACCATAAATCTCTCAAGCCCATCCGGTAGTGACAATATAAGAGCGGATACAAGCTTGTCTTTCAATGTTCGGAAACTCCTCTCACACTCATCAGTCCACACAAACTTAACCTTCTTTTGAGTCAATTGTTTCATAGGGGAAGCAATGGAAGAGAACCCATTCACAAGCCTTCTATAATAACCCGCCTAACCCAAGAAGCTCCTAATAACCGACGGGGTCAATGGTCTAGGCCAATTTCTAATCACATTGATTTTCTTATGATCCAATTTTATACCATCCCCCGACACCACATGACCCAAGAATGCAACCTCCTTTAGTAAAAATTCACACTTGTCATATTTGGCATACAATTTCTCCTCCCTCAATCTTTGCAACACAACCCATAAATGCCCCATATGCTCCTCCCTACTATGTGAATAGATCAAAAGGTCAACAATCAAGACCATAGCTAAGGAATCAAGGTAAGGTTTAAGACCCTATTCATTAGGTCCATGAAGATGGTTGGTGCATTGGTTACCCAAATGAAATCAAAACAAACTCATAATGCCGATATCTAGTCTAGAAGGTTGTCTTGAGAATATCACACTCCCTCACCCTCACTTGACGATACCCGAACCGAAGATCAATCTCAGAGAAGAAGCTAGCCCCTTGTAATTGGTCAAACAAGTCATGAATCCTTGGAAGAGGATATCTATTCTAAGCGACCTATCCTATTGACTTATCGATAGTCAATGCACATTCTAAGCGACCCATGCTTCCTTTTCACAAACAACACCGGAGCACCCCAAGATGATTTTTGACTAGGTCCAATAAACCCCTTCTCCAATAAATCTTTCAATTGTTCCTTTAACTCTGTCAACTCAGCCGGGGCCATACGGTAAGGGGGAATAAAGATAGGTTGAGTTTCAGGGAGGAGGTCTAAACCAAAATCTATTTCCCTTTAGAGAGAAACACCAGGAAGGTCATTTGGGAAGATATCAAGGAACCCATTTACAACCGGAATTGACTCTATGAAAGGGGATTTATATTCCACATCTCTAACCCTTAAAAGATGATAAAGACACCCTTTAGAGATCAACTTACGACTTTTAATGCATGAAATGAATCTACCCATGACCACCACATCTTGACTTTTCCACTCAAGGACGGGTTCATTAAGGAATTGAAGCTTGACCCTATAGGTTCTATAATCAATAAAAGCATAGTAGGCATGCAACCAATCCATCCCAAGAATGATATTAAAATCTACCATGTCTAATTCAACAAGATCACAAGGCAACGAATTATGCAAAATGCAAATAGGAAAACTCCTATAAACTTTCCTAGCAACAATAGAGGCACCAATATGAGTAGACACTTCATATAACTCATTCAACAACTCGGGGTCAACATGGAAATTTTTAGCAATAAAAGAGGTAAGAAAGGAAAGAGTGGCACCCAGATCAATAAAAGCATATACATCAAAGTCAAAGATTTTCAACATACCGATAACAACATCGGGAACCTCACCAACCCCTTGCCTACCATGTAGAGCATAAAATCGACTGTGCATTAGGGAACCACCTTGAGGACCACCTCTATCCAATGGAACCACATTTGCACCCCTACCCTTGCCATCGTTTCTCGGACAATCCACCTTCTTGTTACAAAGTTCCCCATATTCATAGCATGCATTAGAGCCTCTCAAACATGGCCTCCATGGCTCCATCCGCATTTAGGGCACACATCAAAAAGAGCCACCCCACCAACATCTTGAGGCCTAGGAAAGTCATTAGCAAACCCCATATTACTAGTATGAGAACATTGACCTTGATGAAATCTAGCACCCTTTTGGAATTTACCCTCATATAGGGCCCTCTTGGCCTCATGCCCCCTTCTCTTCCTTAATTTCTCCTCCACCATTTGCTCGGCATAGGTCATCAACCGAGACAAGTCCATATCACTAATTAGCATGGTCGACCAACATTTTTCACTTACCATGTTAGAGACTCCCATCATGAACTTATTCATCTGAGATCTAGGATTAGACACCAAATGAGGAGCATACTTTGAAAGTTGATTAAATTTGAGGGCATACTCCCTCAAACTCATAGTACCTTGTTTCAAGTTCATGAATTGTACCAACCTAGCTTCCCTAAGCTCAAGAGAAAAAAATCTATTAAGGAAAATCAATTTGAACTCCTCCCAAAGCATCTCATTACCAATTCCCTGCTCACCCTTCCATTGATCATACCATATTTGGGGTACCCCTTTGAGTTGATACACTGCCAACTCCACCTTTTTATTCAGCCTAATAACTATGATATTCAAGATCTTGTAGACCTCATCAATGAACTTTTGTGGATCTTCATCCACCTTTGACCTATAGAATACGGGAGGATTCATCCTCATGAAGTCTCTCACCCTAGCTCCCAGGGTAGTAGCATGAGGAGCTTGGGCCCCTTGGTTGACTTGGTTGGCCACAACTTGGGCAAGCATAGTGAGAGCACCCCGGAGCTCACCACTGTTAGGTTGCTCCTCGGGAGTTTAGGCCCTTCATCCTTGAGTGTTTGGCATGATCTAGCATAGTAAAGAACAATCATTAGGTAGGAAAAACTTACCACAACTCTATAGCATGACTTAGAACATGAAGAAGGGAAACATTTCCTAACACGTCTCAAAGCCTACTACTCATAGTCATGGCATGATTCACAACCATGAATAAGACTCTAATAGACGTGGTGTGTTGGACTTTAAGGATCTATCAACCTAGTGCTTTGATACTAAGTTTGTCAAGACCTAAGCCAAGGGCCTAGACATGATATAGTGGATGAGGAACCCGAAAGAATCCCAAACAAGCCTCTTAACTTGTCATTTCACATCATTAGTCACAGAAGCATATAAAAAACATAAAGAGTAAGAATAGGGGAAAAGGGCTAAGGGGAAAACTTACACAACATGATAATCAAGAGACAAGGAGTCAAAGTCATATCATAGATACATAACATGTCCAACAAACAACTCTAATACATAAATAAGAGAGGGGGCTAAGACAAAGCAATCGGGCTCACCCTTATAGTCAAAATAGACAATAAAGAAGAATGTCTCAATACATAATAAGAGCATAATAGACTAAGGTCTCCGAAGTAGAGAACTTACCCACTACCTTGAGTAGTATTGAACTAGCCATATGGAGGAGGAGGATAATCAACTTGGACACAGGTTCCTACATGGTGATATCATGCAGGTAAGAGTATGTGTTAGTACATTTGAATATACTAAGCATGTAGGATGCAATGCAACAAGAATTAGGCATCATAGTTAAAATGTGTAATAATAGGCAATAGGCATAATATAACAATATGGCTTGTATGATCAATGCATAAGTAAAAGATGCTTAAGTGACTCATGCTCATAGGGTATCATATGTGTAGAAGAGAGCAAGCTAGATTTCCATGGTACAAACCCCTCGGCTGGTTGATGATGGTTTCACCCTATCATCCCGGTGGTGTGGTACAAACCCCTCACATGGTTGATCATAATTTCACCTTACCACCACGTTGGTGAAGTACAAACCACTCACTTGGTTGATAAGTATAAACCCCTGCCTCGGTTGATGAGTACAAAACCCCACCTCGGTTATCCGGGCACTTATCCCCCTAAATTAAGCATGGTCTAATGTAATACTTTATATAGAGTATATCATATACATAAGCTCATTTCATCATCATATCGTCAATCATATCATATCTCATGCTTTGAACCTTTAACTCCTCAAGCAACCACATCCGGACATTTTGTCAAACACTTAGAGGGTTAGTAATGCTAGTGTAAAACCATGCAATATAGAGATGAAATCATGCAAGACAATCCATTATAAAACCATCAATAAATACCTTGCAACACCTTTAATTAACATACATCAGAACCCCTCCTCAACTCTTATATCAAAGATTTATAGCTCAAAACATAGCAAAATAGTCACAATTTTACATAGCTTTAACATAGTACAACAACAACAACAACAAGATACCCAGTAAAATCCCACAAGTGGGGTCTAGGAAGGGTAGATTGTACGCAGACCTTACCACTACCATAGAAGTAGAGAGGTTGTTTCCTGTGAACCGTAATCTTAAAACTCATATGCAAGAAAGAACTAGATATGACAAAAGGAAGGGAAGGGAACAGAAAGAGCGACTAATAATGACAGTATGTAAAAAAGATAAAACTAACACATAATACGACAGGTAATGTGAACACAAGATAAAAACATCTAACCTTACTATGAGCCTGCAATGAATTTAATAATAAGCAAGATACTTTTGTAAATTAACTTTAAATCATGAAATTTGAATAAAAGGAGTCTTGGGTATCATGGGTGAAAGGAACCAATAAAAGAAACCCACATAGCTTATCTTGGAGATGAACTTGGTGAAGATTGGAGATGGAGACTTGAAGCTTGAAGAAGAACCTTGAAGGAAAACCTTAGTTCCGGATGAGAATTTGAGACTTGAATTTGGGAGTGAAAATATAGTTATGTGTTTGAGTAAGTATTGGGAATGCTTAGGATGATATGAGGATGAAATTAGGCTAAGTATACGTAAAAACATGTTTGGGAACACTTAGGACCAAGAGTTAGAAGCTTGGACCGAACTAAAAAAAAGGCACTTTTTAATAGAGGCGCATCGTGGAAGCGACACGGATTCCACTCTAGAAATAGCACTTTGAAATATTATAATTACTAATCTTTTGCTCTTAAATCAGAGTTAGACCTTTTTCCCCCTAATTTTGACCCCCTGAACAAGAATATGAAGTCAAAATTTTGATATCATGCACAAAATCTGAGATATATGGAATTTAAAATTCTAGGCATTCCGAGACACATTTTCGGGCACTTTTTGGGGTCGTTTCATGTTCAATTCACTTCTCACATGTGGAGGTCTTTCCAAAGGGGTCTTGGTACCAAGGTTAAGCTTAGCACGGCTTTTCACCCTCAAACGGATGGTAAAGCAAAGAGGATTACCCAAACACTTAAGGATATGCTTAGAGCTTGTGTTTTGGAGTTTAAAGGTAGTTGGTATGAACATCTTCCACTCATTGAGTTTGCTTACAACAATAGCTACCACTCAAGCATTGGTATGGCTCCCTTTGAAGCTCTATATGGTAGACATTGTAGATCCTCGACTGGATAGTTTGAAGTGAGGGAGATGGCTTTGCTATGTCCAGATTTGGTCATGGAAGCCTTGGAGAAGGTGAGGTTGATAAGGGAGAGACTGAAAACAGCCCAAAGTAGACAAAAGTCCTATTATGATGTGAGAAAAAAAGATCTTGACTTTGAGGTTGGTGATTGGGTCTATTTGAAAATCTCACCCATGAATTTTATGATTAATGTGTTGTTAAAATACAACACATTCGATGCCCAAAATAAGTGATATTGTGAGTTCTTAATGTGACTTTTTACGGTTTTATGTGTTTTTGTGTTGTTCTTACAAAAAAGTTAGGTTGGCATGATTTTGAAGAAAAGTTGTAGATTTTGCTGAATCATAGGATATATGAGGTCACCTACGAGACGTAGCCCAAGCTATGAGTTGTAGGGTGTGTCTTAGAAAGAATCAGAGACCAAAATTCAGAAGTTTGCTAAGTGGAGGTAACCCCTATGAGGCCATCCTACAAGTCGTAAGTCTCACCACGACTCTTATAGGTGGACTCGTAGTAGGAATCAGAGAGCAAAAATGTTGGACCAAAAATTGAAAGCCAAGACTATAAGAAGAACATATGAGTCATAGCTCAAGCAATGACTCATACCTGTAGGTCATACCAGTTTAGTCCAAGATGCCAAGAACTTGATAGGAGACCCCGACAACAACTCGTAGGTCATCCTACGAGTCGTACCTGCAAGGTATACCAACTGCCAGCTGTCTTTTCTATGTCATTTTTATGGTTTATTTGTAAACACTATAAATACATCAAGTTAGGTTTTTGTGGAGGAAGATTCCAGATTTTAGAAGAGAGAACTTGCCTTTGAATATTCTCTCAAGAATATTTTAGGGTTTTAGATAAGTTCATTGTTCTCTCTTGGAAAACCCATTTTGAGATTGCAAATCTTGCTTTGTACTCATTGTTGATCAATCAAGCTTTTGAATTTGCAACTTGTGGTACCTACACTCTTTAGTGTTTTTGGTAAAACTTTCATTTATGTCTTGTATTTGTATTTTTACTTGTTTTACCTTAGTCATGTGTAGCTAATCACACATAACTTGCGGTGGTGGGAATCATGGGTAGTTGATTTGAAATAACATTTATTGCATTTCTACTATTGGGGTTTGCATATATTGTCTATTTCCCTTCATTATGATTGTCATTTGGTAGTGGCCAACACCAAACCCCGCCTACTATCACTAGCTCGACCAAGGTACTGACGAATAGGAAAAGGGAAGTAGATGACAAGATTTGATTGATGTATTCTCATCTAATCAACCAAACTTGACCAAGGGGAGGTTACTGGGATAATTGGCAATGGTTAGTTGGCACGCCACTGTGGCCGACTAAGCACCATGGTGAAATTCGACCTTCAACTTCAAAAGAGGGATGCAAGAACCCAAGTTACCATCTTGCATGCAAATTTGCAATTGTACTTATGTTACCTAGGGTAATCGAGTCAACGAACCATGGTGAACACATTTCCTAGGTTGTCCCTAAAGTTGAGTGCTTCCTCGCGTCATAGTTTAATGTTTATTTTACTTTGTTTTTGAATCACAACCCCCCCTATTTAGAGATTTTAGCTATTTATGCTTGAAATGATTAGCAGTGGATTCTTGTAGTCGCAAACACCATATTCCCTGTGGATTCGACCCTAACCTTTGGTTAGGTTAATTGCTGACAGCGACCGCTTTCTTATTGGAGCACGAACATCATCAAAAATTATGGTGCCATTGCTGGGGAATATGGCTAGCTTTTGACTTGAATTCACCGTTAGTTCTAGTATTGATCGTAGAATCTCTTGTATTTTACTTTTGTTTTTGATTATGTTGTTTGACTTTATTTGCAGGGTGTACTAGGTTGTATGCCCAACACAAGGAGCCAAGGCAATCCCTTAGCTCTGACCAATTTCGAGATCCATCAAATTGTGAGAAGAATGGCTCAAGTGAATGAGGACATCGAGGTAGAGGAGGATATGAATGAGGATATTAGAAGAGAAGAGAATCCACAACCTAGGAGTAACAAGACACAGCTTAGGGACTTCAATGACAACGCATTTGGATGGAATCAATATCAATTGAACCCTATAACTATGGACTTTACCGATACCATAGAACTGTGTCCTTTACTGGCAGATACTAAGCTCACGATATTGAGTGGATTGCTCCAAATGCACCAAAACCACAGACTATTCACAGGGCTACCTTCAGAGGATCCACACTGTTATCTCCAAAATGTGGTGTTTGTTTGCAAGAGTGTCATGGGGACACAAAATATCTCTCTTGATGTTGTTGGTTTAAGAGTGCTTCCACTATCATTGACTAGCAATGCAGCTGCATGGTTGTCCAAGCTTCCTCCTGGTACTATCACAAGTTGGGTTGAGCTTCAGAGAGTATTCCTTGAAAGATATTTTCCAAGATCTAGGAAGTCGAAGCTCAATGACCAAATCAACAACTTTAAGCAATTGTTGGGTGACACTATTAGCACAACATGGGAAAGGTTTACCAAATGTTTGAGGATGGTCCCCGATCACAAGATTGTTTATGATGCCTTAGTCGAGATTTTCTATCGGGCACTTGATGAGAATAGTCAAGCTTGTGCTGATACAATCATGGGAGGCATGCCTTGACCAACATTTTGCATTGATAGTTGTAAGGATAGAGCAAATGGTCAAAACAAATAGAGCATGGAGTTAATGAGAGTGAGGCGTGATGAAACCTTCTTGTGCGGTCAATACCAACAATGAGCAAGCAAAGATAGACAAAGAGATCATGCTGCAATTTGCTCAACTGTGCACAAGCATGGACTTGGTTATAAAGAAAAACCAAGCAAGTGTCAAAGCAGTCACCCACCAACCTCCGAAGGCTCCCATCTATGACTATCCATTGTTTGATGAAGATGCATATTTTGTAACCAACCAAGTGGAAGGTTTCCGGAACAACCCCCACGGGTCCAATTCAGACTATTGGAGGCAAGGCTCCAAAATCAAGGTCAAAACATCAATCGTGATGGGGTGTATAGAGATAATCGTGGCGGATACTATGAGAGAAAGAGTGCCAGATGCCAAATAGGGAAGAAGAGAGGGCTACAGGAATGGTCCTTATATACCACCTCACAATCGTGATGCCGAGTCAAGTACCTCCAGGATCGAAGAGATGTTCGACAAGTTGTTGAAAAGGGTCGACTACCAAGATAACACTTTAGAGGGAATGAGAGCAAATATTTCAAGTATTAACCAAAAAATAGAGTCTCACTCTATGGTAATTAAGCAACTTGAACAATAATTTGGACAAGTCTCTTTGGAATTGAACCAATGCCAAAAGGGCATCATACCAAGCAATACGATTTAAAATCCCAAAAATGAAGGGCATTGCATGGCGGTCATGACTCGGAGTGGCAAAAGCACTATAGACCCCCCTATGATGGTAATTGTGGATGAAGTTAATGACAAGGGTCATCTTGGTGGTGAAGTTGTGGTTGAGGGAGAAGATCCAAAGGTTGTCGGGATGCAACAAGAAAAGGTAAGGGAGCACGAAAAATTTAAAGCAATTCCAAAACCCCCTCCTTTTTTCCCTCAAAGGCTTAAGAAAAAAAAGAGGAGGGTAAATTCAAACACTTCCTCTCGATGTTGAAGCAACTCTCCATCAACATTCCCGTTCTAGAAGCTTTGGAGAAGATGTCAGGGTATGCCAAGTATATGAAGGATTTGGTGACCAAGAAGTGCACTTTGACCCAAGAGTTATTACACAAACTCCAATAATGCAGTGCAATTATGACCAAATGCCTTGTTCAGAAAAGAGAGGACCCCGGTGCATTAACCTTCCATACACTATTGGTGATATTGAGTTCGCAAGAGCATTGTGTGAGCAAGGGGTGAGCATCGATCTAATGCCTCTGTTGTATTCAAAAAGCTTGGCCTTGGAACTCCCACCCTAACAAGAATGAGGTTGCTCATGGAGGATCGAATCATTAAAAAACCAGAGGGAATCCTTTTGGATGTGCTCGATAAAGTTGATAAATTCATTTTTCCCTCATATTTTATGATCCTTCACTGTAAAGTTGATTTTGAGGTGCCCACCATCTGGGGAAGACCATTTCTGGCCACTAGGAGAGCCCTAATAGATATGGATTCGGGTCAACTACAGTTTATGGTTAATGATGCAGATGTCGTGTTCAATATTTTCCAATCCATGAAGCATCTGGACGAGTTCAAAAGTGAGGTGTGGACCCTTGATGATAGTTGATGAAGGACAATGACAAAGTGAAGACACAAGATTAAACAAGGCGCTTCTTGGGAGGCAACCCAAGTATCTTTGATAATTGTTTATTAGTTTTAAGTATATTTGGTTATTGAGAGCTTAGGTAGTGAAGAGGTTGTTTGCTTTAAGTTTGAAGACATTGATGTTGTTGTAATATTTTCGAAATTGTTGTGTTTTGAAATTTGGTTTGCAGCTGAAAATTGAAGAGATGAAAAAGTAAGAAAATGGTACTTGGAGCAGCTCCTGCTAGTAAGCCTATGAATTGTAGTCACCATTACAACTCATAGTCATGCCTCGTAGAGGAAATCGGTGAGTATAAGAAGTTAGCGCATAATTATGAGCCAACCTTACGTGTCGTAAGAAGGGTTGGTAGTGCCCAGGTATGATCCTTAAATTTTTGCAAGTGTTGGGTCTATTAAGAGTTTCGGACCTACGAATCGTAGGTTGACCCTATGACTCATAGTTAGGGTCTTGTAGCCCCGATCTGCAGTTTTAAAAAATTTGGCCCTGTTTCATTCAAAAGAGGGTCAAAATAAAATTTGACCACCAAAAATTCATTTCCGAATCCCTAAAGCGACGGAAAACCCTTAATTATCGTCCCAATCACTTTTTCGATTAAAACACCCACCACCAATGTCATTTTTCGGCCAAGAGTCCGGCAAGGACACTATTTCCTAGGGTTTTGGCTTGTTTTTCCATCTACAGTCTATTGGTTCAATTCTTCTACCATCTGATAAGTTTCTTGGTTAATCTTAATGCACTATGGTGGTGAGTTATGCTATAGATGATTGTGTATGTGTTTAACCATGAATTTCCAATAACATTTGATGATATTTTGATATAAACTTAAAAAAACAAGGGTTGGTGTGCTTTGAAGGATTTTATGATGAATTGAACCTTGTTTGAAATTCTTGAGTGGGTGTAAATGCTTAATCCCTTGAGTGTAGTGCTTATTTGTTGCCTAAGCATTGAGAAAATTATTTTTGGAATGGGAATTTGGTTAGTGTGGGTGTGTTTTATATGCCTTACATTGTTGAACTTGATTGAAATTATCTGAATGGAACCTGCACCTCAGTGGCATGGTTTGGTTGATAAAAAACGCTAGTTTAGATAGGAAGGTGTTCTTGGTTTTGTTTAATATGAGTTGGGATTACCTTTGATTCTTAGGGATGCTGGGTATATTAGCTTTCTAATTTCATTTTGGGACTACCTATGTGTCCATTATATTGTATTGCTCCTTTAAGTGTAAACTCCTAAGTTTGTTTGTCTTGTTTGAGCTTGTTAAGGGAAAGTGCTAGACACTACTGTGTCTCATGTTTTCAGCTACATGGCCTTTCTACAAATTTTAGGCTCCCCTACGAGTCATAGTGGTCCCTCATAGCAAGCATCAGTCACCTGTGCTTTTTTCATGTTTCTCATACGAGACCTCCCCACGACTCGTAATGTCCATTACGACTCATACTGATGGTCTCGTAATCCTGCCTAAGTATTTGAAAATGTCTCTTGAAATGGGTACGAGGCTAGACTATGACTCGTAGGCTCTACTATGAGTCATAACTGCTCCTCCTGTCTGAGTTTAGACTTTATTTTTTTAGAAGTTTTGTTATTACGACACTAGTATACGACTCATAGGTCATCCTACGAGTCGTAACTTGTACTTGCACACCTGCAATTGCATCAGAGATTTTTGTCTTCTATTTTATTTTGTTTCTATGTTTAAGTGTTGACATTTCTTGTTCTCTATTATGATCAAACATCTTGATGCTCACATGGGTCGTATGGCTGTTTTGCAAATATAATGCCTCCAAAGAACAAACGAGCAATCCAATCCTTTAAACAGAGATTGATTGGCGAATATTTTGAGGCCAAGAGATCTGAGGGATCTATAGAAGTTCACAGGGTCAGAATAGACCCCAAAGCTAATACATCTCAGACCCGACCACTTTCAGCACAGACTCCCATGGAAGTCAGCAGTTCCTCCTAGTCTGAAAAGGAGAAATAGCAGGGTGACGGAGACGAATCTGAGTAGCAGCCTACCACAGATGACCCCCACACACTCAAGGTTAGAGTCGAAGTCTGAGAGAACCTCGCAGTCCTAGCAGGAAACAGTCCAGTCCCAATCTCCTGCTGACCACAGATGATGTGTCCCAAGGATGAAGTAGATATACGACCAGGGCTTAGAGTCCAAGGGACAGGGCAAACCAGCGCGGCAATTTCATGAAGATTCTAGAATAAATGACCCGGGGTTGGATAAAGTGTCAGGATTAAATGAAGAGTTGGATAGACACGGGCTGCGATGGGCTACATAGCAGTTGGGCAAGTATGACACTTTCGTAGTCCATGAGTTTTATGCGACGTATCTTGCTACACACCATCGGGATTACCAAAGAACAAGAAGCCAATTGAGCAGCTGAGGTTATAGGTTATGCCAGTCTGGGGTGGGAGAGTTCATATTTCAGAGGAGACCATTCGACAGGTCCAGTTTGGGCCTACTTACAGAGTACCTTAGTCTACCGCAGAATATGATGGATATATTAACAAGATGAGGAGAGCGGTCACTGGGAAGAACATAGGGGCTAGGACAGAGCTTCTACGATGGATTTCTAGCTAGATTTATGAGGAGGGCTTTAAGCCGACGTGGGTTACAAACCACGCAAGTCCAATTGTGAAGCTCACCTCTATTTTCGGGCTAAGTTTTGGTGGTCCATTATCCATTGGCATATCTAGCCCACTTTCACGGATAAAGTGATCACCTTGGAGCTGGCTGTGTTATTACCCAGCATCTTAGCTGGTTATGAGATAGACTGGGCCCGGATCATCTCGGAGAAGATCTACGAAGTAGCCATCCAGATAAACACCTCACTGTCATTTCTAGTCTTGATGCATCTTTGTGCAGTGCAGCGAGTGTTCCTATTGAACCATATCGCAATCAACACATAGAGACTACATGCACCGTGGATCCCAGCTTGATAAAGGCTGACGAGAACCCGGTAATCTTTCCACGAGCAGCTCCTCTGATTCCAGAGCCATTCCCGGTAGAGCCTCAGACTCAGAGTACACCTCCAGCTGCTATCGGAACTACTTTAGTTTCTACAGTGCCTACGCCAACTATGTAGATTGAGTCCATACCATCCTCTTGTACTCCAATACAAGCAGCAGCCACATTACAGGTTGATTCTTTTACTTTTGTTGTTACTTTTCAGACATTATTATGCAGGGTAACTATGGCGGAGTCCAGACTTTAGGCTCTATCTGCGCGAGTCAGACCTTAGGTTGATCAAATCATATGGGACTCAGAGGAGAGGATAAAGGCATTCACCCGTGATTTGGCAGATGAGAGAGTTAGAGCAGTGAATGCCCGAGTAGATGTCTTGAAAGCGAGAGTCTAGCGGCGACTTGAGAGAGCTCGACTTGCTAACACGAGTGCGGTGACTGAGGAGTTGGCCAAGTTTAAGGCTGACCTATTACACATGTTATCAGCCTTAGTTGCAGTCCCAAAGGTGACACCGGTAGATGATGAGGCATTTGAGTGGCTAGTCGATTGTCCGGACGTCCGTGGTAGAGGCCCTTGAGCATGATGATGATCCAGAGTTGGCTTAAAAGAAGTCGAGACTAGAGGAGGAGCCCATACCCGAGGAAGTGGTGTGGGAGTCGCTATTGTTGGCGGCTATTCAGAGAGATCAGACACAGTATACCCCACATGGAAAGGGTATCTCAGGTACTGCTGCGGAGGAGATAGAGCCCCAGGACCCTATAGACCAGCCAGACACCGGTGCTCGAAGCACCATGATATTTGACTTCTTTTGACCGAAGTTCTTATTTTATCATTTGGACACTTTGTTCTATTGTTAGACAATCTTTTTGTTATGTTGGTTTTTGGATATGTTTAAATATTTTTATAATAAGATGTTGTTTTTACTTATATTGTGGATGTTCATTTTTGGTCTTTAATGTATGTATGTATATGTATATATATGTGTGTGTGTGTGTGTGTGTGTGTGTGTGTGTGTATATATATATATTCCTATGTTATCATGTTTGTTTTTCGTTCCTGTGTTTACATTGAGGACAAAGTATCCTATTTTTGATGGGGTGTGGGAAGTTATGGATTAAGGTGAAGTCTGAGTAACCTTGAGTCCATAACTTCTCCTGTTTTTTATCCCAAGATTTTCTTGTCGTGATTCTTTTTCCTTGTGGATGTTTACTCTTCCATTGAACTGGCATGTTTAGGTAGTGTAGATAATGTGTAAATTCATAGTAGAGTCATATGTTGGCATATACATAATCTTTAGATGTGTTTTAAAGTTTTGATGAAAAATTGGGTACCCTCAAAATTTTTGAGATTGTGGTTGTTAATGCATTCATATATTTTTTAGTATTTGGCAGTGTTTGTTCTAATATTGTGAAGGTAAAGCACGACCTGTGAGTCTATACTTGATTATGGATGCAATACCATTTGTGCTGTGAGCTTAATTTGCTACATTCATGCACCTTGCATGGACTCAAAACTTGCCTTAGTACTCTAAGATTGGTTTGGTGATGTGGTTGATATGGAAAGGATCTTAGGCCTTTGTTCGTTGAGTGAACCCACTTTTAACCTAAATGATCCACCAGATAAGTGAGTGAACCCCTTGTTCCAAATGTATTGAGCTTCTCATATACTCATTCTTTCTTGACACCTTTCTAGCTTAACCTTGTTTGATGCAATACCTTGATATTGACACTGGCCTATCCTTGGACATGTGAACCTTAATTGAGGCTAAAAGCCTAAGTTGAAGGTGGCTACAAGTTGTGGCCCTGGTGTAGAAATAGATATTGTGTACTCCACCTCAAGCTAAAAGTCTAAGTTGAGGGTGGCCCTTATTGTGGTAAAGTAATGACAATGAAGTGGTTAGTTGGGAAATAAAGAAATAAATGAAAAGGCATGAGTTGAGTGAAGAAAATAAAAGCAAAAAGCCTTGAATTGAGAAAAAATAGCAAAAATTGAGTTTAGAAATAAGGAACAACTGAAAATAGAAAGAAAGCACTCGAGAAAAGTCCAAAACAAAAGAATAAAGGTGGATTTATTGAAAAGGGTTGGATTATGAAAGCGAAAAGTGTTGGTTAACATGGTTCAAGGATAGCTTTTAGTCACTACTTGTCTAAAATGTCATACCAAAGCCCCCTAAACTTATGTTACAAGCCCATAAGTCCTAAACGAATCCAAATCCACTTTATCAAAAAGCCAGAAGATGAGTATAGAGGCAACCCTATGGTATTAGTCAGTATGCATGAATTTCAACTATGAAAGTGAGAATGCCCTCAGTCCCTGAATTCTAAATGCTTTTTGAGTGAGTATGAGAGACTTCTTTCCAGTATGGCCATTTGCACTACTTGAGTAGCATATGACTATACAACGATTGTGGACGATTGATGCTCCTTAGCTTTTAAGAGTTGGATTGCCAGGTATCTCATTATGTTCTGGTTTAGCTTAATAACCTTGCAATCCTGTTTTGTAAATGGTAGTTGGGTACCTGAATCAAAGGAGTTATTGTATATGACATTAGTGAAGCTACTACTCATTTCTCATTGTCTGCTTAGATTGAGTCGTCGCTTAAGGACAAGAAATAATTCTAAGTTAAGGGTCTTGATGTGCTATCAAGATGCAACACATTTGATGCCCAAAACAAGGGAAATTGTGAGTTCTTAATGCGATTTTTTATGTGTTATAGTGTTGTTCTTGCAGAAAAGTTAGGTTGACATGATTTTGAAGAAACATGGTAGATTTTGTTGAATCATAGGACATACGAGTTCACCTATGAGTGGTAGCCCAAGCTATGAGTCATAAGGTGTGTCGTAGCAAGAATCGGAGACCAAAATTCAGAAATCTGCTAAGTGGAGGTCAAGCCTACGAGGCCATCCTATAAGTCCTAAGTCTAATCATGACTCATATAGGTGGACTAATAGCAGGAATCAGAGAGCCAAAATGTTGGACCAAAAACTGAAGGTCAAGACTAAAAGAGGAACATATGAGTTGTAGCTCAAACAACGACCCATACCTGTGGGTTGTACCAATTCAGTCCAAGATGCCAAGAACCTGATACGAGACCCCGACTACGACTTATCATCCTATGAGTTGTACTTGCAAGGCGGACCAGCTGCCAACTGTCTTTTCTGTGTTTTTTAGGGTTTTTTTGTAAACACTATAAATACAATAAGTTAGGTTTTTGTGGAGGAAGATTCCAGATTTAAGAAGAGAGAACTTGCCTTTGAATATTCTCACAAGAATATTTTAGGGTTTTAAATAATTTATTATTCTCTCTTGGAAAATCCATTTTGAGGATTGCAAATCTTGCTTTGTACTCATTGTTGATCAATCAAGCTTTTGGGGTTGCAACATATGGTGCCTACACTCTTCAGTATTTTTGGTAAAACTTTCATTTATGTCTTGTATTTGCATTTTTACTTGTTTTTCTTAGCCATGAGTAGCTAAGCACCCACGATTTTGCGATTGTGGAAATCATGGGTAGTTGATTGGAAATAACCTAGGTTTATTGCATTTCTACTATTGGGGTTTGCATGTATTGTCTATTTTCCTTCATTATGATTGTCGTTTGGTAGCGGCCAACACAAAACCCCGCCTAATATCACTAGCCCGACCAAGGTAGTGATGAATAGGAAAAGGGAAGTAGATGATGGATTCGATTGATGTATTCTTGTCTAATCAACCAAACTTGACCAAGGGAGGTTGACTGGGACAGTTGGTAACCATTAGTTGGCACGCCATGGTGGCCGACCAAGCGCCATGGTGAAATTCGACCTTCACCTTTAAAAAAGGGCTGGAAGAACCTCAGTTACCGTCTTGCATGCAAATGTCCAATTGTAGTGATGTTACCTAAAATCGAGTCAATGAACCACGGTGAACATGTTTCCCAAGTTGTCCCTAAAATTGAGTGTTTCCTCGTGTCATAGTTTAGTGTTTAACTTACTTTGTTTTAGAATCACAACCCCCCCCCCCCAATTTAGAGATTTTTGTTATTTATGCTTCAAATGAATAGCAGTGGATTCTTGTAGTCAAGCCCCATATTCCCTGTGGATTTGACCCTCACCTTCAGTTCGATTAATTGTTGAGAGAAACCGCTTTCTTATTAGAGCGCGAACATTATTAGTGGTCTGATTTGGCAAGAAAGGGAAACTGATCCCAAGATTTGTGGCTCCCTATAAAGTTTTGAGGAGAGTGAGTAAGGTTGCATATGAATTGGAGTTGCCTATGGAGATGAATATGGTTCATCCAGTCTTCCATATATCTATGTTGAGGAACTGTGTGGGTGACCCAAGTGCTACAGTACCCTTGGATGTTGCGAGTGTCGTAGGAGATAATTTGACCTATGAGGAGGTCCCGGTGGAAATTTTTGATATACAAGTGAAGAGGTTGAGAAACAAAGATGAAGCTTCAGTCAAGGTCCTTTGGAGGAACCAACAAGTTGAACATGCCATATGGGAAGCCAAGGCCGACACGAGAAAGCGATATCCATATATCTTCCACTCTACTCAAGTTAAAGGTATTAATTTAAGTCTCCTATATGATTTCAAGTCTTAAGTTTCAACCCTCATATCATTTTTGCATGCATTCATGTTCATGGTAACAAGTTTATGATGATTTTAACATTCAGGTTGAGACTATTTGAAAATGATATTTAAATGTGTTTCTTGCATTCATGTTAGGATGAAGTCGTCATGATTACTTCTCTTATGAACATTTCTTTGATATTGGGGGACGAATGTTCCCAAGGAGGAGATACTGAAACGCCCCAAAAATGTGTTTTAAAAATGCCCATAATCGTAATTTCAATATATCTCAAAATCCATGCGAGATATTGAAATTCCAACTTCATATTCTCGATCAGGGGGAAACATTAAGTGGGAGATGGGTAAAACCAGAATTTTAGATGACCCATAGCGAAAATAAATTTTGCTAATTTATAATTTTTTCAGAGAGCATCCCTGCACTGGCCGCGACGAGCCAGGGATGCGGAGCAGTACAAAAATGGCCTGCGTGATGGGTTTGCGTCACGCCAAGGACGCAGACTAGTGTAAATTTTTCCTCGATTTTTCCATCTTGGCAAGGGCATTAGGGTCATAGTCTCATGCTCACTTATGTGTGAAAACACCTATATTACTCATTTTTCAACTCTATATCACTCAAAACCCTTACGAAAACCTCACCATGACTTAATGAAATATCTCACTCCAATTTCAAAGATTTCAAGCTTAATTTTGGAACCCAAGGATTCTCTTCAAGCTCTAAGTTCTTTTCTAGCTCATCTCAAGAAAATTCAAGTTTGAGGTATGTGGGTTTCATCCATTGGGTCCTTTCACCCATGGAGCCTAATCCTCCTTTTTATGAAAATTGCATGTTTTCAAGTTGTATTAATGTGGGTATCTCTTATTATGGATTATGGATATAAACTATGTTAGGGTTTTATGAAATGTTGATTGGCCATGCATAACTATCTATTTCACACTTATAGCATGAATTGATTTTGTCTATTAAGACTATGCATGTTTTGAGTTGTGGAACTATCATCTATTATGAGATTTGATGATGGATTTGAAGGTACCCTACATGAGGGTTTTACAATATGTTGGTGGGTTTATTTGTATTGAGTTTCTCATCTTATTTCACTCTCTAATTGCATGATTTTCAACTAGTATCAGGAGCCCACCAAGCGTATGATAAAATTTCAAGTTAACAATTCTCAAGTTATTGGTGATCTATTTCATGATTTACAAGTCAAGTGACTATATGATTATTATGGGCTTTCAAGTATTTTTTGAATTAATGAGAAGTATCTATGATGTTACAAGTATCAAGTTAAGCCCTATTTCAAGATTTTTACCTCTTGTGAGCCATTCACATTTAAGCAAGGGCTCATGTATATTATGATCTGCTCTCATGTTTCAAGTTAGGCTTACCATTAGAGGTCAAGCATGTTTATGAGCTACTCAAGTCATGTTCTTACAAGCTATTCATGTTATGATTAAAGTATAACTATTTAAAGTATTCCATGGGATTAGACATAGCACAAATGGATTGGATGTCGGTGTGGAATATCTTCATGAGTCCATACTCCTTTCCTCAAACTACGTGCCAACATAGGATTATACTTTACAATTGCTATACTAGTAGATCCATTTAGTGCACTTTATCATGAAATCCACCCCAAAATAGGATGGGTTCCCAAAACGGGGGTTACTTCTCTGAAATGGGTCAGGCTCCCATAAGGAGAAGTATGGATTACCTTGGCAAGTAGATCACCTCTTTACTGATGAGGGGTAATCATTGGGATTCCAAGTTGTAGCTCGCTTGGTATTACTTTCTTTGGTTAGGGTCTCTTCCCACACATGTATTATGTCCTATGCAAGTTAAATGATTTACAAGCATGCTTTACTTCAAGCATTGGTCATGCATTCCATATTGATATTACGCTTATCTATTGCTTACCAGTATGCATTTTGACTATGTTGGCTTGTGTTTTGTTGCATTGCATCCTACATACTTAGTAAATTTAAATGTACTAATGCATACTCTTTACCTACATGATATTACCATGTTGGACCGGAGCACAATTTGATTATCCTCCACGAGGCTAATACAATCCTTTGAAGCAAGATTTTGTGAGTCCTTAAGTACAAGGACACTATCTTTATTACTCTTGCTATTTTGAGACTTCTTTATGTTGAACATTTGTTACTACGAGGGTGAGTCCAGAAAGTGTCTTGGCCCCTGCTACCTTCTATGATAGAGGTGTTTTTGGATATTATGATGTACTTATGCTATGAGCTTGACTCTTCATGCTTTTATGATTATAAAAAGCTCCCCCTTAGTGCACCTTCCTTGTTTTATATCTCTTGTTGTAGTTTATTTTGCTTCCGCAACCAATGGGGTCCCTTTTGGTTCCCTATTCGGCGTGTCACATCTAGGCCCTTGGCTTGGGTCATGATAAACTTGATATCAGAGCACTAGGTTTGTTAATGGTCCTCGAAATCCAACACACCATGTCGATTAGAGTCTTATTCGTGGTTGTGAATCGCGCTACAACTATGAATGGGAGGCTACGAGGTGTTTTAGGAAATTTTTCACTTCTTTATGATCTATGTCATGCGATAGAGTTAAGTTCCCCTAAGATGTATTCTTGATTCTTAACCATTGTGTTTTAGAATATGTCTCAAGCTACTCGGAATGGTGATATGGGGGTAAACTTCCCAATGGTGATATGTCGAATGTGGAGGTTCGTAGTGCACTATGGCGATTGGCCACAGTTACAACCGCTCAGCCCAATCAACAAGTGGGTGCTCTCGAGACATCAAGGGATAAGAAGAGGGAGAGTAGGGCTAAGAGGGCAATAGTTGATGTTGCCTCATCTTCTACTAGTTTATTGATTCCCAAGTACAAAAAGAAAAGGATTCCCTTTTTCACTTGCCAATGGTATGGTAAGAAACATCAAGGGAGGTGTTTAGCGGAAGTTGAGGGTTGTTTAAGTGTGGCGGTGTTGGGAATAATATGAGAGATTGCCCGGTGGACTCAAAGGAAGAGAGAAGAAGGGTTCAATTTGAAAGTGGCAATGGTGGGGTAAGTTTTTCAAGGTGCCCAAAATTTGGAAGGAATCATAGTGAAAAGTACTTGAGGTATTCGAATGCTTGCTATAGGTGTGACAAGATGAGCCACAAGATTGTTGATTGTCCATATGCTCAAATGAAAGGCAAGGTTGTTGGTGTTCAAGCGTCTCCTCCGTACCAAAAGTGTGGGAAGTACCATCTGGGAGATTGTTTGTCCGGTTCGAGTGCATGTTTTGAGTGTGGCGCAAAGGATCATGAGTCGAGACATTGTCCTTGGGTTACTTAGGATTATGAGGATGACTGTCGACATTCTCACCCATACCCCTCTAAGGGTCACTAGACTTGGCATGGTGCTTCACAGGTATGTTAAAGATTTTTTATTTTGATGTGTATGCATTGATAGACCCGGGGTGCCATTCTTTCTGTTATTACTCCTTTTATTGCCAAAGAGCTTCATGTTAGTCCTGAATAATTATGTGAACCTTATGATGTGTCTACCCCTGTTGATGAGTCCAATGTTGCTAAAAGAGTTTATAGAAATTGTCTAGTGTTCATATTGCATAAAGTCTTGCCTTGTTATTTTGTTGAATTAGATATGGTGGATTTTGATTTTATTCTTGGGATGGATTGTTTGCATGCATATTATGCTTCTATTGGTTGTAAAACCCATAGGGTTAAATTATAATTCCCTAATGAACCCCTCCTTGAGTGGGAAAGTAGTGATGTGGTGGTCAAGGGTAAATTCATTTCTTGTCTTAAAGCCTAAAAGTTGATTTCTAAGGGTTGTCTCTATCATCTTGTGAGGGTTAGGGATATTGAGTCCAAAGTCATTCCTATTGAGTCGGTTCCGGTGGTTAATGAGTTTCTTGATGTCTTTCCTAATAAGCTTCCTGGTGTTCCTCTCGAAAGGAAAATAGATTTTGGTATAGACCTTCTTCCCGATACACAACCCATTTCTATTCCCCCTTACTGTATGACCCCGACGGAATTGAAGGAGTTAAAGGAATAATTAAGGGACTTGTTGGAAAAGGGTTTCATAAGGCCTAGTAAGTCACCTTGGGGTGAACTGGTGTTGTTTGTGAAGAAAAATGATGGTTCTCTTAGAATGTGCATTGATTACAGACAGCCTGATAGAGTCACCATAAAGAACACGTACCCTTTAGCAAGGATTGATGACCTTTTTGATCAACTTCAAAGGGCTAGTCACTTTTCTAAGATTGATCTTTGGTTTGGGTATCACCAAGTAAAAGTTAGAGAGTACGACATTCCCAAGATGGCTTTTCGGACAAGGTATGAGCACTTTGAGTTCGTGGTTATGTCCTTTGGGTTGACTAATGCACCGACTATATTTATGGATCTCATGAATAGGGTCGTTAAACCCTCTCTTGACTTGTTTGAGGTAGTTTTTATAAATGATATCTTGATTTATTCCCATAGTGAGGAGGAGCATGTGAGTCACTTGAGGATGGTGTTATAAATCTTGAGGGAGGAGAGATTATATGCTAAATATGAAAAATGTGAGTTTTGGTTGAAAAAGGTTGCTTTTCTTGGGCATGTGGTGTCAGGTGATGGCATTTAGGTGGATCCTAAGAAGACGAAGGTGATTAAAATTGGCCTAGATCTTTGACTCCATCGGATATTAGGAGTTTCTTATGTTTGATCGATTATTACCGGAGGGTTGTAAATGGGCTATCTTCTATTGTTTTCCCTATGACAAAGTTGACCCAAAAGAAGGTGAAATTCGTGTGGAGTGATGAATGTGAGAAGAGTTTCCAAACTTTTGAAAGATAAGCTTGTCACCGCTCCTATCTTGTCTCTACCGGAAGGGATGGAAGGAATTGTTGTATATTATGATGCCTCAAGAATTTTTTTGGGGTGTGTTTTGATGCAAAATGGTAAGGTGATAGCATATGCCTCTAGGCAACTTAAGGTGCATGAGAAAAATTATCCCACCCATGATCTTGAATTGGCGACCGTGGTATTTGATTTGAAAATTTGGCATCACTACTTGTATGGGATTCATATTGATGTGTTTACTGACCGCAAGAGTCTCCAATATGTGTTCACCTAAAAAGATCTTGAAACAACCCCCAAAAGTGCCCAAAAATGTGCGTCAGAATGCCTAAAATTTTAAATTCTATATTTCTCAAAATCCGTTGTTATTTCAAAAATCTAACTTCATATTCTTGTTCAGGGAGTCAAAATTAGGGAAAAAAGGTCTAACCCCGATTTTAGAGCAATCGAGTCACAATTTCAAATTTTTAAAATTTCATTATCCAAAGATGATCCGTGATAGCACTGCGACACGCAGCTGTCGCAGACATGTGTTAATCTGGCCTCCGTGACAGGTCCGTATCGTGGAGCTGTGTATTTCACTGCCAGTGATTTTCTATCTCGGTCCAAGGCTTTGGCGTCTTGGGCCTAAGTGTTCTCAAACGTATTTTTATCTATACTTAGCCAAATTTCATCCTTATATCATCCTAAACATTTCCCAATACTCCCTAAAGCATAGCCATATTTTCACACCAAAATTCAAGTCTCAAAACCCTCATCCGGAACTAAGGATTTCCTTCAAGCTTCAAGCCCCCATTTTCAACCCTCACCAAGATCTTCTCCAAAGTTAAGGTATATAGGTTTTAGCCATTGAGATCTTCCACCCATTATGCCCTAATCTCTTTTTCTACTTAATTTGCGTGATTTAAAGTTGATTTTACATGTGGGTATGTATATTAAGAAATTTATTGTACAGTGATTTGAGTTCATGAAAGTATGGTGTTTTAGCTTGTTTTGAGCTCTAAATCTTGGGTCTAATGTTCGATTTGATGAGGGATTTTGATGTGAATGCCTTGGGGGTGTTGTAAGGTGTTGATTAATCATTTTACAATATATTTTCTTGCATGATTTCATCTCTACATTGCATGGTCTTTTAGCCCATTACACACCTCCCAAGTGTTTGATAAAATGTCTGGCTAGGGTTTCTAGCGAAATTGAAGGTCCAAAGCATGAGATATGATATGATCGATGTTATGATGATGAAATGAGCTTATTTACATGATAAAATTTTACACAAAGTGTTCCATTATACCATGCCCAATCCGGGGGGTCTAAGAACCCAGATAACCGAGATGGGGTTTTTTATTCATTAACCGAGGGAAGGGTTAGTACTTCTCCGCCTAGTGATGGGGCGGCATCATCACTAACCAAGATAGGGGTTTGTACCAAACAACCGAGTGAAGGTGTAGTACTTCACCACCTAGGTGATAGGGCGACAATATCACTAACTGAGTTAGGGTTTTGCACTCATCAACCAAGTGAAGGGTTAGTACTTCACCACCGAAGTGATGGGCGGCATCATCACTAACCTAACAAGGGGTTTGTACTTTGGAAATCTAATTTGGTCTATTCTACACATATGATATCCTATATGAGCATGAGTTATTTAAGCATGTTTTACTCTAGCATTGATCATACATGCCATATAGTTATATTACACCTATTGCCCATTGTTATTCATTTTGATTATGATGCCTATTTCTTGTTGCATTGCATCCTACATACTTAGTATATTTAAACGTACTAACGCATACTCTTGCCTACATTATATCACCATGTAGGAACTAGAGCCCAAGTTGATCATCCTCCTTCTCCACGTGGCTAGTTCGATGCTACTCAAGCTAGTTAGTAAGTCCTCCATTTCGGGGACCTTGGTTTATGTTTTCCCTTATTTTGTATTAAGACACTCTACTTTATGTTCTATTTTTGCTATGAGAGTGAGCTCGGTTACCTTGTCTTGGCCGCCACTCTTATCTATGTATCTAGAGATGTTTGTTGGACAAGTTATATATCGATGATATGAGTTTGACTCTTTGTCTCTTGATGATGATGTTTTGTAAACTATCCCTTAGCCCCTTTTCCCCTTATTCTTACTTTATGTCTTTTACATGTTTTCGCGACCAGTAATGTGTAATGATAAGTTAAGAAGCTTGATTGGGGTTCCTTCAGGTTCTCCATTCGTCATGTCACATCTATGCCTTAGGTTTGGGTTGTGACAAATCTTAACTTGAGACAAAAAAGGTGGTTAGATCTCCTTAAAGATTATGATATGTGTATGCATTATCACCCCGGCTAAGCTAATGTTGTGGCTGACGCTCTAAGTAGGGTGTCTATGGGTAGTCTAGCTCATATTGATGATGGTGGCAAAGAAGTGGCTAGAGAGGTTCACCGGTTGGCTAGATTGGGGGTTAGGTTGGATGAAGTTGATAATGGTGGTGTAGTGGTGTTTGATGGTTCTAAATCTTTCTTGATTGAGCAGGTAAAAGCCAAACAAGATCTTGACCCCATCTTGTTAGAGTTGAAGGCCTTGGTGAGAGATGGTAAAGTGGAGGCCTTCTCCTAAGGGGGAGATGGTGCACTTACGTACCAATGTAGATTGTGTGTGCCAAATATGGATGACTTGAAAGAGTTGATCTTGAAGGAGGCCCATAATTTATCCTATTATATCCACCCCAGTCCTACAAAGATGTATAGAGACTTAAGGGAGGTATATTAGTGGGGTGATATGAAGAGAGACATTGCCAAATTCATATCCGAATGTCATAATTGCCAACAAGTGAAAGCCGAACATCAAAGTTGGGTAGCCTATCCAAAAGCATAGAGATTCCTACTTGGAAGTGGGAAAAGATCAACATGGATTTTGTGGTTTGGTTGCCTAAGACTAGGTAACATTTTGACTCTATTTGTGTTATTATGGATAGAATGACAAAGTCATCTCACTTCCTACCAGTCAAAACCACTTGTAGTGTCGAAGATTATGCCAAGTTATACATTCATGAGTTGGATAGATTGCATGGGGTGCCCTTGTTAATCATTTCGTATCATGGTGCTCAATTCACTTCTCACATTTGGAGGTATTTTCAAAGGAGTCTTGGTACCAAGATTAAGTTAGCATGGGTTTCATCCTCAAACGGATAGTCAAGCATAGAGGACTATCCAAATTCTTAAGGATATGCTTAGAGCTTGTGTTTTGGAGTTTATGGGTAATTGGGATGAACATCTTCCACTCATTGAGTTCGCTTACAACAATAGCTACCACTCAAGTATTGGAATGGCTCCCTTTGAAGTTCTATATGGTAGACATTGTAGATCCACGATTGGGTGGTTTGATGTGGGGAAGATGGCTTTGCCAGGTCCACCTTTGGTCATGGAAGCCTTGGAGAAGGTGAGGTTGATAAGGGATAGATTGAAGACAGCCCAAAGTAGACAAAAGTCCTATTCCAATATAAGAAGAAGAGATATTGAGTTTGAGGTTGGTGATTGGGTCTATTTGAAGTCTCACCCATAAAGGGTGTGGTCCGTTTTGGCAAGAAGGGGAAATTGAGGCCAAAATTTATCGGTCCCTATAAAGTTTTGAGGAGAGCGAGTAAGTTTGCATATAGGTTGGATTTACCCATTGATATGAATGTGGTTCATCTAGTCTTCCATGTGTCCATTTTGAGGAAGTGTGAGGGTGACCCAAGTGCAATAGTGCCCTTGGATGTTGTGGGCGTCGTAGGAGGTAATTTGACCTAAGTGGAAGTCCTAGTGGAAATTTTGGATAGACAAGTAAAGAGATTGAGAAACAAAGATGTAGCTCCGTCAAGGTCCTTTGGAGGAACCAACATGTTGAACGTGCCACATGGGAAGCTGAGGCGGACATAAGAAAGAGATATACATATCTCTTCCACTCTACTCAAGTCAAAGGTACTAATTCAAGTTCCCTATATGATTTCAAGTCTTAAGTGTCAGCCCTTATGTCATTTTAGCATGCATTCATGTTCATGATAACAAGTTTATGATGATTTTTTTACATTCATGTTGCGTCTTTTATAAAATGATGTTTAAATGCATTTGTTGCATTCATGTCGGGTTGAAGTCTTTATGATTACTTCTTTTATGCACGTTTCTTTGATATTTGGGATGAATATTCCCAAGGGGGAGATACTGAAACACCCCAAAAATGTGCTTCGAAAATGCCCATCATCGTAATTTCAATATATCTTAAAATCCATGCAACATATCAAAATTCCAACTTCATATTCTCGATTAGGGGGAAAAATTGTTTAGGAGATGGGAAAAATCAGATTTTACAGGACCCGTAGTTAAAAATTAATTTTGCTAATTTACGATCTCCAGAGAGCATCTACACCCTGGCCACGACGTGCCAGGGGCACGGAGCAGTACATAAATGGCCTGCACGATGGGTTCCGTGTCCTTTATATATTTTTCCTGGGTTTTTCTATCTCGGACAAGGGCATTTGGGGCCATAACCTCATGCCCACTTATGTGTGAAAATACTTATACTTAGTCATTTTTCAACTCTATATCACTCAAAAACCCTTCCAAAAACCTCTCCAAGATTTAACAAAATATCTCACTCCAATTTTAAAGATTTCAAGCTTAACATTAGAACCCAAGGATTCTCTTCAAGCTCTAAATTCTCTTCAAGCTCATCTCAAGAAAACACAAGTTTGAGGTATATGGGTTTTATCCATTGGGTCCTTTCACCCATGGAGCCCAATCTTCCTTTTTATGAAAATTACATGTTTTCAAGCTGTATTATCTATGGGTATCTCATATTCTGGATTATGAATATAAATTATGTTAGGGTTTTATGAAATGTTGATTGACTATGCATAACTATCTATTTCACGCCTATACTATGAAATTGATTTTGTCTATTGAGACTATGCATGTTTGAGCTATGGAACTATAATCTATCATGAGATTTGATAATGGATTTTAAGGTACCCTACATAAGGGTTTTACAATATGTTGGTGGGTTGATTTGGATTGAGGTTTCTCATCTTATTTCACTCTCTAATTGCATGACTTTCAACTAGTATCATGAACCCACCAAGTGTTTGATAAAATTTCAAGTTAACAATTCTCAAGTTATTGGTGATTTATTTCATGATTTACAAGTCAAGTGACTATATTTTGATTAAGGGCTTTCAAGTATGTATTGAATTCATGAAAAGCATCTCTGATGTTACAAGTATCAAGTTAAGCGCTATTTCAAGATCTTTACCTCTTGTGAGCAATTCATATTAAAGCAAGGACTCATGTATGATTATGATATGCTTTCATGTTTCAATCTAGGCTCACCATTAGAGGTCAAGCATGTTTATGAGCTACTCAAGTCATGTTCTTACAAGCTATTCATGTTATGATTAAAGCATAATGATTTCAAGTATTCCATGAGATTAGACTTAGCACCGATTGATTGGATGTCAGCATGGACTATCTTCAAGGGTCCATACTCCTTTTCTCAAACTATGTGCCAACATAGGATTATGCTTTACCCTTGATATACAAGTGGATCCATTTAGTGTACTTTATCTTGAAATCCACCCTGAAATGGGACAGATTCCCGTAAAGGGGGTTACTTCTCCAAAATGGGACAGACTCCCATAAGGTGAAGAATGGTTTACCTTAGCAAGCAGAACACCTCTTTACCGATGAGGGGTAATCATCGGGATTCCAAGTTGTAGCTCTCTTGGTCTTACTTTTGTCGGTTAGGGTCTCTTCCCACACATGTATTATGTCCTATGCAAGTTGAATGATTTGCAAGCATATTTTACTTCAAGCGTTGATCATGCATGCCATATTGAGATTACACTTATCTATTGCTTACCAGTATGCATTTTGACTATATTGGCTTATGTCTTGTTGCATTGCATCTACATACTTAGTACATTCAAACATACTAATGCATACTCTATGCCTACATGATATTACTATGTAGGGACCGGAGCACTATTTGATCATCCTCCATGTGGCTGGTACAATCCTTTGAAGCAATCTTTGGTGAGTCCTCAAGTCTGAGGATACTATCTTTATTACTCTTGCTATTTCGAGACTTCTTTATGTTGAACATTTGTTACTATGAGGGTGACCCCAGAAAGTGTCTTGGCCTCTGCTCCATTCTATGATAGAGGTGTTGTTGGATATTATGATGTAACTATGCTATGAGCCTGACTCTTTATGCTTTTATGATTATCAAAGACTTCTCTTAGTCCCGCTTCCCTTGTTTTATATCTTTTGTTGTTATTTATTTTGCTTCCGTCACCAAGGATGTGTGATTAATATGCTTAGAGGCTTTTTGGGGTCCCTTCGGGTTCCCCATTCGTCTTGTCACATGTAGGCCCTAGGCTTAGGTCATGACAAAAGTCACATACTAACCCACCACAACACATCAATGTATGCTTAACTATTGATTATCACTATCACATGGTCTCCATGGCTATACACTCAATCAAACAATGACTTACCCTTAAGAATGATGTCACCGAATATATCAAAGGGCAAGTTCAATCGCTTAAAGGAGATTAAGGGTTACTCAAACTTCACCCAAAGCCCATAGAAATAACCAACCCAACAAGCAAGCATTTTTCAAGAACATACTCATATGATCATGGCATCGTCTAAATTGAATACATTCACGAATGATAACAAGTATAACATTGTGGCAAAAACCCACAAATAGTCTATCATTGAGCAAGAAACCCTTCATTTATAGACCTACCCAAATTACTTACACCATCAATTTTGGCATTTGTTAAAGGATTCGAAAACCCGCAACAAATCACCCATTCATGTAACACAGGGTTTAAGAATAACTCTAAGGATCTACCCACTCAAATTTTGCCAAGATTTTCAAACCTTACAACATGATTATCTCATTACAAACCTTAATTAACTTCATACACAATGGCTTTCATTAAAAGAACTAAAACAAGGGCCAAAAATATACCTTTTCAGTGGTGAGACACAATGAAATCTTCAATGTTTCCTTTTGATCAATATCTTCAACCTTTTTTGTGAAAATTTTTGAGAGAAAAGCAAAGAGGGGGGTTTTGGCATGCAAGGGAAGTGAAAAGGAGGGAAGCTGGAAATTGAAAGGGCTAAGGCATTTGAAAAGCCTTAAGTAGGTCAGTTAGCGTGTATGCTCGGCGATGTCAAACCACACCGCCTAGCACAGTTGGCGTTGCAATGAGTGAGCTAGGGACAGCCTATTTTTATAGTATGCATACCTTTCCCTCCACCTTGAAGTGAGATAGAATTGACCATTGCCAACTGGTTTCGGCGATTCATCGATTTGACACTTCATTCGTCAAATTTGATAGCACCTCAGGAGTCACCACTCAACTTGAAAGGCGGTCAAACTGATGGTTGCTAGTATGACTCAACAGTATGATGAGTAATCCCCCTTGGTCGCCTATCTCAACTATCACTCCATATCTCTTCTGTAATCCTACACAATTTCACACCTGTTATTCAAACTAGAAAGCAGTAAAATACTCACCTTGGATTGCCTCCTAAGCAGCGTCCTAGTTAACATCATGGCATGGCGTCGTTCCTCTTTTCATCAAGTCACCATCAATAGGCCCATTATTGACAATACCTCGAGATTATCTCCTAGTTTCAAAGCTTTGCATATGTTGAAAATAATCTCCTCATCATTCACTCTAAATTCGACATCCACCATAGCTCGCCATGTGGCTTAGAATAGCTTACCCAAGATTATTGGTGCGTCCTTATCCACCTCGCAATCCAAAATCACAATATCTGCAAGAAGAATGAACTTATCCATTTTCACTAACACATCGTGTAAGATCCTTATTGGTCGTCTAATAGGTCGATCAGCTATGAGTAGCTGCATTATGGTAGGTAAAGGGGTCTCCAAGCCTAATTACTCAAATATGGCAAAGGCATAAGGTTTATACTTGCCCCAAAATCACATAGAGCTTTACTGAATTTTGAGGCTCCTATTGTGCATGGAATGGTCAACGCCTCTACTTCTTCCTTCTTTGCAATCAATTTTTGTGTCAAGATTACACTATAATTGTGATACACTTCAATTGTCTCACACTTAAGAGTCCTTTTCTTCACCACTAATTCTTTCATGAACTTAACATACCCTGGCATTTCAATCAATGGTTCCATTAGTGGAACATTTATTGACAATGAGTTGAACATAGAAAGGAATTTTTGAAACTTAGGATCTTCCTCTTTCTTCCTCAACCTTTGTGGAAATGGAGGATCAACCTTGACTTGAGGTGTTTTCAACCTCACAGCTGGACTTGAATTTTTGGGGTGAGTTTTCTTGGCATTCACTGCATTATCCCCACTATTCTCTTGCTTATTGCTCTCGGGATTACCGAGAATATCACCATCTTCAACCTGAGCCTCATGCTCATCATCTTCAACAACAATCACATTTTCTTTTTCTTCCATCTCTTTGAAGCCTTCTTCAGCAACAAGTGATGGTCTATTGCCTTCAACCACTTTCCCACTACAAGTAGTTATGGCTAAAAATAATTAATCATTCCCTTTTAGGTTAGCCACTGTGTCACTAGGTAGACCGCCTTTTGGATATTGATTTAGATAAGCTGAAATATTCCCAAGTTGAGTCTCCAAATGTTTAATGGATGTTGAATGAGACATCACAGTTTGACTCAACTGAGAAGAATCAGATTTCATCTTCTTTAGGACTTTATCAGAGGCCTCCAACTTACTCAAAATTCAGGAGAGCATATCCTCGGTCTGAGGATTTATTAATTAACCACTAGATCAGTAGCTTTCACTTTATCATGAGGTGGAATGTATCTATCTTCATCACAGTTCCTCCAACCTCCAACTTGAGGTTGGTCAATCCATGCACGAGCTCACCATCCGGAGTTGTTGTTCCAACCTTGATTAATAGATGGCCTTGGAAAAGACGGTCAAGAACCCACCATTTGATTTCCCATGTAATGCATTTCTTTGTTGTAGCCACCTTCAGATGGTGTGCCCTCAAACATCACATCTCTGGTAGCTCCCACAGTATTCACGCTTTTACAGTTTCCTCCCATGAAATGTTTGGTCAAAAGATCAAGCTGGGTTAACACATTAGCCATGTTTTCATCCCTTTCTTGGTCTTTAGGAATTTACTACTTGGTTGGACCTCTATGGCTTAAAGGTACCATATCATCTCTTGTGTACCATGCTCGATTAATTTTTGTCATGCCATCCAAGAGGTTATAAGCTTCAGAGAATGTTTGTATCATTAGGCCTCCTCTCACAACTGATCAGCTACACTTTTGTTTGTAGCATTAGGACTCACATAAAAGTATTGCAAAAGCATATGGTCCGGAACTCCATGGTTAGGACATCGAAGCAAGAGTTTCCAAAACCAGAGCCATGTTTCATGCAATGGATCGCCTTCTAGCTACTTGAAGTTCTCAAATACTTCTTCTCAATGTTATCATCTTTGAGAGAGGGGAAAAAGCTCTCAAGGAATGCATTTTATAGCTCCTACCATGAAGTAATAGAATCACGAGGTAGCTCCGCTAACCACCTCAGTGCCTCTCCGGTGATGGAAGAAGGAAATAGCCTTAGTTGAATAGCTTCTTGACTTATTCCCTTGAAGTTCAATTGGAGACATACATAAATAAAGTTCCTTAAGTGTTCAAGAGGATATTTGTGGTTGAGCCCTCTAAACAATCTCTTCAGTTGAAGGAGTTGCAACATAGTGCTCGTTACATGAAAATTAACTCCTCCGGAAAATAGGGGTAGTTGGATAGCACTAGTGCTCCCCACCTGATCCCAGTTAATATCTTGCATACTGTTCATGCCTTCAATATTCTCACTATGAATGCTCTCGTCATCCTCCATCTTAACACCTGTTTTTCAACAGCAAAAACAACAAGCAAATAGTAAAAACAATTCTAACTATAAGAATAAAGCTCAACAAACACTTCCAATATGAACATGTTGATTCCTCGGCAACGGCGCCATTTTTTATGTCACTCAACCCAGCTACTCAAAGGAAGTAGGGCGGTCATCATCAACATAATAACTTAACTTTAGAGGTTGGGGTTGCTCCTACAGAGAATCATTGTTCAAGGATGAAGTGACTCGTTGGACCAAGTAATTGTAGGATCTGGGGGTTGTCATAATCAAAATAAGAGTTGAGCTAAACAAATTCTAATTAATGATTTAAACAATAATTAAGGAAAGATTTTGGGGATGTGCAAATGTGGGAATAAATCTACCAATAGGGTCTAGGTACTTGACTAAATTAGTTGATATAGAGTGAATAGGCTAGGTTGCTTGTAACCTATATTAGCTATGATACAAGGGTATTCCGCATAAATCAACTACGAAATCATTTGCGGACTGCTGAGGACATACTTGGCCTAAGAAGTCTCTGCAAAAACCCCTAATACCTTGGCCATTGAATCCATGGCTACAGATTTCAACTGAAACCCCAAGATGTTTCCAGCTATTATATCCATTTCACACTCTAATAGTTCCGACTAAGGCAACAATCAGAGATCTAAAGTAAAATCCCAACTTTACAACCTTGAAATTACATATTAAACAAAGGAACAGATATAAATTGACTCAAATCAGCTATAGATAAGTCAAGATATCAAAGACCCAATCAAAGAGCCATATCAATAGCATACCCTCAACGTTAGGCGTTTTAGCTATACATGCTAGAAATTAAAGATTTGATACCATATATAGCAGTAGAAGTCATGGGTAACAATTTTAAGTACAAATTAATTGATTATCACCAGGCAATCTTCTCTAATTTACTGCCCAAAAGCTTCAAAACCCTAATTTCCCTTGTACTCTAAGAGGAAAGTTCCATGTCCTACTACTATAAACTAATTGTTCTGATATGGTATGATCATATGGTCTATAATGTCCTTTCTAAATTTGCTTATATACTCTATGAAAATTTGTAAAAGTTTGTGCTGCGAAATGTCATTTGACGGTTAAGCCCGACCATCGGCGAGCACTCCGACGATACGGTGAATGTGTACTTGACTGCTTTCCTATGCATCTTTATAAGGCTTTCCTTTTTTGAAATATTAGGAATGACTCTTTGCTCCACCTATCCAATTCTGTGATGCGTCAAAATATCCATCGTATTGCTTTTCTTTCAGTGTTTTGGGGCTTTGGGTCCTGCAACTTTAGGTAATCACTTTTATTTTAGTGGATCATCGAGTATGCTCTGTGATAAAATCTGATCACTTCTTGACTTGACCTAGAACTTTGGATACTGAAATGATAGGAGATCTCCCTGAATGTTCAGCGAATCGCCGATAATGTTGGTGACACCGCTTTTCTCCACCTTTCTACACTTTTGCCCACTTCCCAAGATTTTACTAAGTATTATCATTTGTGTACTTTTAATCCCATTTTCTATCATAACACATGCATATTTGTTAGAAGTTGGAATTAATAGCACATTAAGGGTAATGTTCCCTTGCAATTTATCCCCGAAATAAGTCTGAAATATGGACCCATCTATTCCTCAAGTAGAATCCTTATAATTGAAGAAGAAAATCTGAAAAATCCTTAATCAAACCATCAAGATTTAGCTTCAATAGAATCCTTAACTTAGAGAAGAAATTTTCAAAACCCTTGAGAGAAATTAGGAACTAAAGTCCTTGAATAAATTAGGAATATGACTTTATAGAGGTTATGTTAGTTAAGGTAGTTAGAGATGCCAAAATGATGTAGTTTAGGGCTTAGGTGAATTGAAAATATCAAAAGTACCCTTCATTAAAAATCGTTGGAACTTTCCAAGAAACCTCTCATATAGGTTGTGCATGCACCTAGGGTCCATACCTTGCCTCGTGGAACTGGGTGTTACAAAAATTGAGCTGCTTAAACCGCAGCTTCTAAGTCACGAACATGCAGTACAACTCGTCATCCCGAATACAGGTCGTAACCCTTTTCGTAAATTATTTCCACACTTAGGCAATATTTGGTTCCTCAAGGCCTCTTTTTTATGAGACCAACTTATAGGTCATGAGTACTTCTATGGTTCGTCTAGTAACACATAAGTCAACTTCCAGAAATTCTCCAATTTTTCATTTTTTCTAGGCACTTTCCATGAGACTACTTACGACCCGTTGTTCCTTTTGTGGGTCGTAGTATGGCTTGTACAGTCAAACCATCAACAAATTTCCTGTCTTTCAGTTTTTCAAGCCTAAAAACATGAGGGGTGTCATACTTACCCCTTTGTCCCTAGAGTGTGTCCTAAGCCCCTAACCCCCCTTAGTACTATTTGTGATGTTAAATCTAGGCTTCCCAACTAATGATGATTTTAATTATGTTATGAGCCTTGTTTGGAGGTACCTTTTGGTTCCACATTCATCATGTTACACCTAGGCCATAGTGTCACAGGCTTAGACTTTCACTAAGACTTCTGTGTGACACTTGGCAACTTACTTATGATTTTTTGACGATTATGCAAGTTAAAGCAAGTCTTTTCAACTAGATCTCTACAGGAATGCTAAATTGAAGAAGACAAGAGAGCATTTGTAAAGAAGACTCTTTATAACTTTGGAAGATTGCTTATAATCTTTGGATTGATGACTATAAATGAATGGCCTCTCTATTTATTCTACTCCTTAGAGACTAAAGTATAAATAATAATTATTTCTTATGTCCCTTACTATTTGCACATAAATTCCTAATTCTAGAATACTCTACATTTCTAGAGTTTTCTAAGTCTTCTCAAGATTTGTCTATGTTATTTTAGAGTTTTCTATGGAGCTTTAAGTGGCATCCACAACGATCTAGAGTCTGTCGAAAACCTATCCAAAACTCTAGTTTCTTCTCCTTGACTCTAGATTCTTCCCTCTTATTAATGGTCATGTGGCGGGTCCTGACACTCTCCCCCACTCTCCCCCACGTGATGTTGTGATGTCCTTGGCGTACTGTAGTTGTAATAGCTCCCAAACTGAGCCTTCAAATTGCCACAGGTCTTCATATTATTCCAATATGGTCTTCTCTGGAGATTGTTCCTTCTAGCGCACAAGGAACATTATTGTGATTAATTGTCCCTATTTTGTCTAGCAAAAATAAAACACGACAATGATTTTTCATCCTTGAACCCCTTCACAAGCTGCAAGGCTAATAGTTGAGCTTGTCCCTCTGACTTGGGCACTGAATAAGGGTACCATGTACGACCCTCCTTGCTCTATGACCAAGAGTTGTTGGAGGTAGGGGTCGATCACCATACAACACCTTTAGAAGAACTGTTGCCCAAATATTACATCAAAGAGATCTAATTAAGCGATAGTAAAGTTAGTTTTACCTTGCCACTTGCCCAATGTTTACGTCTACTACTGAGTAACTCTGCACACAGGAGTCGTTGGCGCATTGACTATCCTAAGGCGGGCATTACTTGGGCTATATCTTATCCTTAACCTTGTTGTCGCAGACTCAGTCATGTTGTTGGCCTCAACGCATGTGTCAACCATAGCACGAACGGGTTGTCTATTGGTCATGATGTCCATGTACTGTGTGCTATATTCTTTTGGCTTCTTTGGTTACTTTGTGATGGCTCCACATCATCCAATAACGCCTAACTACATTGTGCCCAATCCTTCCCCTAGTTCTTATGCATCTTTCTCCTTCTATTCCCTCAGTATGGCACCAAGGTTCTTTAGTTTTGGACATCTCTTATAGCTGTGCGACTCACTACATATGTAACATTCATACCCTTTTTTGGGCTATCCCTTTCTCTCTCCATCGCTTCGTCGATCGAACTTCTTGTTATCAAATTTATAGGTGTCATGATACTTGGGATGTGGCTGTCAACCCTTGCCTTTGACACCATCTCCCCCACCTTGGTCATGACTACCTCTCGTTTCCTCCTCTCTATCTCTATCATGCTTGTCATGCCTAAAGTCTATCAAAGCTTTAGCCTATGTGATGGCTTCATCGATGGTGCTTACTTGTCGACGTTCCAGCTCCGTCCTGGACCAATTCTGTAGCCCATCCATAATGTGGAACAACATATCTTCATTAGTGAGTTTGGGAATCTGAAGCATGAGTGTAGTGAATTCCTTCATATACGCCCTTATGCTACCCATCTGCTTCAGCTCCCTGAACTTGCACTTCGCCTCATAGATGACATTATTGGGGAAGAAGGCTTTGTTGAACTTATTTCGAAACTGTTTCTATGTGTTGATGGTGCATAGGCCCTTCCCTATCTCTCACTCCTTGCATTTCCACCATAACATAGCCATATTCATCAGGTGCAACACGGTTGTGTTGATTTGGTCTCATTATTCTTCTCTTTGTTACACTTGAAGTAGTTCTCCAAGTGCCATCGGAAGTTCTCCACCTCTTGTGTATCATGAGTGCCTTTGAACACTGCTAGTTTGGGAGCCTCGATCCTAGACTCCTTATCTCCAATAGACATAACATATCTCACTTCCTTTATGACTTTCTCAAGTGTCTTCACCTTGGCTCTCATGACCTCCATCTTGATTAGCACGTCCATAAGCCGACACTCCAAGAAAATGATAGCTCTTTCACCTCATACTTTGTAGCCTTATGCCCGTCTAATTCCTTCCGAATGTTGTCATTCTCTTCAAAGGTGAACTCCTCCAAGGTCTTGAACTTGTCGTCGAACTGATTTAAGCGTCTGCCAATACCTCCACAACTTGCCTGGCAGCATCCACCTTAATCGATTCACTCTATATCGAGCGTGACGTCTATGGGTTCCTCACCTCGTTCATCGTCACTGACTTTAGTGGCCGAGAGTGAGAGGGGTGTAATGGCCTCGCTTGGTGTAGGTTCAATCGATAGCTCCTCATTCTTCTTAGAGTTCTTCTTGCACTTGTGTGATTTCTTTCCAACATCCGGCCTAATGTTGGCGGCATTGGTGGCTTTAAAGTCTCCCTCACTTGCCAATTTCCCTTAGTAGAAACCTGCTCTGATAACATGTTGTCACGGGCTTAGACTTTCACTAAGACTTTCGCGTTACACTTGACAACTTACTCACGATTCTTTCACAATCTTGTAAGCTTAAATAAGTCTTTTCCAACTAGATCGCTAGAGGAATGATAGACTGTAGAAGATAAGAGAGTTTTTGCAAAGAGGACTCTTTGTAATTTTGGAAGATTGGTTACAATTTCTAGATTGATGACTACAAATGAATGATCCCTCTATTTATACTACTTCTTAATGGCTTAAGTATAAATAATAATAATTTTCTAAGTCCCTAATTCTAGAAAGATCTACATTTTTAGATTTTTCTAACTTCTCAAGATTTATCCATATTATTCTATATTCTAGAGTATTCCCAAAACCTCTCCAAGGCTCTAGTTGCTTCTTCTTAACTCTAGATTCTTCCCTCTTACTAATGATCAAGTGATGGGTCGTGACAGCAGGCTTGGATTGTGACAATTTATTATATTCAAAAGGTAATTACAAAATTACTCTTATGATTTACTATTTCTTAATTCCTGTGTCAAATCAATAATAAACTATTATTGTTGAATGGAGAAAATAGTATATTTAAATATATAAAATCTATCATTAGTTGGCTATTTTATAAATTAGATCAGATTAAATGTAATTATCCTATTTTCATCTACCAATCCGACATTTTCTATTCTTTTTTTATTTTCTAGGCATGTATATAAAATTGGAAGCCTAATCTTAAGTAGGGATAAAAAACCGAAAGAAAAGAGGGGCAGGCACTGCTGGTTTATGGCTCTCTGCTGGAGTAGTTACATTAAGTGTGAAGAAGCCAACGAGATGATGACACGTGTAATTGAGGCGTAACTGAGATCCTCCAATAAACTAAAATTGATAAACGCAGTTGGGGTCCAAGCAGGATTTCCAGTCTGATCACAGAGTCAAAGCTTCTGTACGAAAAGTCGTTGAAACTTGAGCAGAAGTTGCAATTGTCAACTTTATTTTCTTTCTTACCTGCGGGAGATTCCTCTTTCGTTTCTTCTAGGGTTTCACTCATCGCCATTCTTTGCCTCTTTAACGATCACAACCTTTGAGCTGCTGGTACGTGTCTCCCTTCGCTTTTACAGAAATGATAGCTAAAATGAAGACATATATCCATTATAATTGTTTTCTTAGCTCAGTGTTTCTTTTCTATTATGATTCTATTTCTTGTACTATTAGCTGACTTTTAGCTAACATTCGGTAAGTTGTCGGTTGTGTCTTGACGATCATATAAAATTGGAAACTTGTTCACATAACAAGCAGCTCTTTTTTATCTTTTCGGTCTGAGAAATGCATCAGTACCTTTCAGGATCTCCAGTTTGCTTCTGGAATTGAAACCATACAAATGGGCCGCTAGCCATTCAGGTACCCAAAGTTTAGGTGTTGAAAGAAAAAAGAAAAGGGAGGGTTTCATTTTGCCATACCATTGAGAATTGTTGTGAGATGCAATCGGGGACATATGGATAAAGAAATTCATAGAATGGTCTTGAGAATTTCCTGTTGCCGGTGATATAGGATCTCTTTTAGCATTCTGCAACTGTATTCTGATAGAGAATGGCTTCCCTATTCCATCTTTCGTTAGAGATGACTCTTCAGCTCAAGAATGGCTGGTATATAGTTAGTTATGTTTTCAAATAAAGCAAAATGTTCGGGACTCTGTCAGGGAGCCTACTGAAGGCTCTTCACCTTCTAAGGGTGGTGCAGACAATAGCAGACAGTTCAAAAGATACAAGTAATAACCATGGTTTTGAAAATGAGAAGGTGGATTCATGAGGATGATGAAAATAACAAATTGAAAGAGTGCACAAATTATGTGGTCAATAACAGAAGAGAAGCATTGATGGTCACTAAAATAGGAGTTATTACATCTATTTTGGGATTTGAATTGAAACTGCCTGTCTATTGTATTTTCATAGAATGGCTGGAAATGTTGTCAGTGAATTTTAGGGGCTGTAAGGCTGGGCGTTGAAGGGGAGATGAAGAGGTGGGTGAAAGAATGATACTGTCTGTTGTGTTTTGTAAGTCAATTAAATTTTGATGCATAAAGAGAAACTGTTAGGCAGTTTGCGGACTGAGATCTTGAAAATCTACATTCTCTAACAAGTGTTGGTGTGTTCAAATTATTTTTGGGGTCCTTTCAAGCTCTGGAGAAGCTTGATCATTGTTTTGTTATTGGACATTTTTTCTGTACAAGACAAGGAACTGTTTTAGCCTGATAATTTCTTTTTTTAATAGTTCATTTATATTGTTCCTGATGTCAAATGTTCAATTAAGGGATACACTTTGAGAGGTTAAGGTAAATTCTACTTTAGCTTTGTAAGCAATGGCATGAAGTTTTTTTTGTAATGTTTCTTCGTACAAACTTCTCAGTAATTATATAATAAATTGTTTATGCGCACAGGTCAGAATTTACCATTGGGATGACAAAAACATTTAAAACCCAAAACTAGCAGTATTGTGTCTGCAATACTTACTATATGTTCTTACTCAACAGAATGTAAAGTGGCTATGGCTTTATTCTGTTCATTTCAGGTCACTGTTGTATGAATGAGCATGCCATTTCCTGGTTCAGAAATTATGACACAACTTTGAAATGTAGATTATCATATGCATCTTTTCTAATTTTTGTATATTGTTGCATCCCAGGTTTTTGAAGTCGATGATCTGTCTTTCAAGTTGTTCCCATTGACCACTACCATAAGCAAGTTCTTATCTTTCTTCCTGATATGGCTTCTGGCTGCATAATGCCTTCAGCAGGTGGAAAACCTCAAACTGATGCCATGCTTGTCGACAAACTTCCTGAAGAAATAAATGAAATGAAAATCAGAGATGATAAAGCAGAAAAGGTTGGTTTGTGAAGAGGACTGCATATTCTGGTCTCTTCACCTATGTGCACTTGGTTTATCTTAGGCAGTTTCACTTTTGATAGGAAATGGAAGCAGCTGTAGTTGACGGAAATGGAACAGAAAAGGGCCACATTATTGTGACAACTATTGGAGGAAAAAATGGTGAGCCTAAGCAGGTAGGAATTTTTTAATCATTGATTCTTCAGTTTTCAAATATTGGGTTTAAGTTCTAGAATATGCTAGTTACACTTGTTAATCGGGTGATACTGTACATGACTGATATCTTCTGATGGTTTTTATATTTATTTAACATGAGTGCTACAAGTTAACTGGATAAAAAATTTATTATTGAAGAAAAAGGATTTAAAAAATTAAAAAATGGACAATACGCAGGGTCTAGAGTCATCTCGTGAAGCATTGATCTTATTGAGTTAAGCAACAAATCTCTTTGCATTTGTCTTTTCTTGTTTTAGGAATTTAGAAAGTAAGACCATCTCCAACCCAACACCAAATTTTACGCCAAATCCTATTTTGGTGTTTCGGAGCTCCAACCCAACTCCAAAGTTTACTCCGTTTTGGTGTGTCAATATTGTTACGTCAAGTTTGGTGTAAGTCTATTTATCACACCAGTTCACTTTTGAATATTTTAATATTATTTCACTATACAGAACTTTTAATTAAATATTCAATTATTTTTATGTAATATTTTTATAATATTAATTTTCGATATAAAAGTTAATTCTTTGTATAAGTTATTTTTCTATACATGACATTTTTAAAAATTAAATTTATATTAATTTTACTATAAATTTTAATTGGATGGAAGTGATCTTAGTGCACCAATTCAAGATGAATTGGAAGGTCCAACTCCGACGGTAGAAATGACAATAGATGAAAATTATCGATTTCAACAATTGTTAGCTCGACAAAAAAATAAAAAAATAAAGGACAAAAAAGCTTATTTTGAACTGCGTAATCCATTAATAGAGCATTTATGGTTGCAACATAGTGATCTTGAAAGCTGAATATGTATGTAGAATTTAAAATAAAAAATTCAATTGTGTAATGTTTGTTTTATTATATTTTGTTAATGATTTCACTTTTATTTGTTATTCATTATTATGTATAATATGTAATATTTGCTAGTAATTTATATTATTTAAAAAATATGATATAAAATAATTTCATATAAAATGACTATAAAAGAAAATAATATAAAAATTATATATACTGAATGTTTTAGAAAGAATTTTGTTTTATGAAATAAGAAAATATAAATGAAATGTGAAATTATAATATAATGATGAAGAGAGAAAAATATTCTTTTTTTGATGTAAAATTTGTTGCAATGGGTTGGATTTGATTTACATTAAAATAAGTGCTAACACCATTTTAGTCTAAAATTTGGTGTTTTGGGTTGGAGATGCCTGATTATTAGATCAAAGCTAAAATTTGAATTGATCAATAGATTCAATGAGCAGTTGTCGTTGTAATAGTTTCCTTTTTGGCCTGAATACTGTAATCTAAAGTTCGGTCTTGCTCCCTTATCATTTCATGCATCTTATTGCACTACATTATTGACTGAATACTTAATCTATGCTTTTAGAGGGTCAGCTCATGACGTTTAATTGATCCAAAGCTGGATACTGACCTTATTATCATAAAAGGTAAATGAGAAAGCACTTCTTTAGTTTTATACATGTTGAGGTGAGTAAGGCACATGTACTACCTTTTCATAATCAAAAAAATGAAGAAGAAAAGAGTAAGGGG
>JAOTQR010000011.1:10958822-10976028 GCA_025774065.1 Solanum ossicruentum
CACATTCAAGAATTGACACAAATTTGACCAAACCATAACATGATTCATTTAAATAGCATTAGTACATGTAAAATGTGGGGTGTTACACATACACTCCACCAATACATTTCCCTCAAATCTTTATATATTTTGGTATAATCGGGATGAATAGAATAAGAGGAATTAAAGCTTATTTCAAAATCAACTCTCTCAAGCCATAGACATTGTGCACACATAACCTACCTTGGTACAGACGAATGTCTTCTCCCTCCCCTCCCACCGGGAGAAAGCCTCCACTTTGCCATCTCTTACTAATGATTTCAACTCCACCAAGGTGGTTTCAAGATCTCATTTGGACTTGACCTCTTTGACCAAAGAAGATTTGGAACCATCAATGACTATCGCACCTTTATTTTCAACTCCATTCAATCGAACTCCCAACCTAGCCAACCAATGGACCTCTTTTGCTAATTCCTTCTTACTATTCACACTACCCATAGACACCTGACTTAAGGCATCGGCCACCACATTAGCTTTCCCCTGACGGTAATATACACTTATGTTAAGGAACTATAGCCATCTCTTTTTCCTCGAATTAAGTCTCTTTGGGTGAATACATATTAGAGACTCTTATTATCTATGAGCACATACATATGAACACCATACAAGTAGTGACACCATATCTTCAAAGAAAATACCATGGCCGCTAGTTCAAGATTGTGGGTGGGGTAATTACGCTCGTGCACCTTTAGTTGTCTGGAAGCATACACAATTACTTTGTCATTTGGCATTAGCATACACTCCAGTCTGATCCTCGAAGCATCACAATACATCACAGATCCTTCTAATCCTTCCAGTGGAGCCGGAATAGGAGCAGACATAAGCTTGTCCTTCAAGGTCTGGGAACTTCTTTCATAATCATCGACCCATATAAATTTTGCCTTCTTTTGGGTCAATTTTGTCAAAGGAGAAGCAATTGAGGAGAACCCATTCACGAACCTTCCATAGTATCAGCCCAAACCCAAGAAGCTCCTAATGTCCATTGGAGTCAAGGGTCTAGGCCAATTTCTTATTGCCTCCATGTTTTTTGGATCCACCTTAATCCATCACTCGACACACATGACCCAATAATGCAACTTCCCTCAACCAAAACTCATATTCTTTTGTCGAATTTAGCAAAGAGCCTTTCTTCCCTCAATATTTGCAGCACCTCCCTTAAATATGTTGCATGCTCCTCTTCCGTCCAAGAGTAAATCAAGATGTCGTCAATGAATACCATAACAAACATATCAAGGTAGAGTTTAAAGACCCTATTCATGAAATCCATAAATATAGTCGGAGCATTAGTTAGGTCGAAGGACATCACCACTAACTCAAAATGCCTATACCTAGTTCGAAAAGACATTTCAGGGACATCACACTCCCTTACCCTCAATTGATTATAACCGGACCAAAGGTCAATCTTTGAGAAGTGACTAGCCCCTTGCAATTGATCGAATAGGTCATTGATTCTTGCCAATGGATACTTATTCTTTATGGTTACCTTGTTGAGTTGTCAGTAGTCGATGCATATTCTAAGTGAACCATCCTTCTTTCTCAATAATAATACTGATTCACCCCAAGATGACATACTAGGCCTTATAAAAATCTTCTCCAGTAAATCCTTCAATTGGTCCTTTAACTTCTTTAACTCCATCAGGGCCATACGGTAAGGGAAAATTGGGTTGATTAGCGAGAAGGAGATCTATACCGAAATCTATCTACCATTCGAGAGGGACACTGGGAAGTTTATTGAGAAAGATATCAAGAAAGTCATTAACAATCGAGATCGACGCGATAGGAGGAACTTTAGACTCGACATCCCTAACCCACACAAGATGATAGATACAGCCTTTGGAAATCAACTTTTGTGCATTAAGGTAAGAGATGAATCTACCTTTAACCACCGTATCACGACCTTCTCATTTAAAGATGGGTTTATTGGGGGATTTGGAATTTAACCTTATGAGTCCTACAATCAAAAGTTGCATGGTATGCATGTATCCAATCTATCCCAAGAATGATGTCAAAATCTACCATATCAAGTTCAACAAAATCACAAAGAAAAGCTTTTTGCAATAGAGACAATGCTTATAGGCTCTCTTAGATAGAATGGGCTCACTGACAGGGGTGGACACCTCAAAAGGTTCACATAACCATTCGGTACAAAAATGAAGTCGGTTAGTAATAAATGGAGTTAGGAAAGAAAGAGTGGCACCTAGGTCCAATAAATCATAAACATCAAGATTTTAAATCTTTAACATACAGGTAACAACATTGGGCGCCTCATCAATCCCTTGTCTCCCTTGAAGAGCATAGAACCAGTTGTGTCAAGGAGCACCTCCTTGTTGGCCATCTTGTGCTCTTTAATTACCATAAGCACCTTGTCCTTGAGGTTGGTCATCCCTACCTTTGTTTGCACAATTCGTAGCCTTGTGGCCAATTTTGCCACACTCGAAGCAAGATTCAATATCTTTATAGCATCTACCTTCATGGTTCTTGCCACACTTTCCACATCTAGGAGCAATTTGTCACGACCCAAGCCTAGGGCTTAGACGTGCTTTGCGAATGGGGAACCCGAAGGAACCCCAAACAAGCCTCATAGCATATGATTACACATCCTTGGTCAAGGAAGCAATTAAATGACATTTAAAGAATGGAAATAAGGGCAAAAGGGACTAATGGAGAACTTGTAGTAACATAGAGTCAAGAGATAATAGAATCAACTCATAGTATAAATACATAATTTTGTCCAACAATACCTCTAATACATAGATAATGGTGGGGGCCAAGATATACAACCATGCTCACCCTCATATTCATAAGTATACATAAAGTAAAGAGAATCTTAATAAATAATGTGAGAGAATAGTCCTTGTCCACGAAATGGAGGACTTGCCAAAGGCTAACTTGAACAATCCATCTAGCCACAAAAAGAATCAATAGGAGCTCCAGTCCCTACATGGTGATATCATGTAGGCAAGAGTATGCATTAGTACATTGGAATGTACTAAGTATGTGGGATGCAATGCAACAATAGATAAGCATCATAATCAAAATGCATAATAATAGGCAATAGGCATAATATAGCAATATGACATGTATGATCTATGCCTAAGTAAAATATGCTTAACTAACTCATGCTCATATAGGATATTAGATGTGAAGATGAGACCAAGTAAGCTATCAAACCTTATGTTAGACTAAGATGGTGATGGTCACACCCCATCACCCTAGGTGGTAAGGTACGCACCACTCACATAGTTAATGACATTCACACCTATCATCTGGGTGGAGAAGTACGAACCCCTTATATGGTTGGTGAATACTAACCCCCACCTCAGTTACCAAGGTACTAACCCCTCGATAGTTGCCTCGGCTCTTGTCCCCCCGGATTAGGCATGGTTTAATGCATCACTTTATATATGATTTATCATGTGCTCTAGTGCAACACTTCATATAGGAACAATCATATACATAAGCTCATTTCATCATCATAACATCATTCATATCATATTCTCATGCTTTTGACCTTCAATTCCTTAAGAAACCAAAGTCGGACATTTCATCAAACACCATAGGGGTGTGTAATAGGGGTAAAAGACCATGCAATTTAGAGATAAAATCATGAAAGGAAATCTATTGCAAAACCATCAATCAATATCTTGCAACACCCCCAAGACATTCACATCAAACCCCTTCATCAAATCCAATATTAGATCTAAGATTTAGAACTCAAAACATGCTAAAATAAGCATACTTTCATGAACTAAATTTCTATGCAGTGAATTTCTTAATGTACAAGACCTACATATATAATTAAATTTAATTCATGCAATATTAGTAAAAGGAAGCTTAGGCACCATGGGTAAAAGGACTAATGATTCAACATCACATACCTTGACTTTGGAGAACCCTTGAAGAAGATTGGAAATGGAGACTTGAAGCTTGAATGAGATCCATGATGAAATCCTTAAGATTGTTCTTGAATTTGGGACTTGAATTTAGGGTGAAATATGAGTCTAAGTGTTTCAGAGGACATTGGGGAATGTTAAGGATGATCTAAGGGTGAAATAAGTCTATGTATATGTATTTTCAAATGTGGGAATCCTTAGGACCAAGACTTGTAAGTCTTGGACCAAAAAATTAAAATAGGCACCAAAAATGACAGGGGTGCGTCGCAGAGGCAACGTGAAAACTCCACTGGAATCTGTATTTTCTACACAAACGAGTTCTGCAAAAATGGGCATAAATCCTCTATCCAAACTCAAATAAGGTGAAATGAAGTGCATCAGAAAGCTAATTCAAGCAGCTTTAAGTTGGTAGGTCATGGGACACTTAATTCTTTGTGTGATAAGAGATATACTCCTTCAAAGTTGACCCTCCTAAATAGCGGTTTTTGCGATTTTTAGATTTTGATAGGATTGCTCTACAATTTGGTTTAGACCTATTTCCCACACAATTTGACCCTCTAAACAAGAATACGAAGTCAGATTTTTGAAATAATGAACAAAGGTTTTATATATATGGAAATTACAATTCCGAGTACTTCCAAGACACATTTTCGGGCACTTTTGGGGGTCATTTTACAATTTGACCAGCATTACCACCTTTAGTCTTTGGGTTGGGAACACTATCATTTTCAAAACTTTGGCCTTGGGCATTGGAGGACCCTTGTCCTTGAACTTTATGGTCTTGTTGGAAACAATCACCTTTAGCACCTTGGAATCTACCATCAAGTCGAGCCCTCTTGGACTCGCCCATTCTTCTCTTTCTAAGGTTCACCCCCTCAAGTTGTTCAGCGTAGATCATGAGCCATGATATATCCATGTCCCTAATGATCATGGTGGCATGGCACTCTTCATTAATCAAGTGGGATACATCCGACACAAACTTGTGCATCCTTGCCTTAGGGTCAACCATAAAGTGAAGAGAAAAATTGGAGAGGTTGTTGAACTTAAGGGAATACTCCCTCATGCTCATAGATCTTTGCCTAAGATTCATTAACTTGGTCAACTTTGCTTCTCTTAGCTCAATTAGGAAGAAGCGATTAAGGAAAGCAACTTTGAATTCCTCCCATTGAATGGGCTCATCATCCACTATCTCCATCTTTCATTGACTATGTCATATTTGTGCAAGTCTCTTGAGTTGATAGGCTGCTAGTTCCTCTTTCTCCTTCGAACTTACCCCATGATATCCAAGACCTTACACACTTCATCGATAAATTCTTGGGGGTCTTTCTCTACCTTTAAGCCATGGAACTTTAGGGTATTCATCCTTGTGAAATACCTTACCCTTGAGGCTGTGGTGGGAGCATGAGGAGCTGAAGCCCCTTGATTGGCCACGATCCTTACCTAGAGGGTGACCACATTCTGGTACTCGACATGGGTTATTCCTTGTCCTTCCACTTGGGGAACTTGTGGGGCTGAAAGATCCAGTTCATCCTCAAGAATGGGAGCTCTTTATGCCATTCATCTCAGTAGCATAATCTAAAAGTGCAAGAAGGCTGCTCGTTAGAGTTAGGAAACCTTATGTTAAATCTAGAGCACGAAGTAGAGTATGAAGAAGTAAACCATTTCCCAAAATGCCTCATAGCCTCTAACTCATAATTGTGGCATGCTTCACAAGCATGAACAAGACTCTATTTGACATGGTGTGTTGGATTTATGAGGACTATTTACAGACCTAGTGCTCTGATACCAAGATTATTACGACCCAAGCCTATGGCCTAGGCGTGACACAACAAATGGGAGGCCCGAAGGTAACCCAAACAAGCCCTCTTTGCATATCATTTATACATCCTTGGTTGAAGAAGCATAATCAAACAAGAAGTAAGTAACGAATAAATTCTAAGGGAAGCAGGACATTGTACTCATGCTATTGGAATGTTATAGGGAAGAGGAGTTGAATGAATCACGTAGCAAAAAAAGTTTAATGGGCGGGTAAATGTAACTCACTTTATGGGGATGATTTAGGGACTTGGGACTTCCATCTCATGATTAACATACAACACATAGAGGGGAATAAAGGGACTAAGGGAAGTCTTCATAACATAAAAGCATAAGGAGTCAAGCTCCATAATACATAGCCCTCACCATATCCAACAACATCTCTAATTACGAATAGGTCGAGGGCCGAGACATCTCCTGGGCTCACCCTCAAATGATAGCATCCAAAAATAATTGAGTCGAAACAAGGCATGAAAGTAAGTAGAATTTTATCCATTGACATAGAGGACTCATCAAAAAAATCTTAGATCAGAACATCTAGTCGCCTGAAAAAGGAGGATGGTATGGAGCTCCAGTTTTACATGGTTAGATCATGCAGGCAAAAAGTATGTGTTAATACTTGGAATGAACTAAGTATGTGAGATGTAAGCGCAATAAGGGACATAAGTGTAAGGAATCAGACGTTGTACGGCCTCATTAGAGCTTCGTAATTTGGTCCCTAAAAGTTTTAGACCAAGGTGACGGTCCATGGAAGCCCTCATGGTCCGTGTGAGGCTATATGGACTGTGTGGAGCCTACTATCCCTTGTCCTTATTTGGGGTATGAGGGCCTTGGTGTAGAGTTTAAGACTAAGGTATACCATACTTGGACCCTACACAGGTCGTGTGAGACTATACGGACCGTGTGTTGGACCATATGGTAGCCTTGGGCTTGAGACTTCATAGTTTTAAGCCTAAGGCAAGTGGTACAGCCCCTCTCATGGACCTATGGTGCTTCACGGTTTGTGAGGTCCCTCGTATAGGCGACAGAGTGGAAATTTTCTAAGTGTAGTATCATCATCTCAAAATTTCATCATGAGGAATTGTCTAAGTGAAGTGGTATGGAGGAGTACACGGTCCGTAGCTTGGCACGAACCATGAGACAAACCGTTTGGGTGCTTTTGTCGAATTTTTTTAAGTATGAAAGCTTGAAGATCAAGCTGAGTTCACTTTCAAGCCCTTAATTCAAGCTTATTTATGTGGTTTAGGGTTATCATGGGCCTACTTCATCAAGCCAAGTTTAAAGGAATTCCATTGGTTAAGTTTTTCATAAGAACCAATAGAAGGGTCAACTTTGAATGGTCAAATCTCTTAAAAAAAAGAACAGGGTGACCCATAAAATTTTGAATTGAAGCTCTTTGAATTAGCTTTCCAATACATCTGATTTCACCTTATTCCAAGTTCGGAGTAAGAAGTTATGTCCATTTTCGTAAAGCCCATATGTGCAGTATTTTTCAGAGAACTGACTAAGTGAGGTATTATGGGAGGGTTTCACGGTCCATGGAACCTTGTACGTACCATGAGACCTCCTCATGGAACCTAGGCAAGACATGTTATTTTGCTTTATTAATGGTTTTTTTTGTATGTGGCTTTCCTAAGGGACTTTTAAGACTTCCTATGCTATCATAAGACCTCCAAATGACCTAATCTCTATTTCTCTCATTCAAATTCAATGCTACATTTAGAATTATTCAAATTCTCCCAACTGAAAAACTCCCGTCAAGTGAACCATTGGAGATTAGCTTGGATCATAAGTAAAGGTCTTCTTCTTCATCAAATTTCTTCCTATTTCTTCTTGGTTAGCTAAGGTATGTGAGTTTGATTCTTGATCTCTTTCAACCAAGAAGAACAAAACTCTTTTTAAGTTATTTTCATGAATTTTAGATTACTTTAAATATGAGTTTTGAAGATTATTATATATTAAATTCAATTAATTATAGGCTATGTTCATTTATTGATAATAAAGAGATTTAAGCCCTAATATGATGAAATGCATTAAAGTTATAAAGTTATGAAAGTGCGAAGTTATGAAGCTATGAAAGTGTATGTCCCCATTGAATCTTGATTTATGCATAGGTAATATATACTACGATTTAAATGTGAATTTTACTTATGATTTTACTTGAATTTAATAATGTATTGTTGATTTAAGTTTTAATCTAAATTGCCCATGTTATTCTTATCTCATTTATGGCATAGGCATACATGACTATGGTCTTTATGAAGAGGGCCAAGACCCAATTATGTTTATGTATATGATTTTGAGAAGATTATAGTTATGACAAAAATATGATCGCATAAATATCTAAAATTATGGTTGATTGAGCAATTATAGATGTTTACACCACAATGTTTAAGGGAGCATCAATTGAGGTTTGAGGCGGGGTGGACTATGCCCAAGGGTCCATACTCATTTCACTAGAAGGTGCTCTAAAGGAGATATTCCTATGCATGAAAAGTACTCATGAAGAATATTTTGGCCTTTTGCCTATTATGCATGATTATGAAGAATGTGATTTGGCCTTTAGGCCTAAGAATGCATCTAAACGATTTGAAAGTCTTATGCCTCTTTTACAAGCATGTATATGTATATATGCATTCTACTGGAATGATGACCTAGCACTGATAGGAGTGGATGCAGAGTAGGATATCCCCGACGGTCCATACTCCTTTCTCTTGAACTATGTGCCTAACATAGGTATATGTTTATGCCCTGAGAGGGAAAGAAGAGAACTAGAGAATGTTAAGGATCTATCTTTGGCAGTAGGTCACCTCTATATCCGTTATGGGGAAGAGGATGGAGTTCTAAGTTATAGCTCACTTGGTCTTATGTCAGTTACGATCCCATTCTCAATATATATGAAGTAGTTTTGGATTCATGCATCATGTACCTCATGGAATATTGATATACTACTCTCTTGTTAAATAAATCTTTCTATTTATGTGCCCTTGTCATCTAACATTGAATATAGGTTTGATAAGTCAACATTTCATATTTGCATACTTAGTATATTCAAACATACTAATGTATACATTTTCCTACATGATCTAACCATGTAGGGACCGGAGATTACCTTCATCCACCGCACGATGGCTAGATTGGATCTTGAGATACTTTTTGTGGTGAGTCCTATCTTCCAAGGATAAGCCACCATTCTTCTATTTATGTTGCTTCCATTTATATTATTTACTTTAAAGTTGAGTCTGGGACATGTCTTGGCCCCCGTCCTATCTTATGATTAAAGGCATTGTTGGACATCTTGTAGACTCCCTTACGTTTATATGCTAAGTGTTGTATTCGGAGATTATGTTTATGGTTATGGTTATGTCATTATGGATTGATTATGAGGTTATGTTATGGATTCATGCTATGATGTGGAAGATCCTAAGCCCCGATTTACCCCCATAGTGAGTCATATTACCCACCCCTTAGTTGTTATGTGCTATGTGTTATGTGAATTCATGTTAATGCCTTATCCCTATGACATCCCCATAGCGTGATTCCTACTTTCCCATCCCTTAGAACTAAGTGTTTACTATTTAGGAATGCTTCCGAACCGATGATGTGTGGGTAGATGATATAAGGATTGTTTGGGGACTTTTGGGTCCCTATTCGCCATGTCATTCCTAGGCCCTAGGCTCGGGTCATGACAATAAGCCATATTTAAACAATATGCATAATAGCAGTCAATGAACATAAATTCCATATGTCATACATGCTAAATGTTAGAGCTAAATAATGTAAGAACAAATCATCAAATCATGTGATATATCGTGCATAGATAGGAAAGGACCATAACCGACATGTAAGCCCAAGCGAACTACTACTTGAAATCTCTGCGTTCACTCCACATCGGACATAGGAGTAGTCTACTTTATTGGGGCAGAGCAAACACTCACCTTACTGGAATGCCACTCTTTTCGGAGAATGCCTCATAATTACCTTATGGAAACACCACCAACTTCGGTACACACATTTTATTAACCTTACGGGAACGCCACCTATTTCGATATATGATTCACATGTGTTGTACGGGAATACCGCCCATTTTGGTAAATCATGCAACTTAAACTATATGGATCCATTAGCCTATTCACAAACTTATGGTGGCAACATAGTTATGGGACAATGGTTATCTACCAAGGTCCGCTCGATACTAGGTCACAATCCCAAAGAATACTTAAATTATTCTTGTTGCCATAATTTGCAAAGCATTTTAACATCGCATAGTTCATAGAGTAGCTCATCAAAACCAAGGTTTCATTATATCAAAGATAGGGATTCATAACTTGTCATAGCTTTCATAATATTTTCATGATGCATAGCATACATAATAGCCCTTCATAAATCATATAGTTTGAAAATTGCATATCCTGCCATAAGGCCTTTACCATCATGAGAAACTTGGTTCACAATTTAGTAACATACGGTAGGTATGCATACATGCTTAAAACTATGCAAAAACGCCTCTAGACATGAAAAGAATAGCAAAAAACCCTTTTTACAAATCATATAAAATAACCCACCATATCATAGCAAAGCATAGTTAAGGCACCATTAAACTCTCATCTTAAATCACATATTTTTCATGACTTGTCATTTCATAGTATTATACAAAGACAATAGCATAATACTCATTATAATATTATCATAGGTTTCTTCATAATCATATCACATATATAACATACCACATCTTACAATACTAGTACTATGCAAATGAAACGTGAAATGGTGTGGTCAAATTAGCGCCAATTTTCAAAAGTGCTTGAATCTCCAATAAAGGGCGATATGTATGTCTAACGCTGAAGAGGGTCGAATGTAAATAAGTTTTAAGTCAAATTGAGGAGATCACAGCCTTAAAAATGTGAGAGAATTGAGGTACTTGTAGGACTTAATAAGCTAGCAGGTGAGGCACCTACTTGCTTAGCTTAAATTGCTAGCTAAACGGAGACTAGGCCCGACATCGAATTTGCCCAAATCCAATTATGAATAAACTCTGTGTTAAGGGTGTAACTTTAGCCCATATTTTAGCATCATAAAGGGTCCAAGTACATCACAACCTACTTAACCATTTAGGCCCAAACCAAGTGAAGAGAAATTTGAAAAATGGGCAATCAAGGCCCATCAACTTTGAGACCCAATTAGGCCCAAGTGAAAGTGCTAAGCTACTACATCACTACCTTATAATATAAGGCTTAAACCACACAAGAAATCAGCCAAAATTTCCCTTTAAAAAGGCTTACAAATAGCACCTTTAAGTCATTCTTAGACTTGGAAAATTTCAGCTTTCACAAACTCTCTCTACACTTTCTTAACCTAGCAAAGCAGCCACAAAAGGACTTTTAGGGTTCTTGGAGAAGCCCTACACCTTGAAGGTAGTGGTAAGTAAGTTTACATATATGTTTAGTATGGTTTTCTTATGAAAAACAAGAGACTATGTTGGTTATGTTTGTGCTGAAATTTTGGATAACATGTGTCCTAGGAATTGTTGTGAGCTTTTCTTGTTGTTCAAGAGGATTTTCTCTTCTTGATTGGTTGTATTATGAAGTAACACTCGTGTCTTTAACAAAGGTTTGTTTGTTAATGATGAAACCAGGCTGCTGCACCACTTTTACGGTCCGCAAAAAAAAAACAGTTGTTGTACAACGTCGTAATTGTGCTCTTAAAAGAAACTTGTGGGCTGATAATTGGAAATTGTTGTTTCACGACCTTCACCTAATTTGAGACTATTTGTGGACTGTCGTAAGACTGGTTTTATGTGTAAAAATGTTGGATATAATTTGGTTAAAGTTGGAACAGGTTTGGGATTGTCGACGTCAAAATGGGGCAAAGGGACGTAATGCTATGCCGCCTATTTGTATGTTGTGCAGAATTGTTATGTGTTATGCTTTGTGGGCTGTTGTAAGACTGTTATGGCACTAGAACAGGCTGCACATGATATGTATACGAGAATGTGTATTAAGAAATACGATTAGGGGCGGAAAGGTTGAAAGAATACGCTCGGGTTTATAAATACCCATTTGCTGCCCATATGTTGTTTTTTAATGAGATTGGCTGCCAAGATGTATTTATTGGCTGCTAATGCTATTATATCACCTACTATGTTTGTAGATAAATATTTGGAGGAAGTGAAGGTTATCTTGAGGTAATAGCGAGGTCGTACAACGAGGTATGTAAGGCTACTCGATTTCGTATTACTTGGCATGAAATCTAGGTTCTTCCGTGGTACATAGAGGCTATTATCTACTCCGACATAACAAATAGCCATGTCTCCACTCTTTCACATGTTCATATGCTCCCATACATAGTCACCTTCAAATCTGCATACATATTTGGATACCAAGATACACGAGTTCATTCTACTAAATAAAGTTCATGTGTTGTTCTATTTCCTATGCATTTCATTAGTTGTGTAACCTACTCCTTTCATTGTGGGTATTGTCTTTTGTGATTATTTACATGTCATATGTTGTATTTACAGTCCTACAGCTCCGATATTATGACTACCAAAAGAATCATCTCAAAGGTAATTGAAAGATAAAGTAAAAGTATATTGCTTATTGATGGGTGGTAGTCCGAGGGGTGGAAGAATCACCTAGCCAGTGTCGATCCTATCACGGGAGGTAGCCCGAGGGGTTAAGGAAGAGCCTAGCCAGGGCCGATCCCGATACAATTTTACCACTGATCAGCTGGTCAATTGTATTACATGCTGTGCACAGATTATACAGTAAAGGTAAATTGATAAAAAGAACATAAAGTACATGATCCCACAGTACAACTAAAGGTGGTCTCTTGTCCTACACTAGTGCATAGTTTCATTTGAGTTGTTACTTCATGTACAGTATTTCCTGCCTTACATATTCAGTACATTATCTTGTACTGATGTCCCTTATGGGGGACCTGCATTTCATGTTGCAGGTACAGGTGCTAGTAGATCCCCCCCAGTAGGAGTACAGGATATCCAGCTGTTGTTACCAAGCTTCAGGCTGCTTCGGAGCTTTGTGTGTCTAGAGCTTATATTTTTCTTTTTTTGGTATTGTATAGTTAGTCGAGGCGGGGCCTGTCCCGATCCTTATTAGATACTTTTCCTTATCTAGAGGCTTTGTATACTATGTAAATTAAAGTGTGGTCATGTCTCGTACTTTAAATACCGTGGCCCCAATGGCCTAGCCATATGCATCTCCTTTTGGCTTGTTATGACTGTTTACTTTCTTAAAGATATGTTGAACGTAGGAATCCCTTATAATATGTATAGAAAGCGCATAGATACAGGTTGGTTCTCCCGGGCCTTATCGGCAATGGGTTCCAGTCCGCCTTAATGGGACTTGGGGCGTGACAGAAGTGGTTAAATTTTTTGTCTGTCAACCAAATGATTAACGGGTAACTTTCAACACTGTACAATATCAAAAAGGGATTCTACCTAATCAAATGATTTGCTTTTTGTTAATTCCAATCAAGTTAGACTTGATCAATTTTCCCAGAACCCCACACTTTATTCTTTTCTCGATTTCATTTTTCTCTGGGGCATCAGAAGAGTTCAGCTCAATCTTGTGTTTATTTTGATCCTTACGTACCTCTTAAATAGCTGCTACTGTTGTCTATTATTCTTCAGGTCAAAGGCGAGCCAAATATTTCATATATTTGTTCTCGTTACTATCGTGCGCCTGAACTTATATTTGGAGCAACTGAATACACATTTGCAATTGACATTTGGTCTGTGGGTTGCGTCCTTGCTGAACTGCTTCTTGGGCAGGTCTTATTCTTTCAGAATCATGTTCTTTAATTCTAGAAAGAGAAGCAATTTCATAATTCTTGACATCTTTCTAATCTTTTTCGATTACAATATCCCTAGCCCCTCTTTCCCGGTGAGAGTGGAGTTGATCAGCTCGTTGAAATAATCAAGGTATTTTAACTCTAATAATGATGAACTTAATTTCGTGGTCTTCAAATTGCAGAATGCAATTGTACTGAAATCTTCTATGGTCTAGGTTCTCGGAACACCAACTCGGGAGGAAATCAAGTGTATGAATCCAAATTATACTGAGTTCAAATTCCCACAAATCAAAGCTCACCCTTGGCACAAAGTAAGGTTCTTGGTCTCTGATGCTACATAGAGAATATAATGCTGATCATTCCTTGCGCATAAGGTTCTTGGTCTGTGATCCTACATAGAGAATATAATGCTGATCATTCCTCGAACACCTATATACCCATTGCTCTTCTTTTCCTGGTCAGATCTTTCATAAGCGGATGCCTCCTGAAGCTGTGGATCTTGTCTCAAGGCTTCTCCAGTACTCTCCGAATTTGCGATCCACTGCGGTAAGCATAAACTTCTCCCCCCTCAATTTCTCAGATGCCAATATAGATGAACGGGCAGATCAAGAAACCATATTAAGCAGTAGTACCTGGTCATACTTCAGACCACAATGTGAGGGGAATAAACAATTGTATGATTATGAAAGGTTAATTTAGGAAACTTTCTTCTGGAATCACTTTTAGATGATTGTGGAACCAAGATAACTAAGGGCTTCATAGTCATCACAGTAATAGGACCACATGCTCTTTATATTGTGTGCATTACTTGGCCTTGTTTAGAATTTCCCATAGAAACAACTATGTTTTTTTCCCTTATCCAAACAAAGAAGAATAAAAAACTAGGTTGTGAGTTGCCTTACGATTGTTTTTCCCCTATTTGTTTCTAAATGCTGGGCAATCTGTTTCCATCTTAGGTCATGCCAAGCTACCTAATGACCTACCTTAATAGTAAGAACAGAAAAATTAGCTTCACATCTTTACATCTTTAAAATACTTCAGCAAACAGGTTAAGTCATTCTGAATAAGTTGTTTTGTAACTGAAGAATTGGTATTTTCGAATTTCTTGGGCTGATATATTTTTTCGAGAAGTTCATTTGTGGTTGATATGAACCCTGATCTTGTTGCGTTGTCCACAAAAAAATGCATCCTGATATGATCATGTTGTATCATATCTGTTACATTACATAATCCTATGAAATAGATTATGTGTTACTTCTCAAGTCGGATGTTTTACAATCATTTGATTGCATGATTTGGAAGCTTTTTATGCATTTTAAGTGCATAAAAATGATAGAGCAGAGTACCTTTCTTTCATGTTTGGTATGGCATGCAAGACAATGTCTGTTGATTCTACTTATTAGAAAACAATGTCCATTAAGCTTTTGTAATATCTTTTTGATTTCGATTTGCAGTTGGAGGCTTGCAGCCACTCTTTCTTCGATGAACTCCGTGACCCTAAGACACGTCTCCCTAATGGTCGGCCATTGCCACCTCTCTTCAACTTCAGGCCTCAAGGTTTAATCATTCCCTTGCCAGCACTTTTATGAGTTGAGCTTTTCGTTTCTTATTTTATGCAATTTGATTTGCAGAGTTGAAAGGAGCATCTGCAGAGCTCTTAAACAAACTGATACCAGAACATGTTAAAAAGCAGTCTACCTCCCTTGGTTTCTAAACCTCGTGAATGTTATGTATCTTTAGCATACTAATTTGCAACTAGTTTGTTTATTAATCTACTTTGGCACAAACTGTTGGACGTCTCTTCCTTTCCTTGACTAGTGTTGACTGACAAAAACATTGTGAAAATTGTTCCTTGTGCAAATGCTACTTGTTGCCTCCACCCCACCACCCAGCAGCATTTTCTGATCCATAACAGTAAATCAAAGGAATTTGTTGATATTTAAGCTGGGAGGTCAATCACGTTTCTCTGCTGGACTGTTATATTGTATATGTTGGGTAGACCGCTACAAGTTAGATTCTGTCAACTACTTATATCCATGTGAGAAACAAAAATTTGGGATGGCATAAGTATTATGATTGCTAAAAAGGAGGCAAGGATACTATGTTAGATGAAAAATTACTAGAATATTGTGTTCAAGACATCAATTTACGTCTACTTTATTTTATTTACAAACTACGACCATTTTTTAGCTTTTTTTGGGGTGGTTGATTTTGTAGGACTCATAATTTATTTTGTTTAAATTTTGAAGTTACAATCACAATTATATTTGGAGTTCGAGGGTTGATTTTGTGGGATTCGTAATTTATTTTGTTCGAATTTTGAATTACAATCACAATTATATTTGGATATTCTTAATTATAGATTTCTTTTTCTCTCTCTTATTTTTTTCATTTCTTAATATAATTATTGTAAAAATATTCTGTCTCTCAGGCACTCACATTCTTTTTGGTGGGTTTTTAGATTTTGATGCTACTTTTAGGGGAATGAGAATTTATTTGTCTAACTAGGTAATGGACCCACACCTTGCGTGGTCTGAATAACCTTATTAAGCTTATGATGATCCGTTCCTATTAGCCAAACATAAAGTAATGAAAAGTAGAATATTGTTAAAATTAAAGATGATTGAACTTTTTTTGGCTTTTTTGGTTTTCATCAACTTTTCTACAGCCAGATGGAGTCAAAAATTCACTATTTTTTGGCTTTGAGTATGATAGAATAAAGCAAAATGACTCTTTAAATTGTCTGCGCTTCGTTCAATTATGAAGTAGCAGTTAGTCAATTCAACTTTCGACGCTCATCATGAGTCATCCAGAAACAGTCGCTCTATGTTTTAAACATAGGGACCAGGCTACGTACATCTGACCCCTTTTTACCTCACAATGGGCGGGAGCCTTTGAGGCAATGGGATAATGTTGTTGTTGTATTTGTTTTTCATCAAAGATCATCATTGTGAAGGGGGAGGGCGCAGGGCTAAGCCTGTTTATCCTATCTTATCGATTTTTTAAAAAATGAAGTACATGAAGGCCATGAATCTGTACTATTTGACTATAAAGGTAGAAGACTATACAAAAAAAGTTTAGATCATGACTTAACCTTATTAATCACAAAATAGTCCTTTTCTTTATTCTGAAGTTGGGAATACCCAACCTATCCAAACAAAAAATAGTCCTCAAAGAGACATGAAGGAAATTATCAGTTTATCATCATCAAAAATAACTTAAGACTTTGTAGTTTCTCTCAAATTTGCCCTAAAGTCATCATCCATATTATTATCGTCTGTGAAAGTAGACAAAATGAAAATTTGTATTGTTAGAGAGGTAAAGAGACTATGCCGTGGAAAGTTTTCAATTGTCAACAATGATACATAAGTAAAACCATCAAAGCTAAAAGAAGGAATTATGTCTTGTAATTAATAGAAAAAATATGGGGTAATAAATTGTGTAAAAGAATGAAAGAATTTACAACGCGTATTGAGGTAAATAATGAGTGAAATAATTTGCCAGTGATGAAAGTAATTTCAAGAAACAAAATGATATCCATCACCATGTTTTTATGCCTTAATGTCAAACAAAAAAAAAAGTAATTAGGCACATAATGCTACAAATTGAAAATGCAACGCATGGAACTGTAGTATGCACTTTAATAT
>JAOTQR010000011.1:10977967-11028653 GCA_025774065.1 Solanum ossicruentum
TTTAGACTCACATATCGCCCATTAACACGAGATTCAAGCACTTTCAAGAATTGACGCTAATTTGACCAAACCAATCAAGATTCATTTACATAGCATTAGTACATGTAAAATGTGGGGTGTTACAGAAGTGAACGTAAAATACATATTTACACATCAAATGATAGCAAATACCTTAACGAAACCCATAGAATATGTTGTTTATGAAAGACATGTGAAGTCATTAGGTTTACGTAGATGCTAATGTATTTTTTTCCCTAGACATGTTAATATAAATTCACATTATTGAAGTTAATGTTGATTTAATGCCTAATTTTCCATTCTTGTTAGTTCATACACATATATTATCTTTTACGTAGGGTGTACATAAAATTCTAAGGATAGAAAGTCTGTTGAACAAACAAAAAGATTGGCCTATTCACAGAGGCAATCGCCTCTATTGTCTAAGTGACAAGTATAGATGAGATAGTTATAAACTAATTATTGTCATAAATGTTGATAATAGAGAGTTGAAAGTTTATAATCAAAATGTCATATGTTAGTTTGTATTTAATCATGTGTGATTGAAGTGAGTTGGTCTGTTTTTAATGCCAGACATGATTTATGAAGAATAAATGAATAAGTAGGTTTGTAAACTCAAAGTTAGACATGAGTTGTCTTTCTTATTATCTGCACAATATTTTTATTAATAAAGGATATACGCTCCATGAGAAAAGAGTCAGTACTGTGATACATGTTTCATACCATGTATGCATAAAGTGTCCCATAAGTGCGATACAGGTTTAGTCTCTACTTGCTATTTTGAGAAGCCCTGAAAATTACAAGTAATTTTCATATTATACCCTGATGACTCAAATCAGTTTCTTGAGATTCAATTTGGTGTTTGGTATCTTAGTTTGTAGCCAAGAGATCATGTTTGATTCGGTCTGGCGGAATATTTCTAGAAAAAACATATCATGTTGAGATTGAGAGACTCATGAGATGAGGAAGATTATTGGATATTATCATATCGATTGTATTCATTGATGTACTTTATGTTTATCTGTGAGACTAGTACATAATGATGAACTCAAAATTAAGAAAAGTGATAATGTGAGTTATGAATGTGATAAATGATCTAGGGTACTGCATACTATTATCTACTCTAAGTTTCATTGATTGAGATGCTGTATATTTCTAACTAATGTATAACAACGAAGCTCTCGAAGTATGCACTAGTCATATAGTCTAGTCATACCTATGAATGTTACAGAATAGGAATGAGAGCTGACCCGCTATGTGAGTGGGAGATGAAGGAATTTGGATTCGGTCACCTATATGGGTCAACTTATATCCATATTAATATTTAAATAATATATTTTTTATATTTATTTATTAATAAATGAAAAGAAACACAACTATTTGAAAAGTTGTGTTCCTTTAGAATTATAAAAGGTTTTTTAGAACAAAGTAAGGTACACTTTTCCTGCAAAACAGAAAAAAAACATTTTTCTTCTTCTTCCCTCTTCCTCTTCTCCAATTCTAGTGAAGTTTTAGTGAAGATTCTTCAGTAGATTTCTTCTTCTAAAAGCATGGGAACAACTCTGTAACAGGTATAATTATAAACTGTGACTTTATATGGAGTAGTTCGTTTTTTATGTGATTACAATTTCTGACTAGTGAAACAAATTCAATGATCCTGCAAACTAAGTGATTGGTTCGATTCTACACCTACCTTATTCTTTAACTAATTAAAAAAAATCATCTTCTTTTGTTATTTCGTATAAGAAAATGAAGAGACCAGGATGCATATTACTTTTAAGAAACTAAAAAAGAGGGTGCAGACTGTAAAATTGTGCATACGTTGCTATTGCTTTTATATTCATAATTAAACATTATTGTTTTTAAACCCATTTAAAACTATGGGGGTTAAATGTATAAAAATTTTGTTTTAATTTCTGTTGGAAAGTGTTGGGTATAACTAAAGATTAAGAAGCTGAGAATATGAATGCATTTATATTTGTAATTTGGTAAAAAGAAAAATAGCAGATGTAGTTAAATCATAACCATAGCTCCTGTTTCTTTTATTTTGGCATCTCAAGACTAGTCCTTATCCTGAAAAAAAGAAAAAGAAGAAAACAAAAAGAATTGTCTGTGTTTCATTGGAGTCATTTAAAGATGAGACAAGTTACCATAATTGAACAAGTATTTTGTGTTTAAATGGAGGTACACTCGTTTCTTCTCTTTAATAGATTACCCCAAAAACCTGCCTTTGAAGTTCACATCACATAGCAAGCCCCAACAACAACCATAACTTCATTCATTTCATCCAAAACCATCTTTGCCATAAAAGTCATAGTCTCAGAGGTATTGAGGGGGACCATAATTCATATATCAAAAGGGTTTCCGCTGCACCACTTGTGCCTTCATAAAGTGGGAAAACAATCTTACATATCCAGTTTCCTTTTCTTTATGTATGTTTCTTGTTTGAAATTATTCCTCTCGATTTTGGCTTTGGGGTTGTTTATTATAGTTCTACAAGTATAATATATCTACAATTATATTAAGTTGGATGAAATAAGGTGAAAAATACAGGATTAAGTATAGGTAAAATTTATGTTTTTTGTTGACAATATTATATCAAATTCCAATTTTACTCTTAAAATATTCCATTTTATCCTGCCTACTAATTCACCCTTGCTTTATGCCATAGTCACGTAGTAGAATTATTCGGAGTCGTCAATTAGTACCCGGTCCCTTTAAAAAAGATAATCTTCTTTTCTTTTTGGTATGTTTAGAAAAGAATGATTCATTTAATTTAAAATCATAAGATTAAAAGGGTATTTTGATACATTTGATATAACTACAATTTAGGATTATAAGATTGAAAAGTTATCATTATTTTTTAAACTCATAATCATATCAAATAAAATCAGGTTATTGTTCTTAAAACGGCAAAAGTATATATATACACTTCCAAATTTATTTGTATTTTAAATAAATTAATCTCTTAACACGGTCATTGAATGTCAGCAGTTGTCAAATTTTATAGTACGTTGTCACGCAAAATAGTGCTAATATTATTTTAGAAGTTTTGATTAAATAATTATGCATGATATTGTTAAAACAGTACCATTTCAATTATTATATTTGGTTGTAGTGACAGTTCAAAATATTTTTCTACTTCCACTTACGTTGATTCTTTTTATTGAATCTTTTGAGCTATTTCAGTATAAGTTTTTATTTGGGTTAGCTTCAACCATGTATATCTTTTAGCGGTTGTTTGGTGTGAAGGATAATATCAAATAATTTTGGAATTAAAACTATACTAAAATTTAATTTGTTGTTTAGTTGGCATATTCAGAATAACATATCACAAAATTAATTTCTAGTATGAGATAAGTTCTCCCTCCCCTTGGATGGTATACTATCTTGGAAAAACTTATCTCGGGATAAGATGGGTAAATGACAAAGATATTCAGTTAAACCCTTTTATATCACTTTTCACATTTATATATATTTATATTATCTTTAATACCATGTATAATAATATTCATAATCCTTACTCCTTATTTTTATGAAAATTCATCATGTTTTTCAATTAAAAATTTCACTACGTAAATATAATTTTTATTCATAAATTTATTTGAGTACTTCTTATGTTTATTTATATTTTGATTTCTCAGAAATTCTTTTTTACATTAACAAACTTAAAATGAAAGTTCTAGTTTTAAACTAAATAAAAAGAAAGTTCTACTTTTATATACGTATGGTATCATTATAGAAATATGCGCACAAAAATATTTTGGTTAAATAAGATGAAAGTTTTATTTTAATAATGAAACTAAAGCTTGTAAAGGAAATATCAAAACTTAATGATGTGAAGGGTATTTTTGTAAAAGGAACCTATTCATAAAATTTATGCAACACATATTATTTTGAGTATGACAAACCATACACACAATAAAAAGTAATTTTAGCATAACTAATTCTATCATAGCTAATCCAACATAATTTATTCCATCACAACTAATCATGTCTAATTTGTATTCAAGCCAAACAAGCCCATCGAATATGAAGAGTCCGCCTATTAAATTAAAGGTCTTTGTGTCTTCTTTACAAAGTTGCCGAACTTTTATCAATCCAACATCCAAGTTGAACTTAAGTGTATTTATACGCCAAATTAGCCAAGATTGCCCGTATATGGATCCTAGTCAGAGGATAAATCCATAGAGTTTAGGTGTTTTTAGTGTAATTTAGCTTATTTTGCTAATCTTGGGCCAAGTGCGCTTTTTAGTTGTTTTTGCAGGTTTCTAAGCAGATTCTGTATGCCTGAGTTCACATTCGGAAGTTGATGAAGGACACAACAGCAGAATGAAGTGAAAAAATTAGGAAGTCTAGCAAAAGTACCTGTGTCCGCGTCGTGGACCTGTGCAAGCTGAAAAGATGGAGAAAAAGTCGCGAAGCATGAAAATGTGATAGTCCACCTCGTGGAGTTGCAGAAGAAATTGACAAATTGGCCCAATCAGCATTAAATGCAAAAATACACTAAATTGTAGCCTAGTCAACGACATGGACTTTGAAGACGCGAGCCCAAAATCGAGAAACAAAATATTTAGGTTTATATTAAGTTTAGAATATTGATTTTGGTATCTGTTTTCGAGGGAATAGGGAGATACGATTGAGAACTCCATTCTAGGGTTGCTTTGGTTGGTTTTTCATCTTAAATTTCTATTTTTGAATGTTGTTTAACATTTTTATGTGTTTTGGTACAATCATAAGTGGCTAATCTTTCCATATTCTGGGATTGTAGCTATAGACAATGTCTTAATTCTTGATATTTGCAATTTATGAATGAGTTTCCACTTAATTATTCTTATATCTCTTTTATCCATGCTTCACAGTCTGGCCAGCTATGGTATAAACTTGTTGTTGAAAATGAATTCGAGAGATGTTGGGGCAATAGTATGCAGTGGTATAAGGAGCTCGTTCATCTAGGAAACTAGGTTGATTCGTGTATGAGAGACCTGTGACAACTACCCAACACCTAACTTGATTCAAACACAAGAAGATAACAGTAAAGCATTCTCATTGATCATGTTTATCCCCGCTCAATAATGTAATTAGGCTGTGAATGAAGGTAGGCTGTTAATGAGGGTAGGCCGGTAGAGGTGCACAACTCAGCTTAGGTATTTTTAACCCTGTGAATCAATAATTAGGAAATCCGGACATAAGTGCGAGTATTGAGTCTAGGATATGCGTAGAAACAGTTACAATCCTGGAATCTTGCTTACATTGAAATTTGCTTCAAACTAAGTTGATAATAGTTGTCTTAATTAGTTATTTTAGCCTTAACTCATATTTTTCATCATTCCTCAAGAATACACATGTAACATAACAATCTACGATTTATAATTGAAATCTAATTTAAGTCCCTTGAGTTCGACATTTAGCTCCTAATAAGGGCCACTGTATTACTTGGTTTGATTACGTACACATGCATATACTGGGGAAGTAACAAGTTTTTGGCACCATTATTGAGGACTTAAAATTAAAAATTAATTAAGTTTTCAGAGGTGTTTTGTTGTGTTCACTGCGCTTGATCTTAGTCATGCTTTGTATATAGGTATTTAGTTGGCTAAACTGGAGGAACCAAACTCTTGCTTTTCACAGTGTCGAAGGAGGGCAGTTATCTTGTACCCCATTCCGCTGGTAGATTTAATTGAACAGGAAGACCAAAAGGATAACAAAGAGGAAGTTGAACCTATTACGAAAGAGATAGTTGAACATAATCTTGCACTAGCGGCTATGGCTAGGCTAGTCCGAGATGTGGCAATCCCATGCACTATCAATGTGACAAACTATTTTTAGAAACCAAAGCCCGGTGGTCATTGGGAGCTCAAGAAGAATATGGTTCAATTGCTACACTCCACCTGGCAGTTTACTGGACTACCACATGAGGACCCTCTAGTTCATCTCCAGAATTTCTTGGAGATTTTCGACACTTTCATCCACACTGGAGTGAATAGAAATTATGTGATAATTAATTTGTTTCCCTTTTCACTACTAGGGGAAGAAAGTAGGTGGTTACAAATTGAACTATCCAACTCAATCACTTCATGGGATGATCTAGCCAGAAAGTTGCTGATAAGATTCTTTTCATCTGGAAAGATAACCAAGCTAAGGAGTGAAAATTTGAGTTTCAGACAAAGGCTTGGAGGGAACCTGTACCAAGCCTGGGATAGGTTCAAAATTCTCTACGTTAACTATCTCCATCATTCCCAAGATAATAAGGTGTTGGTTCATATCTTCATTGAAGGTTTGGAACCCAACACGAAGATTCTTCTTGATTCTACTACAGGCAGGCATGCCCTTGAGAAGTCATATGAAGTATTGTATGCTCTACTAAATGGCATTGCATAAGGAAATCCTGAGTAGAATTGGGGATCTAGTAGACTAGGGGTTTAGAAACAAGTGGACATGTTGCAGGTAGATGCAATGACTTCCTTGCAAGTAAAAGTATCAGCAATGCAAAACGTGCTTACAATGCACTTCAACAATTGTCTTTGGGCCAACAACTAGCTCCAGTCAATATGGTCTAACAACAGAAGAATAATTGGTACGATATTTGTGGAGGTGGAGATCACACTACAGAATTTTGCCGGGTGAATCCAGAGGCTATGACTTTTGTTGGTAATGTAAACAGAGGTGGTCACCAAGGTTTTGGGAATACCTATAATCCAAACTAGAGAAATCACCCAAAATTCTTTGGGGTGGAAATCAACAAAGTCAAGAGCCTCCTCAGCATAGACAACAAGGTGGAAATTCATTCTACAATCAGCAGATGCAGTAGCCCGCAAAGTAAGATAATGTGGGCATCATAAGTGATACTGAGGTGCTACGACAAATTCTAGCAAATGAGTAGTGGCAAGCAGATGAGATTCGTCAGAATAAACAAAGCCTCCAGAATCTAGAAAAGCAGTTAGGGTAATTGGCGAGCACAGTAAATGTTATACCTCAAGGTAGCTTGCCAGGGACCACAGACCCCAACCCAAAATAAGTGAATGTTGGTAGAACAAAAAGTGGGAGACCTTTGGAAGAATTAGTACCAAAGCAGAGGGATAGGACTGACACAAACACTGACAAAGAGAATGAGCCTGGCAATCTGATGTGCTGTCAAAATATAACACATTTGATGCTTAAAACTTAGAATTTTATGTGTTATCAATGAAATTTATGTGTTTTTGGTGTATAGATTGCATGAAAACAGGTGGCATGAATTTTGGGGCAAAATTACAGATCTTCTGGGTTTTGATGGTTCACGGGACACCCTACGAGTCATAGAGGATTCTACGAGTCATAGTGTGGGTTTGCTAAAGATTTCTAGTGAAAGATGAGGTCTGAAGTTCATCTATACAAGACTTCTATATGAGTCGTAGATCACTCTACGAGTCGTATAGAGTTGTTTCGTGAAGAATTCCAATGAAGGACTAGTTGATGCAGATGAAGTTTACGAGAGTGCAATACGAGTTGTGAATTAGTCTAAGACTCATAAATTGAGTTCGTAGTAGTGAATTCCAAGATCTCAAGAGCTGAATATGATACCCCGATTACGACTTATAAATCAGTTTTGAGTCATAAATGCCTGTCGTAAAAAGTCATCGACTAGTTTTTCTATTTTTAAGGACTTGTTTATAAATACTATAAATATTAATTTTTGGGTCATTATTCGGGGGAGTACAGTTGAGGATGTCATTAGAAAGTATTTTTAAGGTTTTGTACTTAGAGACTCAATATTGGAGAGGAATATACACTTATGGATTCATTGTATTTTCAAATCTTGTGATTCTCAATATATTTTGGATTTGCTTGTTCTTCAAATCAATTGGGTAGGTGATTAATTATGTTTTCTCAATTCATAGTTTCTTCATCTACCCATAGCAAGAGTAGCTAAATCCACAACTTGGAGTTGTGGGAACCATGAAGAGCTAACCAAATAAACCCGGATAATTTGCAATTCTTGGAATGGGTACTTATATGTGTTAATCAATTCTCTTTGTTTTGCATGTTTTCTAGTTTTGGCCAACATTAGAACTTGTCTGGTGTTACCTTCCCGTTCCAGGTGGTAATGAATAGGAATAGAGATTGATTAACAGAATTCGATGATGTGTTCTCGTCTAATCAACCAAGCTAGACCAAGGGAAGTTTGACTGGGACTATTAGTAATGGTTAGTATTGCACAATATAGAGATAGGCCAAGTCAATAGTGAAATTTGCCTCTCACCTCTGATCAAAGGGCTTGATAAACTTAAATTACCATGCTGCATATTATACTCTAGTTGAGAATTGGATTATCTGGGGATATTGAGTTGGTGAATCGTGGGGAACACAATACACAAGTTGCTCTCCATTATTGATTGCTTCTTTTTATAGTTAGTTTAGTTTAATTACTTATCATTTATTGCGAACCCCCTTCAGGGAATTGAGTTGTTAATTACTTGAATTGTGTATTGGTGAATTCATTGTGAGTCTTTGTATTCTCTATGGGATTCAACTCTAACTCTGGTTAGGTTTTATATTTGACAATGATCGCTTTATCCTTCAAAAGTGAGGTATAACTTAGGCGTGATCAAACATTGTGGCGCCGTTGCTAGGGAATACAACTAGACTTAATTTAATTCACTAGTAATTGTAATTCAAGTACTAATCCCTAGTTCCCTTGTATTTTACTTTTATTTTTGTTTTGTTTCTTTGCAGGGTATAAAAGGAGTGTAACATCATTAGTAATGCAGCCTTGAATCGGAATGTTAATGATGATGAACAGAATAACAATCCACCTCCTTTGGAAAATATTCCACAGCCTAGGGATTTCAATGACAATGCTTACCAGTGGAATCAATATAGGTTGAATCCTATGGCTATGGATGTGACCGAGCTATTGTGTTACCACTACTACTAGCTGACATAAAGTTCACAATTTCTAATGGGTTACTTCAAATGCTGCAAGACTATGGGTTATTTGCAGGCCTATCATCAGAGGATCCATATAGCCACTTGCACAATGTGGTATTTTTTTGTAAAAGTTTGATGGGGGACACATAATCTGTCTATGGATGCTATGGGACTTCGTGTCTTCCCATTGTCTCTTACTGGCAATGTTGTATTATGGCTATTTGAGCTTCCACAAGGTTTGATAACCAGTTGGATAGAACTGCAAAGGGATTTCTTAGCAAGGTACTTCATTAAGCCAAATAGGTTTAAGATGGAGGACCAGATCAATCAATTCAAGCAAATCCCTGGAGATTCAATTTTTGACACATGGGAGCAATTCAATAGATGCTTTAGGAACATACCAAATCATGAGATTCCTAGGAATGTCCTAGTGGAAAACTTTTACCAAGCTCTAGATACTAACAATCAAGCATGTGCAGATGCCCTCTTGGGAAGTAGGTTTGTAGAGCAACCAATTCACAGAGATACTTGAGCACATGAACATGGTGGTCAAATCCAACCATGTGTTGAAGCCTAAGAATAGACATCTAATGGATTGTGCAAGTACTATTGATATGACTTCTAATCAAGCAAATGTATCCCCCACAATTATGATATGGGAGATAGGAACTCAAGAATTGAGAGGATGCTTGACCAATTTTTAAAGAGGGCAGATACTCAAGATGAGATACTGAAGGAGATCAAGTCTAACATTGTCAAGATAAACCTTAGAGTGTACCAATACTCTGTGCCAATCAATAACTTAATAGTCAATTTCGTCTTGTGTCAACACAACTGGATCAGATTCAAAAAGGCATTATTACAAGCTCCAAGAAGGAGGCAAAATTTCATGATGATGATGCACCAGAGCTTGAGGAAGTCTGATTACTTAAGCTAGCTAAGTCATGCCACAATAATAAGACAAGCACTACTTGGGAGACAATCTAAGGATTTTTGATGTTTTAGCTTATTTTTGAGTTTATTTTCAATTTTTGGATTCTTAGATAATTGTTTGATTGTATTTTGATTGCTACTTTTAACATTGGGTTGGATTCATATAGGATGCAAGTGAATTTTATGAAGAGCATGTAGTTAAGAGATTAAGGCAACAAATTTTGCTGAGAAATACATCAGGTACAGTTTCTACGATTGGGCTTATGAGTCGTATTACACTATATGACTCATAACCCTATCACGTATTGATTTCTAGTGAGCATGAACATTGTGCTCTCAACCCATGAGCCAACTTTACGACTCATAGGTCTGACTATGAGTCGTGAATGGGGTTCGTAGAACTCAGGTAAGACTTTGAATTTTTTGAAGTGTTGAGAGGTCTATGAGATTAGGATTTATGAGTCGTAGATCCATCTACGACTCATAGTCAGGGTTTCGTAGACCTAAGCCCAGTAATTTTAACTGTGACCCGATAAAGGTATAAAAGGGGGGTCAAATTATTTTGACCCCACTTTTTACCCTAATTGGTCGATAATTCCCAAAATATTCCCTTTTCCCTCTATTTTCAGTGATCAAACCCTATTTTCCGGTGAGTTTTCCAGCACCTAGGGTTTCACATTCAATCATCTTCTCTCTTTGTGTTCTTCAAGCTAATCCTCAATTATGATAAGTTCGTGATATAATTTTGATCATTGATTTTCTTGTTAATACTTGACTGAGTCGATGATTATGATGGGGTTAATGTCTATGCATGAAAATTCTTGGTGAATGTGAAATTAGAGTTCTCCCTCAATTACATTGATTGTTTAAGTTCGAAATTAGGTGTTATAGCCTTGAGATTGTTAATTGTGGGCCTATGGGATTATCTATCATGTTTGAATGAATGATATTGAATAGTTTGTGATTGTGAAATGGTGTTTGATGACATAGGAGCATGACTTGATGTGATCAAATAGGAATTTTCTAAAACTTAGGTTATTCCATGATTGATCCTTTTTCGATAGGGTGAATGAGTGTGAAATTGTCATAGGGTTTTGGTTGTTTTGTCTTAAACTTGTGAGTGTGCATATGTTTGCTTCGATGATAGTGGAATTTAGGATTGAATATGTTAATAGGTGTGATGAACTTAGATAGGTCGGATACCTGAAATGTGTTGTTCATGAGAGTCTTTTACTTCTCGTAGATGAATTTATGGGTCGAAATTGCCCCTCGTGGGATATTCTAGAGACTTGGTAATCTGAGTATTCATCGGATGAGACCTTCTATGAGTCTTAATTCACTTTATAACTCGTAGATAGATCTCATAGACCCTTGCCTATTTTTTAATTACTCTCAGGAATTCTATATGAAACTAGTTTACGACTTATAAACCAAGTTATGAGTCATACCTAGGTCTCGCATAAAATTCTAGTGACCATTATTGTTCTATAGCACTGATCTACGAGAGTACTTTATGACTCGTAGTTCTTACTACAACTCACAAAGGGGCCTCATAGACCTTTTCTGCAACTGATCCAAACATATTTTTGCTTTTTTTTAATTTCTTGATTCTTTGTTTGTTTACGTTTAATTTTCAAATACTATGGCCCTGAAAGGAAACCGTGCTAAGATTGAGGCTTTCAAGAGGCAGCTCAAGGATAAGCCTACAGATGATGAACAGTCACCTCAGCTAAGTGGGTCAGTAGAGTTGCTTGATGTCGTACTAGACCCTGAGTCCCAGGTACCAAAGACCAGAGCAGTAGCAGCAGCAGCAACCAGAGCTGCACATACTCAGGCTCAAGCTGTAGCCCTTCCCAATCTGAAGAGGAGGGTAGTGAGGAGACTAGGAGTAGCATGCCCCAGATGATTAGATCCAGAGAGGAGTCCAGTTCTGAAGAGGGCTCCGAGGACAGAGGAGATGCCGAGTCCTCTGTTGCAACATCTTCTTCATCAACACCGGATGTTAGCACTCATCGATGGTGCATCAAGGGTATAGATTCCATAAAGCCCAAGGAGCGGGGAAAACCTACCCGTTTGATATATAAGGAGCCCAGGGTTATAAATAATGGACTGAGTCGTGTCCTAGGTCTAAAGGACACAATGATACATTATGGGCTCACATGGCTGATGGAGTCACTTGGAAGATATGCCCTAATTCTAGTACGGGAGTTTTATGCATCTTACGCAGCCATGATTCAGCGCAATCTTCTTAAGGGGAAGAGACCTATCACTCAGCCCAGATTGACAAAGGTATGGGTGAGAGGTCAGTGGGTAGATTGTCACCACCCAAGTTTAGGGCCTAGACGTAACACGGTGCATGGGGAACCCGAAGGGACCCCAAGCAAGCCTCTTAACATATCGTTACATATCCTTGGTCGCGGAAGCAATAAAATACAAAAGAGATAGTAAATAGGGACAATAGGGCTAAGAGAAAACTTCCATATCATAACATCAAGAGTCAAGAGAGAGTTAAAGCTCATAGCATAACATAAGACATGTAACAACACCTCTAAAACTTAGATACTTAGCGGGGACCAAGACAAGCTATCGGGCTCACCCTCATAGTCAACATATACATAAAAGAAATGTACTCTTAGAACATAGTATGAGATCATAAACATCATCCCCGAAATAGAGGACTCACCAAATAGCTTGAGAGAAGTCGTACTAGCCACGTGGAGGAGGATGATGGAGTGGGACTACGGTTCCTACATGGTGACATCATATAGGCATAAAGTATGCATTAGTACGTTTGAATGTACTAAGTATGTAGGATACAATGCAACAAGTGATAAGCACCATAAGCAAAATGCATAACATATGCATTGGGTAAGCATATAGCAATATGTCATGTATGAATGATGCTTGAAGTAAAACTATACTTATATTAGAACATAATAGCTGTGCAAGGAGAGACCATTATGAGTGCATATCCAAGGCTTACCACCCCCTTGGAGAGGCGAATGAGATACCATCCCCTCAATAGGTTGATAAGGTACAAAGCCCCCAACATGGTTGATCGAGTACAAACCTCCCAACATGGTTATAAAGGTACAAACCCCTCGACATGGTTGCAAGTGCCTACCACCTCTCGAGCGAGGCGATGGAGGTACAAATCCCTCAACAAGGTTACCCGGGCCTACAACCACCGAGTGAGACTTGGTCGATTCCCAAAACTATAGAGTATACATTCTTTTTATCATCATATAGTCATTCAACTAATAAGACATGCATTGGACCATCAATTCCTCAAAAAATCATAATCCAGACATCTTATCAAATACTTTGGGAGTGTGTAGTACTAGTGTAAAACTATACAATTCAAGAGAGGATTCATGCTAGAAAATTCAATGTAAAACCATCAATAGATACTTGGTAACACCCTCAAGCAATATGCATCAAAGCCCTTCATCAAATCTCATAATAGATCTTAGATTCATAGCTCAAAACATGCTAAAACAACTATGATTTTATGGAACCCTTACATAATGTGCAGTGAAATTCATAATAGATAAGACCCATGAGTAAATCAACTTTAAATCATTCAATTTTAGGTAAAAGAGAACTTGGGTAACAAGGGTGAAAGGAACCCATGAAAGAGACCCACATACCTTGACTTTGGAGAATCCTTGAAGAGGATTAGAGATGGAGACTTGAAGCTTGAATGAGAACCTTAAGATCTCGATTAATTTTTGAGACTTGAAATTTGGAGATGAAATATTGTCTAAGTGTTTGAGAGGGTATTTGTGAATGTCTTGAATGATATAAGGGTGAAATAAAGCTAAGTATAGGCATTTTTGTGCATGGGACTTAGGCCCAAGATCCGAAGGCCTTAGACTGAGATAGAAAACTGGCCACAAACATACACAGAAGCGGGCCCTTGGTGCGTCGCGCCCGTCTTTGAAAATTGCATTCTTGTGATTTTCAAATTTTGCTATGGTTGCTCTTAAATAGGGGTTAGACCAATTCTCCATTCAATTTGACCTTCTAAACAAGAATGTGAAGTTGGATATTCGATATCATGCATGAATTTTGAGATATATAAAAATTATGATTATGAGCACTTCCGAGGCACATTTTCGGGCACTTTTTGGGGTAGTTTCAATATCTCCCCTTAGGAACATTCATCACGAATGTCAAAGAGATGTACATAAGAAGGGTATTCATAAAGAGATCAACCCCAACAAGAATGCATCAGCACACTCAGAACATTATTTTAAAAATCTCAACATAAGTGTAAAATCATCACAAACTTGACAATGTAAATATGAATGCATTAGGGGCTGGAATATTAGACATGAAATCACATAGAAGACTTAGAATTAGTACTTTAGGCTTGAGTATGATGGAAAATATACGGGTATTGCGTTTGCATATCCGCTTCGGCCTCTCAAGCAACACTTTCGACTTGTTGGTTCCTCCAAAGGACCTTAACTGTAGCAACATCCTTGTTCCTCAATCTCTTCACTTGTCTATCCAAGATCTCTACTGGAACTTCTTCATATGTCAAGTCATCTTCAATTACCCCCATAACATTAAGAGGCACAATAGCATTAGGATCACCCACACACTTCCTCAACATAGACACATGAAAGACCAGATGAACCAATTCCTTTTCTCTAGGAAAATCCAACTCGTAGGCCACCTTATCAGTCCTTCTCATCACTTTATAAGGACCCGCATATCTAGTTCTTAACTTTACCTTCTGACTAAAATGGATCACACCCTTCATGGGTGACACCTTCAAGTAAACCCAATCACCAACCTTGAATTCAAGATCCCTTCTCATCACATCGGCATAAGACTTTTGGCAACTTTCGGCTATTTTCAGCCTTTCTATAATCATCCTTACCTTCTCCGTAGCATCCATAACTATATCCGAACCCAATAATGCCACCTTTCCAACCTCAAACCACCTAACTAATGATCTGCAATGTCTATCATAGAGAGCCTCAAAAGGAGCCATACCATTACTAGTATGATAGCTATTGTTATATGCAAATTCAATAAATGGAAGATGATCATCCCAACTACCCTTAATCTCCAATACACAATCCCTAAGCATGTCCTCAAGTGTTTGGATAGTTCTTTGAGATTGGCCATCCGTTTGAGGGTGAAAGGACATACTAAGCTTTACCTTGGTACTGAGACCTCTTTGGAAGGACCTCCAAAAGTGTGAAGTAAATTGTGCACCATGATCCAATATGATGGACAAAGTAACCCCATGCAACCTCACCAATTCATGAATGTACAATCTAGCATAATCTTCAGCCTCATATGTAGTCTTAACCAGTTGAAAGTGAGATGATTTTGTCTTTTTATAAACCTTAACCCATATGGAATCAAAACCCTTTCAAGTATTGGGCAACCCAACCACAAAATCCACATTAATCTCTTCCCACTTCCAAGTAGGAATCTTTATGTCTTGGGTTAGGCCACCTGGGCTTTGATGTTCGGCTTTGACTTGTTGGAAACTATGGTAACCAGAATCAAATTTGGCAATGTCCCTCTTCATACCTCCCCACCAATAGACCTTTCTCAAATCCCTATACATCTTAGTAGACTCGGGATGAATAGAGTAAGAAGAACCATGAATCTCATCAAGAATATTTTCCTTCAATCTATCAGTATAAGGCACACATAACCTAGCTCGGTACCTAAGGGCACCACTCCCCCTTGGGAGAAAACCTCCACCTTACCATCTTTTACCAATGCCTTCAATTCCAAAAAAGCGTGGTCAATATCTTGCTGAGCATTCACCTCCTCTACCAATGAAGATTTAGAACCATCAACAATAATAACACCACTATTATCAATCTCTTCTAACCTAATCCCCAATCTAGCCAACCGATAGGATCTTCTTAGACACCTCTATGTCACTATCATCAACATGAGCTAGGCTACCCATCAACACCTTACTCAAAGCATCTTCCACAACATTAGCCTTACTGGGATGATAATGTACACTCATATCATAATCCTTAAGAAGTTCTAATCATCTTCTTTGCCTCAAGTAGAGATATTTTTGGGTGAAGACATATTGGAGGCTCTTATAATCGGTGAATACATCAGCATACACCCCATACAAGTAGTGATGCCAAATTTTCAATGCAAAGACCAAGACAACCAACTTAAGATCATGGGTTGGATAGTTATTTTCAAGCACTTTGAGTTGCCTAGAAACATAGGCTATGACCTTACCATTTTAAATTAGAACACAACCCAAACCAACACTAGAAGCATCAAAATACACCACCAACCCCTCTAGCCCTTCCGATAGTGACAATATAGGAGCGGACACAAGCTTATCTTTCAAAGTTTGGAAGCTCTTTTCACACTCATCAGTCCACACAAGCTTAGCCTTACTTTGGGTCAATTTTGTCATGGGAGAAGCAATAGAAGAGAACCCATTCACAAATCTTTGGTAGTAACCTGCTAAGCCCAAGAAGCTCCTATTATCTGAATGTTCTAGGCCTATTTCTAATCACATCCATCCTTTTAGGATCCACCTTAAGACCATCCTTGACATCACATGACCTAGAAAGGCAACTTCTTTCAACCAAAATTCACACCTCTCTGCAATACTACCCTCAAATGACCCATATGCTTCTCCTCACTACGTTAATAGATCAAAATATCATCAGTGAAGACAACAACAAATGAATCAAGGTAGGGTTTGAAGACCCTATTCATAAGATCCATAAAGATAGCTGGTGCATTGGTCAACCCAAAGGACATCACAACAAAGTGTAAATGCCCATGCCTAATCCGAAAGGTCATCTTAGGAATATCACACTCCCTCACCTTCACTTGATGATACCCGGACTGAATATCAATCTTAGAGAAGTGGCTAGCCCCTTGCAATTGGTCAAACAAATCATCAATTCTTGGAGGAGGATACTTATTCTTGATAGTGACCCTATTAAGTTGCCAGTAGTCAATACACATTCGAATTAGACCCATCCTTCTTCTTCACAAACAATACTGGTGCACCCCAAGGTGATTGGCTAGGCCTAATAAAACCCTTTTCCGACAAATCTCTCAATTTGTCCTTCAAATCCTTTAACTCCGCTGGGGCCATACGGTAAGGGGGAATAGAAATGGGTTGAATTTCAGGGAGGAGGTCTATGCCAAAATCTATCTCCCTTTCGAGAGAAACACCGGGTAGGTCATTTGGAAATGCATCAAGAAACTCATTTACAACCAGAAATAACTCTATCGGAATGACCTTGGACTCAACATCCCTATCCCTCACAAGATGATATAGATACCCCTTGGAGATCAACTTACAAGCTTTAATGCATGAGATGAATCTACCCTTGACTACCATATCATGACTCTCCCACTCAAGGATGGGTTCATTTGGAAATTATAGCTTAACCCTATGAGTTCTACAATCAATGGAGGCATAGTATGCATACAACCAATCCATCCCAAGAATGACATCAAAATTAACCCTGTCCAACTTAACATGATCACAAGGTAATATTTTATGCAAGATTCAAATGGGACAATTTCTATAGACCTTCCTAGCAACAATAGATGCACCAGGAGGAGTAGACACCTCATGTGACTCACACAATAATTTGGGCTCAACATAAAATATTTTGGCAACAAAGTGGGTAACAAAAGAAAGAGTGGCACCAAAATCAATCAATGCATACATATCAAAAGAAAAGACTTTTAACATACTGGTAACAACATTGGGCACCTCATTAATCCCTTGTCTCCCCTGTAAAGCATAAAACTAATTGTGCCTTGGGGCACCATCTTTTTTGCCACCTCTCCCCAAAGGAACTGTATTAGCACCTTGTGGATGAACCTCCTTACCCTTGTTGTGGTTTCGAGTGCAATCCAACATCTTATGCCCAACTTCCCCATACCCATAACACGCATTAGCATCCTTCAAGCATGGGTCACTATGACCTTTACCACATTTCGGATACCCACCATTAGGAACCACACCCTTAACACCTTGGGCCCTTGGAAAATCATTAGCAAACCCTCTTATGGAATGCAGGAGAATACCTTTGGCCTTGATGCAACCGGCCACCCTTTGGATTATGGAACTTTCTCTCAAAACAGGCACTCTTGGCCTTATGGCCCCTTCTCTTCCTCAACTTCTCCTCCTCCATTTGTTTGGAATAGGTCATCAAATGGGATAAAACAATGTCACGAATCAACATAGTGGACCGGCTTTCCTCACTCACCAAGTCAGAAACACCCATCACAAATTTATTCATCCTAGACCTTGAGTTGGCCACCAAGTATGGAGCATATTCTAAAAGTTGGTTGAACTTAAGGGTGTACTCCCTTACTCTCATAGACCCTTGTCTTAAGTTCATAAATTATACTAATTTGGCTTCCCTAAGCTCAAGAGGGAAGAATCGATTAAGGAAAGCCGCTTTGAACTTCTCCCAAAATACCATATTGTTGACCGCCTTCTCTTCTTTCCATTGGCTGTGCCATATTTGTGCTACCCCTTTGAGGTGGTTGGCCGCCAACTCTGCCTTATCTTCCAATTTCACACCCATGATAGCCAAAATCTTATAAACCTCATCAATGAATTCTTGAGGGCCCTCATTCAACTTTGGCCCATAGAATTATGGGGAATTAATCTTCATGAAACTCTCACCTGAGAAGCCAGTGTAGGAGCATGAGGGTCTTGGACCCCTTGGTTGGCTTGGTTAGCCACAACTTGTGTAAGTAAAGCGAGAGCATTCTGAAGCTCACTATGAGTCATTGTTCCTCGGGTGTGCGGGCTCTTCTTCCTCTTCTATCAGGCCGGATCTAGCATAGCAAAGGAAAATCGTTAGGGGCAAAACCTTACCTCAACTTCTATAGCAGAACTAGTGTAAGAAGAAAGGAAGCATTTCCTAAATACCTCATAGCTTCTAGCTTATAGTTATGGTGCACAACACAACCATGAACAAGACTCTAATCAACATAGTGTGTTGGACGCCGAGGACCTAGCAACCTAGTGCTCTGATACCAAGTTTATCACGACCCAAGCCTAGGGCCTGGACATGACACGACACATGGGGATCCCTACAAGCCTCTTAACATAAAGAATAGTATAAATAAGCCAAAATTTTTTTCATAATTTCATTTTTTGATCATAAATAATCGCCAACAAGAATTTGGTTCTTTTTATGTACTTTACATTAATAAATCTGCAAATCTAGAAATTCATTTCTGGCAATTGAACCTTCTTGACTGTTTCTTTTTAAGAACCAAAAAGATTTTGCCAAATTAACAGATGCCAAAAAAAAAGTCCTTGGACACGTAATGAATCTTGAAGGACTATTTCTGCATCTCTCTGACCAAATCTGTCTACATTAGGATTACCCGTTAATAGTTGATCAATTTTGATGGATTCACAAATCTTGGTCAAAAATTCATGCTAGAAAATTCAATGTAAAACTATCAATAGATACTTGGTAACACCCTCAAGCTATATACATCAAATCCCTTTATGAAATCTCACAATAGATCTTAGATTCATAGTTTAAAACATGCTAAAACTACCATAATTTCATGAAATGCAAACATAGTATGCAGTGAAATTCATAATAGATAAGACCTATGAGTAAATCAACTTTAAATCATGCAATTTTAGGTAAAAGAGACTTGGGTATCATGTGTGAAAGGAACCTATGAAAGAAATCCATATACCTTGACTTTGGAGAATCCTTGAAGAAGATTGGAGATGGAGACTTGAAGCTTGAATGAGAAGCTTAAGATCCGGATGAGTTTTTGAGGCATGAAATTTGGGGATGAAATATTGTATAAGTGTTTGAGAAGGTATTTGGGAATGCGTTGAATGATATGACTATGAAATAACACTAAGTATAGGGATTTTCACATATGGTAAAAGAAAACTTAGGCCTAAGACCCAAAGGCCTTGGACCGATATAGAAAATTGTCCACAAAAGTACATAGAATCTGGAAATCACATTTTTGCGATTTTCAAATTTTGCTACGGTTGCTCTTACATCAGGATTAAACCCATTTTTCACTCAATTTGATCCCCTGAAAAAGAATATAAAGTAAGATTTTTGATATCACATACAAATTTTGAGATATATAAAAATTACGATTCTGGGCACTCTAAGGCACATTTCGGGCACTTTTTGGGGTCGTTTCATAGATATATCAGAGGAGACTATCTGCCATGTAATTTTTGGTCCTGATTACCATGTATGCAGGTCTACAACAGAGTTTGATCACAGGTTGGGGATGGCTCGGAACTCATTGATTATGAAGGATCCTAAGCATAAGACCTCACTTTTGAGATGGGTTGTCAGTTATATTACGGACTAGGGTCCAAAGCCTACTTGGATCACCACCCATAGGGATCCCAATGTCAAGGCTTTACTCTCTTTCCTCACCAAATTTTGGTGGGCGATTGTTGGATCCCGTATCTAGCCTACTCTGACGGATAATACATTGACACCATATCATGCGATATTGGTTGCCAGCATCTTGGATGGCTCGGAAATTAATTGGGATTGACTCATAGCAGAGTAGATTCATGAGTCAGCACTCAAGAGGGCCACCTCTATCCCATTCCTGGTTTTGGTCTACAATCTCTGTTTAGAGTCACGGGTGGAGATATTGCACTAGTTGGACCAGCTAGTTGAGGCCCAACATACTTTGGAGCCCAGCCAGATAAAGGTTGATGAGAACCTAGTGGCAACCTGGCGAGAACAGCCTCTACCACCACCACAGATGTTCACCACGAAGCCACCACCTGAGAATTCGACAACTGCCACTACTACTACTACTATTGCTACTACTACTAATGAGAGACCCCAATAGGCTGAGGTATTCAATATTGAGAAGGGTCTTACTACAGCTACTCCGGCACTAGAGGCCACCACTTCTCAGCATTCTACACCTGGCATGGTTTGTGTGTCCGCTGTTTCTATTCAAGCTATGGTGCAATGATTATCATATACTAAGGCCTAGTTATCTCAGCTTATCTAGCAGCTCAGGCCATGGGTTCGGTAGGTGATTGCAGATTTAGAGGAGCAGAGCTGGGGCATTCACCATCTCTAATATTCAGGAGCATGTTTCTAGAGTGGACGTCTGCATCGATGCTTTTGAGGAACGAGGTTAGAAGAGGTTAGCCAAGGCCCAGCCTTCAGATTTATCAGCCGTATGTCAGGAGATCGAGAAGCTTAGGGCTGACATGATATCATCATTTGCAGCGCCTGTGACACTACTAGAGACTATATCTCCGGCGCCACTGTTTGATTTATTTACCTCTGTGGAGCCTACACAACCTTCCTTGGGGGAGTGCCTTTGCATAGATAAGTACCCTGTTGAGAGGAATATATGTGCAAAATGCTTTGAGGATGATGATAGGGATGAGGAGGATGATCTCGGGTTGGCTTTAAGGATATCGAGGCATGATGAGGAGTTGAGGATAACTTATGAGCATGATTAGTTGAGGGGTATTGGCCCCTCCGAACAGAGTACAACAATTAGGAAACTACCTCGCAGGAGGGGGATGGCCAGACTCAGCCACAAACTGGCGCTTAGGAGATGAGGTATGTTTTTTGTCCCTACTTATTCTATTTTTGCTTGATTGGGTGCATTGGGGAGAATGCAAAATTCTTTTGATGGGATGTGGGTAGTTATGGACCTTAGTGAAGTCTGAATAACTTATGATCTAATAACTACTCCAAATTTTGATCCCGAGGTTTTTTTGCCAATGTTTTTTTCTCATTGATATTTAATTTTTGTTGAATCGACACGTTTAGGATGTTTAGATAATATTTGTAGCATATAGTACTAGTACTTATGACATATAGTATGTTTTACGTTATGTTTTGAAAATTGGTACCTATGAAAAATTTTGATTAATAGTTAAATAGCAACCATGCATATTTGGGTGTTTGGAAATATTTGTTCTGATATGTGAGGATAATTGAGAGATGAAGCATGATCTATGAGTTTCTTGTTGATAATGTGTGCAATGCCATGTGAGTGTGAGCTTATTTTGATAAATTGGTGCATTTTGTGCTAATTCAGAACTTGCCCTATTACTCCAAGTTAGATTCAAGATTAAATGGATTGGGAAAGGATCTTAGGCATTTATTCTTTAATTAGCCCATTTTAGCCTAAAAATGACCAACCTATTGAAGTTTTATCCCTTGTTCCAAATATTTGAGCCTTACATGTACCAATTCTTTCAAAATTACCTAATTAGCCTAACCGTGTCTAGTGTAAAACATTGAAATAGGCCCTAGTCTGTCCTTGAGCATTGTGAAGCTTGATTGAGGCGAAAAGCCTAAGTTAAGGGTGGCTACCAAAAGTGGCCCTAGTTTGGGAGTTAGATATTGTGTACGCCAATACAGGCTAAAACCCTAGGTTGAGGGTGGCTGGTGTAGGGGAAAAAATGACAAAAATAAGCTAGTGAGTTTGGAATGAGGAGAAAAAGAAGAAAATCATGTACCACATGTCAGAAAAAGAGAAAAATGCCTTGCAGTGAGCACAAAAAGCAAAATGAAGTGTAAAAATGAGGCAAAAGCTGAAAACCCGAAAAAGCTTGAATGTGGAAAAAGGGAAGATAAGGTGAAAATATTAGAGTTGCTAAGGTCAAAGTGATAAAAACATAGTTCAAGGATGGCTTTTAGTCACTATTTTTTAAAAATGCCATACCAAAGTCCCTAAGCCTACGTTACAAGCCTAAAAAGTCTTAAAGTGATCCTAGTCCATTTGGTTGAAAATCTGATTCATGAATATAGGGGCAAACCTATGGTATTAGTCATTGTGCATGAACATCCTTTGTGAGAGTGAGTGCGTTTGCATAGTCACAAAGCTAAATTCGAAATCATCATTGAGTGTCAAAAATGGGACTTCTTTTTGTGAGGGCACTTGCATTGCATTGTTAGCATTTGACTTATTAAGTGATTGTGAACTGTTGGTATTCCCTTGCTTGCCATAGTTGTGTTGTCAAATGCACAATGTGTTTTAATTTGCTAAATAGCTATCTGATCTTGTTTTACAAAGTTGGTATGGGTACCTGAGTTTGAATTGTATGTGATGTATGCTATTGGGTTGAGATCTGTGAGTTACTATATTGTTTATATAGATTGAGTCTTTGCTTGAGGACAAGCAACAATTTTAAGTTAAAGGTGTTGATGTGCTATCAAAATACAACACATTTGATGGTTTACGTGACCTTTTATGAGTCGTAGAGTGGGTTTATGAAGACTTTTAATAAAAGATGAGATCAGAAGTTCAGCTATATCGGACTTCTATATGAGTCATAGATCACTCTACGAGTCATATAGAGTGATTTCGTGAAGAATTCCGATGAAGGACTAGTTGATGCAAATGAAGTCTACGAGAGTGCAATATGAGTCATGAATAAGTCTATGACTCATAAAGTGGATTTGTAGTAGTGAAGTCCAAAATCTCAACAGTTGAATACGAGACCCCATCACGCCTCATAAATCAGTTTATGAGTTGTAAATGCCTATCGTCAAAAGTCACCAACCAATTTTTTCATTTTTTAAGGTCTTGTTTGTAAATACTCTAAATATTAATTTTAGGTCATTATTTAGGGGAATACAGTAGAGGACGTCATTAGAAAGTACTTTTAGGGTTTTGTACTTGGAGACTAAATATTGGAAAGGAGAATACACTTGTTGATTCATTGTATTTTCAATTCTTGTGATTCTCAATATATTTTGGATTTTCTTGTTCTTCAACTCAATTGGGTAACTGATTAATTATGTTTTTTCAATTCATAGTTTCTTCATCTACCCATATAATGAATAGCTAAATCCACAACTTTTGAGGTTGTAGGAACCATGAAGATCTAACCAAATAAACCTGGATAATTTACGATTTTTGGAATAGGTATTTGTATGTATTAATTGATTCTCTTCGTTTTGTATGCTTTCTAGTGGGGGCCAACATTAAAACTTTCCTAGTGTTACCTTCTTCACCTAGATGGTAATGAATAGGAAAAGAGATTGATTAACAGGATTCTTTGATGTGCTCTCGTCTAATCAACCGAACTAGACCAAAGAAAGGTTGACTCAGACTATGGGTAATGGTTAGTATTGCACACTATGGAGATGGGCCAAGTCACATAGTGAAATTCGCCTCTCAATTTTGACCAAAAGGCTTGGCGAACTTAAATTGTCATCCTACATGCTATACTCTAGTTGAGAATTGGTTTATCCGTGGAGATTAAATTGGTGAATCATGGGGAACACAATACCAAGTTTCTCTCCATTATTGATTGTCTCTTGTTATAGGTAGTTTGGTTCAGTTACTAACCAATTATTGCAAACCCCCCTTTCTTGGAATTGAGCTGTTAATTACTTGAATTGCGTATTGGTGAATTCTTTGTTAGTCTCCATGTTCTCTGTGAGTTTCAACCCTAACCTTGGTTAGGTTTAATATTTGACAATGTCTGCTTTATCCTCCAAAAGAGAGGTGTAACTTGGGTGTGATCGCAATCCCAGCCTACCTAATGTTTAATGGCTCCAACACCAAAGCTTCCTCCTTCCATTCCCCAAAAGCTAAAAAAGGAGGATGAGTGGTTCCAAAAGTTTATTGGGCTTCTGAAATAGGTACAAATTAACTTACCTTTTATTGATTTTTCATAGGGGATCCCGAAGTATGCTAAATACGTGAAGGACATGGTGGCTAACAAGAATAGGTTGGTTGAGTTCGAGACTATGACACTCACTAAAGAGTGTAGCAACAGGATCTTGGAGAAAAAGCTACGTTTCCGACTAAATTAAATGATCTTGGAAGTTTCACTAATCAAGTTGTGGGTTGGAAATTGTTTAAATGCCCAGGGGATGTGTGATTTGGGAGTGAGTATCAATCTCATGCCCATTTCTATGTTTTGAAAGTCGGGTCTATGAGATCCTAAGCCCACGACCATTTTATTACAGCTGGCAGATCATTTGGTGGCAAGACCGGATGGCATTATATAGGATGGCTTAGTCAAAGTAGGGTCCCTCATATTCCCCATGGACTTTGTCATCCTAGAATTTGAATTGATCCAAAGTTTCCGTTCATTCTGGGATGCCCATTCCTAGCAAAAAGAGGAGCATTGATAGATCTTACAGTAGGGCAGCTAACTATGCACGCTTATGATAAGTGTGGAAGTCTTTGATGTCAACTAAGCTTTGAAGTTGCCTGCTGCATATGAGGATTTGACAAGTATCACAGTGTTAGATACAGAGGTTACAGTTAGTCATGTTGAGATCAATGATCCTCTAGCCAAGGTGTTGTTGAATCAAGGGCTAGTTGATGACGTTGAAGCAAGAGAAATTGAAAGTGTGCTGAATAATCATAATGTCAGCATGCTAAAGAAAGTGGTTGAGCCCTTAAATAGAGTATTAGGACCACCACCCAAGCCCTCCGTCTAACAATCCCCTCAACTAGACTTGAAGTCATTGCCGCCACATCTCGATTATGTTTTCCTTGGAGAAAATAACACTTTATTGATAATCTTATTTGCTTTATTGTCTACAACTTAGGTGGAGGTAGCTGTTGTGGTGCTGCACAGGTGGAAATGAGCAATAGGTTGGAAAATATCAGACATTCATGGCATCAACCCATCCTTATATATGTATACAATCTTCATGGAGCAGGGCCATGAGGAAGTAGCCTAGCCACAATGAAGGTTGAACCCCATTATGAAAGAAGTGGTGAAGAAGGAGGTGATTAAGTGGCTAGATGTGGACATTATCTTTCTAATCCAGATAGCAAGTGGGTGAGCCCGGTACAATGTGTTCCAAAGAAAGTGGGAATGAAAATTGTTACAAATGAGAAAAATGAGCTCCTTCCAACCAGAATAGTGACAAGAAGGAGATATGTATGTACTACATAATGTTGAATGATGCCACCTAGAAAGATCACTATCAAGTTTCTTTCATTGATCAAATGCTGGATAGGCTAGCAGAGCAAGAATACTATTGTTTCTTGGATGGGTACTCGGGGTATAATCATGAAACGACCCAATGAAGTGCCCAAAAATGTGCCTTAGAATATCTAGAATTTTAAATTCCATATCTCAGAATTCGTACGCGATATCGATGATCCGACTTCATATTCTTGTTCAGGGGGTCAAAATTTGGGGAGAGAGGGTCTAACCCCGATTTAAGAGCAAAAGATTAGCAATTATGATTTTTTAAGTGACAAATTCCAGCGAGCAATATGTTCCTCTAGCGTGACATGCCAAGGGAGCGCAGATAAAGAGAAGTTGTCTTTGCGTCCTCTCGCGACGCAGAGAGGTGTATTTTTGTGTGCAGTGATTTTCTGTGCATTAAAGACTTTTAGGTTTTGGGACTAACTTTTCCATAACGTATTTTTACCTATACTTAGCCTTATTTCACCCTCATATCATCCAAAACATTTCTCAATACTCGCTCAAACACTTCGCCATATTTTTACTCCCGAAATTCACGTCTCAAACCTTCATCTGGAACTAAGGTTTTCCTTCAAGGTTCTTCTTCAAGCTTCAAGTCTCCATGTCCAATTTTCATCAAGTGCATCTCCAAGTTAAGGTATGTGGGTTTGTTTAATGGGTTCCTTTCGCCAATGATACCCAAGCCTCCTTTTACTCAAATTGCATAATTTAAAGTTGATTTACAAATGAATCTTGTTTATTATGAAATTCACTGCACACTATGTTAAGGCTATGTGAAATTGTGACTGTTTTGATATGTTTTGAGCTATAAATCTTGGATCTATTGTTAGACTTGAGGAGATATTTTGATTTATGTTGCTTGAGGGTGTTGCAAGGTGTTGATTGATGTTTTTACAATGGATTTTCTTGCATGATTTCACCTCTATATTTCATGATTTTATACTAGAATTACACACCCTCTAAGTGTTTGATGAAATGTGAGGATGTGGTTTCTTGAGGAGCTGAAGATCCAAAGCATGAGATATGATATGATTGACTATATGATGATAATATGAGCTTATTTATATGATATAGTCTATATAAAGTGTTGCATTAGACCATACCCAATCTGAAGGGACAAGAGCCTAAGTAATCGAGGTGGGGGTTACTGATTTGAAGGTAAATTTCAAAAGGTTGGTAGATTTTGTCAAACGCCAAGGACCTTCTTATGCTACTAATAGGGGGTTAGCCAATGAATTCCCTAGGCCTCAAGGTGTTGGTGGGGTGGCTCATATTGATGTGTTCCCTAAATATGGAAGGAGCTATGGAGGCTCGTGTTTGAGAGGCTCTAATACATGCTATGAATATGGGGAACTTGGTCACAATAAGGGGGATTGTCCAAGAAACCGTGGCAAGGGACAGGGTGTTAATGTGGTTCCATTGGGTAGAGGTGGTCCTCAAGCAGTTGCCCTGAGGTACAATCGGTTTTAATGCTCTACATGGGAGGCAAGGGGTTGGTGAGATTCCCGATGTTTCTAGTATACTAAAAATCTTTGACTTTGATGTATATGCTTTGATTGATTCGGGTGCCACCCTTTCATTTGTTAAACCTTTTGTTGCTAAAATGTTCCATGTTGACCCCGAAATGTTGCATGAGTCATATGAAGTGTCTACTCCTATTGGTGCCTCTATTGTTTCTAGGAAAGTTTATAGGAGTTGTCCTATTTATATGTTGCATAAGTTTTTGCCTTGTGATCTTGTTGAATTAGACATGGTAGATTTTGATGTCATTCTTGGGATGGATTGGTTGCATTCCTACTATGCTTCTATTGATTGTAGAACCCGAAGGGTCAAGTTTCAGTTCCCTAATGAACCCGTGTTTGAGTGGAAAAGTCTAGATGTGGTAGTCAAGGGTATATTCTTCTCATGCATTAAAGCCTATGAGTTGATCTCTATGGGGTGTCTTTGTTATCTTGTGATGCTTAGAGGTGTAGAGTCTAAAGCCCCTTCCATAGAGTCAGTTCCAGTTGTAAATGAGTTTGTCGAAGTCTTCCCAAATGACCTTCCTGGTGTTCCTCCCAATAGGGAAATATATATTGGTATAGAACTCCTACCTGATACTCAATCTATCTTTATTGCCCCTTATCGTATGGCCCCGACGGAGTTGAAGGAGCTAAAGGAACAATTGAAAGATTTGTTGGAAAAGGGATTTATTAGACCTAGTCAATCACCTTGCGGTGCTCCAGTGTTATTTTTGAAGAAGAAGGAAGAGTCATTTAGAATGTGCATTGATTACCAGCAACTCAATAGGGTCACCATCAAGAATAGGTATCCTCTTCCAAGGATTAATGACTTGTTTGACCAATTGCAAGGGGCTACCTTCTTCTCTAAGATTGAACTTTGGTCCGGGTATCATCAAGTGAGCGAGAGGGTATGACAACCCTTGGGGAAGGATGCCACTTTTGTACATTTTAGGTTTGCATAACACTTGGTAACATGCAAGAATTTAACACATGCCATATTAATCATAACTAATTAATGAATTCAAATAGTAAAAGGTATAGGATCCTATTCTAGAGATCGTCAATTCGAGTTCTAGTTCAAGTTTAAAGCGTAAGCATCTTGCACAATAATTTCAACCACTATTTTATGCAATCTTTATACATTGCTCATATTACTGTAGTACCTGTTGAACACTCCATTTGACATAATCACCACAAAATAATGGTTAATGTAACATTAAAAACATACTAGCCAGCTCCAATTTAACTAGACAAGCAAAACCTTAAGTTATAACCCATGTTTTATAATTTACGCATGCCTTTCTTATTTATACATGCATATGCAACAGGAAAATCAAGTACTTATCCCAAACTACTATGATATATATATATCCAGATGCAAATGTGATCTTGTGGAAAGTTCCCAAAAAATCATCTTCTGCCATCCTCAAACATCAACTCGGTATGCTTCTATGATAGAAACAACTATGGCTAACACGTGAAGATTAGTGGTGTAAAGCTAAAAATAGAACCCTTTATATTTTTCAATTTATCATTGTTAAGTCGAGGGCGACACAATTGGAATATAGTAAATAAACCAGTAAACAAATATATCAATAATATCAAGTGACATATTTAAACATCGAAGTGTCAAGAGTTCTTAGAACAATTTTTACAAGACATTTAAATGCCGAGTTTAGCCCAATATGTATGTCACACCATCACACCAAACATAATCAAGTATCAAGAAGGATCGAAGCCCTGTATCAAGAAGGATTGAAGCCCTGTATCAAGAAGGATGGAGACCCAATTTTCAAGAGAACTAAGAACTATATTAAGAGTGGTTTCCTAGTTCGTGCATAAAATGGATTGCTTCCATCCATGAGGCGAACCAAAAATCCACAATTAAGATGGCAATTGTTCCAAACAGGAGGCATGCCAATGGTGACAAAGTCACAGCCACAAGAAGGACAAAGTCTACAATGATGTCAAGTGATCAGACAATTCATACAAATGGGCATATTAAACAAGTTCCTTGTGAGTCCCAAAATATATCAACATAACCAAATAAAATGACAAGAATGTAGCTGAAATACCAAGATAACATTGAAAATGTACCTGCAATTGACAAAGGCACAAGAATAAGTTTTTACATGAACATAGAACTTTTAGCATGCAACTGACCCTACAAATTTCAAGTCGTAGATCAATACGACATTCATTTTTTTCAATCAACTTCCTTAAGATTGTACAAGAGTGTGAGTACCTTAATACTCATTTACATGCCCATTTAACATTCATCACTTTTAACAGGTAGCCACTTACAAGAGAAACGCCAAAACTGAGTCCTATTTTTACAAATCAGGCTTTTCTCGACAGTTTCACTGCCTTGCAATGCAACTTGATTTCGAATTGGTACATGGACAAGCTAGTCTTTCAAGTCTACATGAAAACTATAGGTATATGAATATATGTTGCACATATTCAAGAATTACTTCAAAACACCCTTTGTAGGGATTTCTATGTCAAACCCTGGACAAAACTTTTCCTAAATTGCGTCTACTATTTTGAATCCATAACTACTAAATTAGGTTCCAAAATAATCATAATAGTTGTAGATTTATGTCTTGAATTTTCAAAGAACTAAGAATCATCACAAAATACAGCTCACATCAAGATCTGTTGAACTACTAACAACCGCACATAAAAGACTTCTCTGACAGAAAACTAGTCAGAACTTTCACTGTGTTCCACACCTTCTTTTGATACCATACAACCAGATTTAGATGTTTATATAAACATAAAAATTGTAGGTATGTCAATTAACTTTCCAAAACATATTTACACACTAAACTCACAACTATATATACATTTCGACCTCCTACCAAAGGATAGGGAATTTCTCAACTTTTCTCCAAGGGACTCATTTTTTTGTGTGTGGTCTTGAAAACTAAGGATAGGAGAGAGTTTATGAGGTTTGATAAGGTCCATAAAATCAACTTACTTTGGGGGAAAACATATTTTATGTTAAAAGAGTCTTAAGAGAAAAAGGTCCAATAAGGTGGCTGCACAAGTCCCCTTTTTCCATTCCTTATTTATTTTGTCCACATATAATACTCACTATTAAGCCTTGTTTAATATATCCAACTACACAAAAAAAAAATAATTTGCACTAGGACAACCCCACCCTCAAGAAAATCAATTACTTTAATGACACAAACTTAAGTCAAAAGGTTGTGAAGTAGGGATTGGTTTTATCTCAAGGGGATATTTTTTTGAAAGTGAATACATTAATTAATAATAGGGGCATTACAGATGGAGTGTGATATTCCCAAAATGGCCTTCTAGACTAGATATGGGCATTACGAGTCTATTGTGATGTCATTTGAGTTGACTAATGCACCTGCATCTTCATGGACCTAATGAATAGGATATTCAAACCCTACCTTGATTCCTTTGTTGTGTTCTTCATTGATAACATTTCGATCTATTCACATATTAGGGAGGAGAATATGGGGCATTTGAGGGTTGTGTTACCAAGATTGAGGGAGGAAAAATTTTATGCCAAGTATAACAAGTGTGAATTTTGGTTGAAGGAGGTTGCATTCTTGGGTCATGTGGTGTAAGGGGATAGCATAAAAGTGGATCCTAAGAAAATCAATGTGATCAGAAATCTAGACCATTGACCCCGTCGAATATTAGGAGCTTCTTGGGCCTAGCAGGTTATTACAGAAGGTTTGTGAATGGGTTCTCCTCCATTGCTTCCGCTCTAGCCAAATTGACTCAAGAAGGTTAAATTTGTGTGGACTGACGAATGTGAGAGGAGCTTCCAAACATTGAAAGACAAGCTTGTGGCCACTCCATATTATCACTATCGGATAGGCTTAAGGGATTTGTGCACTGTGATGCTTCCTGGGTTGGTTTGGGTTGTGTTTTGATACAAAATGGTAAGGTCATACCGTATGATTCTAGACAACTTAAGGTACATGAAAGGAACTACCCTACCCACGATCTAGACTTAGCCACCGTTGTGTTTGCATTAAAGATTTGGCATCATTACTTGTATGGGGTGCATGTGGATGTGTTCATCGATCATAAAAGCCTCCAATATTTATTCACTCAAAAAGATCTCAACTTGAGGCAAAGGAGATGGTTATAACTTCTTAAAGAGTATGCTATGAGTGTGCACTGTCATTTGGGTAAGGCATATATGGTGGCAGATGCCTTGAGTAGGTGTTTATAGGTCGCCTAGCCCATGTTGAAGGTGGTGTTAAGGAGATGGCTAGTGAGGTGCATCAGTTGGCCAATTGAGAGTTAGGTTGGAAGAGGTTGGTGATGAAGGTGTTGTTGTTGATGGGTCTGAGTCTTCATAGGTTAATGAGGTGATAGCAAAACAAGATCTTGACTCCTCCTTGCTTGAATTAAAGTCCTTGGTTAAAGAGGGAAAAGTATAGATTTTCTCCCAAGGGGGAGATGAGGTCCTTAGGTACAAGCAACAAGGGAAGATGAGGCCCCTCCCTATTGTGTCACAAACATCAAGGGGCTTAATGTGTCTTTGGGATCTATTCTAACCAACATTGAAAGGGCACACATATATGAGCTTATCATGACTCGTATATTTGGGTTAGAGATGTTGTGCCAAAATATAGGTGGTAGACCTTCCACCCGCTAGGAACTTGATAATATAGAGGCCCGCTACCCACTAAATTCCTATGCTAAGGCTATTTTAGGTATTAGCCCTTAGGTTTTTCAGCTGGTGGAGGATGAGTGCCCACGGACTCGGAGGATGCTAGGGAGGCCTCGGATTTGGATGAGCATGATATCAAGGTAGATGAACCACTAGTCAATATGGGGGGTAAGTCTATACTTCCTGCTGCCATGGAAGATGATTGAACACCATACTTCCATCTCAGAAGTTACATATGTTTAGAACTGAGGGCAGTTCTTGGTTTAAGTATGGGGTGGGAGTACTCCTATCTATATGCTTTCTTTTCTGTTAATTCGGCCATGTATACAACTAGACTATGCTTTATTTTCTAGTTTGTTGCCATATTTACTTAGTTTGGACATCATCGCATTTTATGGATTGTAATTAACCATTTAATGTTCATATGTGTGAATGTTGAATGGCTGTAGTTATTGTGAATGTGCATGGTATTATTTTAGTTATATTCTTTCTGTGGTATGTGGATGTTTAGGAAGTTGTCATAGTTGAGTGACGGGGCCCTGTAATGGATGAATGATGACCGTCCTAAGAGTTCTCATCAATGTGGAGTTTCATGTAGAGTGTTGGTAGAAGTATAAAGGACATAGTACATACTGGGTGTGAATCTAGGACAATTGATGCAACTGAACTCTGATGTTGAAACTTTGAACTTCATGAATACATGCTTAATGTTGAACTCTTGAGAATGATGTGATGGTAGATTTAGTGTTAGCCTATTGATGAAAGTGTGTCATATGAGAGTGAAAGAGATTGTTAGTCTATGTTGCAGTAGGTTCTAGAACTTGCCCGGTATGTGGACCAACCTAGGCAGGAATAGAACTTAGAGGAAAGGATATAGACATTTCTTTGGTGGCCCAAAATTTTGAACCAACTTTTGACACCTTAATTTAATTGTCCCTAGTCAGTCCTATTGACCCTTAGCCTTTTCTTTGGATAGCCACATTCTAAGCCTAATCCCCTTTTGTTCTTAACCCAAGTATTGATCCTAAATCTAAGAGCTTTAGCACAATAAGACAAAAGGAAGTAAACTTGACTAGGCACCCTGAGGACAAGCTAAAAGAGAGAAGAGAAACTAAAATTAGGAAAATTCAGGACCCTTATACAGTAAGGGTCCACAACCTATCCACATTGTGGACCCATCGCAATGTAAGGTCTACCCAAAAAAAGAAGTTTCTTTCATTATCTATTTATGTACCAAAATATGGTGTCAAGGTAAGGAGGAAGAAAGGTGAAAGAAGAAAAGAGTAATGAAGGCTATAAGCGCTTGGGAACTGAGCCATGAGAGATATACCCATAAATATTACCCACCCATCTTTAGCCTATATTACAACTAAATAAAAGTCCTATATAATCCTTTAACTGAGATTCTGAGTCTGGTGAGGTAATACATTAAGGGCAAGCCTATAGGAATTAGAAGCAACATTCTTTTGGGAGAGCGAGAGTTGAATTTTGTACCTATCTCTCAGCAAGGTTGTGGTGGTGTGCACATGGGTAGTTCTTCTACTGAGGGCATATGATCTTTAGAGGGTGATAACTAAAGGAGTTATTAATAGAAATTCTGCATGAGTCTGCATTGTATCATGAGTGGAAGGTGTTATGTGACTCTACTAAGGGTGTTGAAAGATGTTTGACCTAGTACAAAAAACTCACTTGTGTGATGTACCATTTACATACTACCTAGTGGTCACATGTATGATTTGTCCGAGGAAACACAAATCTCTAAGTGTGGGTGGGGATCTTAGGTGTATTTATATGCTAAATTAGCCAAAATTACCCACGTATGGAGCCTAGCCATAAATCCACAGAGTTTAAGTTTTTAGTGTGATTCAGCTTATTTTGCTAATTTTGATCAACTGCACTTGTTGGTTGTGTTTTGGTTGGTTTTAAGCAGATTGTGCATATCTAGGTTCACATCCGGAGTTGATAAAGGACACAATAATAGAATGAAGTGAAGAAATTAGTAATCTAGTACAAGTACTTGTGTCCGCGTCACGGACCTGTGCAAGCTGAAGAAATGGAGAAAAAGGCGCGAAGCATGAAAATGGTGATAGTCCGCATCACATACTTGTAGATTGGCCAGTCAGAATCAAATGTAGAAATACGCTAAATGTAGCCTAGTCCATATCGGGGACTTCGGAGACGCAAAGGAAAAATCAAGAAATGAGATTTTAAGGCTTATATATAGTTTAGAACATTAATTTTTGTATTGGTTATTTGAGGGAACTGCGAGATAAGATTAAGAACTCCATTTTAGGGTTACTTTGGTTGGTGTTTCATCTTTGATTTCTATTTGTGAATGTTTTTTAGCATTTTTATATGTTTTGGAACAATCATAAGGGGCTAATCTTCCCATATTTTGAGATTGCAGCCATTGACAATGTCTTAGTTCTTGATATTTGCAATTTATGAATGGGTTTCCGCTTAATTATTCTTATATCTCTTTTATCCATGCTTCATAGTCCGGCCAATTGTGGGTAAACTTATTGTTCATTTTTAATTCGAGAGATGTTGGGGTAAATAGGACATAGATTTATAGGGAGCTTGATCATCTAGGAAACTAGGTTTATTCATTTATGGGAGACCAATGACAACAGCCTATACACCTGGCTTGATTCAAATATAGGAAGATAACATTAAAGCATTCTCATTTATCATTTCTATGCCTACTCAATGATATAGTTAGGCTGTCAAATGTGGGTAACCGGTAGAGGCGTACAACCCTTCTTAGGTATTTTTAACCCTGTGAATCAATAATTGGGAAGTCCAGACATAAGTGCAAGTATTGAGTTTAGGATATGCGTTGAAATGGTTACAATTCCAGAATCTTGCATACATTGACATTTCCTTCAAACTCAGTTGATAATAGTTGTCTTAATTAGTTATTTTAGGCTTAACTCAAATTTTTCATCATACCTCAAAAAAACACACGTAACATAACTATATGTGATTTATAATTGAAATATAAATTAAGTCCCTTGGGTTTGATATCCGTCTCCTAATAAGGGCCAGCGTATTACTTGGTTTGACCATGTACACTTGCCTATGCTGGGGAAACAACACAAGTCAAAAGTTATAGTTATTTTAATTTTATCAGATTCATCAACATCTAGCAATATTGATGAAGAAAAAATTAAGAGGTATTCAATTTCTATCCGTGTTTCACCTATGTTTTATGATTTTGTACTTGCAAAATGCAGGTAGATCGACGAGAAATCTTCTTGTTCAATTTTAGTCAAAGTTTTCTCATTTTTTACTATTTTTTCGAGCCGTAGAAATAGTTTTCTATCTTTCTCTCGCACTCTTTCATCAAGGTAAGTCCTTCTTCATTGATTTCAAAAGAATTGTGATTTTTGAGCTTTTAGACCATGTGCATCATTGTAGCACAATAGCTACATGTTCTTTAGATCTACCTGGAATGTTCACTATCCCATGTGCTATTGGACTATTTAACTTTGCATAGGCTTATGTTTTCTAGGTGCTAGCACAATTTTAACACCCCACATCTTACATGTATTAGTTATATGCAAATGAATCATGATATGGTTTGGTCAAATTGGCACCCATTTTGTAAAAGTGCTTGAATCTCCTATTAGAGGGCAATATGTACGTCTAATGCTTAAGAAGATCGAGTGTATGCAAGTTTTAAGTGAAAATTTGAAGAACACGACCCTAAATGAACTGAGAGAATTGAGGTTCTTGCAGGACTTAGGAAGCTAGCAGGTGAGTCACCGACTTGCTTAGCTTAAATTTGCTAGCTAGACGGAGACGAGGCCCGACGCCAAATCTGTCCGAGTCCTTGTTAAGGATGTAACTTTAGCCCATATTTTAGCATCGTAAATGGACAATATTCACAACCCAAGATGTAAAAAGGATCCAAGTACATTTACAATTCACTTGTTGATTTGGGCCCAAACTAAGTGAAGAAAATTAGGAAAATGGACAACCAAGACCCATCAACTTTGAAATCCATTTAGGCCCAATGAGAGGCCCAAGCTGCTGCATCACTAGCTTGATTATATGTGTTAATATGTGGTCAAAATCTCAAGAGAAAGCTGGTCAAAGAGTCCCTTTAAAAGGGCTTACCAAAATCAGCATCTTTAAGTCATTTTTAACTTGGGAAAAAAATCAGCTTTCATAAGATTTTCTCTCTACTCTTTCTTAAGCTTTGCAAAGCAGCCACAATAAGACTTTTAGGGTTCTTAGAGAAGCCCAACACCTTGAGGGTAAATGTAAGTAAGAATACGTATGTGTTTGGCATGGTTTTCTTTGGAAAAACAAGTACTAAGTTGATTATACCTTTGCTGAAATTATTGGACAACATGTGTTCCAAAGGTTGTTGTACATTTTTTCTTGTTTATTTGGAAGCTTTTATCTTTTTTTTTTTTTGGGATTGATTATGAAGGGACTCTACTATTTTTAATGTGTCTTGGTTCTATAATAATGTATAAAGGCTGTTGCACCATTTTTACAGTCCGCAAAAGTGAGTTTTTGTAAGTTATTGTAAATGTATTCTTAGTATAAACTTGTGGGCTGGTAGTTAGGAATTGTTGTTCCGTGACCTCCATCTACTTTGGGACTACTTTTGAACTATTTTAAATTGGATTAATATGTAAGTATGTTATATACAATTTGGCTGAAGTTGAAACATATTTGGGATTGTTGACTTCGAAGTATAGCGAAACGACGTAATGTTATGCTGCCTACTTGTATGTTCTGCATAATTATTATGTGTTGTGCTTTGCGGGCTTTTGTGAGACTGAATGACATTAAAATAAACTTCAAATGATATGTATATGAGAATATATATTATAAAATATGATTAGAGGTGGAAAGTTTGACAGAATACGCGCGGGTTGATATTTACATGCTTGCTGCTCGTGTTTTTTTTTTTTTATGAGATTGTGCTACCAAGATGTTTCTATTGGCTTCTGATGTTAGTTTTATCACCTACTATATTGTAGATAGATATTTGGAGGAAAGGAAGGTTATCTCGAGGTAATAGCGAGGTCGTACAATGATGTATGTAAGGCTAGTCAATTTTATATTACTTGGCATGAAATCTAGATTCTTCCTTAGCACATAAAGGCACTTACCAACTTTGACACAACTATTAACTGTATTTCCACTCTTTCACATGTTCATATGCTCCCATACATAGCCACCTTCAAATCTTCATACATATGTGGATACCAAGTTACATGGGTTCTTGTTGCTAAATAAAGTTCACGAGTTGTTTCATCTCATACACATTTCATTATTTGTGTAACGTACTCTTTTCATTCTAATATTGTCTTGTATGATTATTTAAATGACACATGCTACATCTACAGTCCTACAGCTCCAATATTATGACCACTAAAAGAATCATCTCAAAGATAATTGAAAGATAAAATAAAGTATATTGCTTATTAAAAAGTGGTAACCCAAGGGGTGGAAGAATGACCTAGCAAGGGTTGATCCCATTATGGGGGGTAGCTCAGGGGTTAAAGGAAAATCCAAGCATGGGTGGATCCCGATATAGATTTGCCACCGATCAACTGGTCATTTGTATTACATGTTGAACACAAATTATACAGTAAAGGAAAAGTAATAAAAAACATAAAGAACATGATTCCACAGTATAACTAAAGATTTTCTCTTATCCTTACACTAGTGCATAGTTTCATTTGAGCTGATACTCCATATACAGTATTTCGTGCCTTACATATTCAGTATACTATCTCATACTAACGTCCCTTATGGGGGACCTGCATTTCATGTTGCAGGTACAGGTGCTAGTAGCTCTCCCCAATAGGAGTATAGGATATCCAACTTTTGTTACCAAGCTCCAAGTTACTTCGGAGCTTTGTGTGTCTAGAGCTTATACTTTTGTATTGCATAGTTAATCAAGGCAGAGCCTTTCCCGAACCTTATCAGATGCTTTTCCTTATCTAGAGGCTTTGTAGACTATGTAAATTAAAATGTGGTCATGTATCGCACCTTAGAAAATGTGGCTCCAACAGCCTAGTCATCTGCATTTCCTTTTAGCCTATTATTACTTTCTACTTTCATAAAAGCATGTTAAATACAGATACCCCTTATAATATGTATAGAAGGTGCATAGGTACAGGTTGGTTCTCCCGAGCCTTATCAATAATGGGTGTCAGTCCACCTTAATGGGCTTTGAGCGTGACAAAAGTGGTACAGAGCGGGTCGTCTAGGGAGTCTATAAGCCGTGTCTATGTAGAATCTTGTTTATCAATGTGTTGTGCACCATATTTATAAGAAGGAGGCTATGTGGCATTTAGGAGGTGTCACTTCTGTTTCATTCTTTAGATCCTTCCATAGAGCTAAGTGTAATAGGTGGATTATGTCTAACCTCTATATTGTTTTATACAACTATGCCAGAAACTAGGAAAAACAAAGGTAAAGGGAAGGAAGTAGAAGTGGTGGTAGGTATACCTAGTCACGTGAGACAATGAAATGAGGCTCAAGATAAGTTTTTTTTCATAGACATCTCCAACTCCTCCAGCTCCTGATGAACCAAGAAGTAGTAAAATTACCCCAGAATCACCTATCGATGCTACCGTCCAGGATCGAAGAAATGTAGTCCAACTATTGACTCATATACTTGCTGGCAAAGGCCAAAGAAAGGAAGGCCCAGTTATAGGTGCAAGTGGTGTGAATAGGGCATCTAGCACAAGGATATGTGACTTCCTTAATTTGGACTCTCCATCCTTCACTAGGTCAGATCCTAATGAAGATTCCGAAGACTATATTGATCAGATTCAATGCACTTTAGATGTTATGCATGTGAGTGGTATAGAAGATGTTGAGTTAGCAACATGTAGTTAAAGGGTGTGGCTATATTGTGGTATGAAGCTTGGAAACAATCCAAGGATTTAGATGTACCTCCGACTACTTAGAGGGAGTTCAAAGAGGCATTACTTGACCCTAGTTCTACACAATCATACATCACTCCACTAGTTACTGGGAAGCTTAAGAGATGACCTAAATTATTGAACAAACTATTTGAAATGTCTACACTAACCGGTGAATCTATTATAACTAGAAGGGTTTATTATGACTGTGTAGTAGCTATTTGTGATCGTGACACATTGGCTGACCTTATTGAGTTAGAAATGGTGGAATTTGATGTTATAATGGGTATTGATTGGTTAGCCTCTTGCTATGCCACCGTGGATTGCCGAACTAAGAGAGTGTGCTTCCACTTTCAAAATGAGGTAGTTCTTGAATCGGAAGGCAATATTGGGACACCAAAGGAAGATATATCCAAGGGATATATATTTTATCTAGTTAGAGTGAGATATGGAAGTAGAATCACACACACCTCAATCAGTTCCAGTAGTGAATGAATTTGTTGATGTGTTTCTTGAAGATCTTCTAGGCTTACCTCTAGAAAGAGAAGTAGATTTTGGTATTGACTTACTTCCAGGCATTTAACCTATTTTCATCCCTCCATATGGAATAGCTTCAACAGAATTGCGTGAATTAAAGGAGCAGTTAAAAGATTTATTGGAGAAGGGTTTTATAAGACCTAGTGTGTCCTTATGGGGTGCAACAATGTTATTTGTACATAAAAAGGATGGCACCTTGAGAAGATGTATCGACTATCAAAAATTGAATAGGGTGACAATTAAGAATGAATACCCTCTACCCAGAATTGATGATATATTTGATCAGTTATAGGGTGCTAAATTCTTTTAAAAAATTGAGATCAGGTTACCAATAAGTGATTGTGAAGGAGAAAGATATTCATAAGACAACTTTCAGAGCATGCGATGGTCACTTTGAATTTGTTGTTACGTCATTTAGGCTAGCGAATGTGCCAAAAGTTTTTATGGATTTGATAAACAGAGTATTCAAGCTATTCTTGGATTGCTTGTGATAGTATTTATAGATGATATTTGGTATATTCCAGGTCGGAAAAGGACCATGCAAATCACTTACAACAGGTGTTACAAGTTCTTTGTGATCGTCAGTTGTATGCCAAGTTTTCTAAATGTGAACTTTGGTTAAAATCAGTGGCATTCCTAGGTCATATTGTATCCCAAGAAGGAATAAGGGTTAATTCACAAAATACAGAGGCTTTGAAAGATTGGCTAAGGCCAACAACACCCATGGAAGTTTGGAGCTTCCTAGTGTTGGCAGGTTGTTACAGAAGGTTTTTTGAAGGTTTTTCTTCTATTTCTTCACCTCTAACAAAGGTTACACATAAAGCAACTAAGTTCCAATGGAATGATGCATGTGAAAGGAGCTTCTTAGAGCTGAAAAATAAGCTAACTTCTGCACCTATGCTAATACTTCCAGAAGGCACCAAGGGGTATGAAGCGTATTGTGATGCTTCAGGAGTTGACTAAGGGTGTGTACTGACACAGCATGGTAGGGTAATTGTTTATGCATCTAGACAACTATGACCACATGAGGAAAACTACCCAACACATGATCTTGAGCTAGCAACAGTTGTGTTTGCTTTGAAAATATGGCGCCACTATTTGTATAGGGTTCACATTGACATATATACTAATCATAAGAGCCTGCAATATATGTTTAAGTACAAAGACCTAAATTTAAGATAGTGGAGATGGATAAAGCTAATAAAGGATTATGATGTTGAATTACTTTACCACCCAGGGAAGGCAAATATGGTGGCTGGATCTCTGAGTTTTAAGGAAATCATGAATATTGGTGATCAGGTCGTGGTAAGTCAAGGGGTGCCTAAGGATCAACATCAACTATCCAGTTAAGGAATTCGCCTTCTCAAAATCCCAAAGGAAGGGATTGTTGTGTGTAATATTATAGAGTCTTTGCTGGTAATGGAGGTAAAGTAAAAGAGGTTTGAGGATCTTATTTTAAGATGACTTAAAGACAAGGTGAGTCAGGGTACGATAAAGGGCTTTGACCTTACCCTAAATGGAGTACTTTATCGCGAAAATAATTATGAGTGCTTGATATTAATGGATTAAGAAAGATAATAATGGAAGAAGCCCATCATTCCCGATATTCCATCCATCTAGGATTAACTAAGATGTATCATGACCTAAAAGGAATGTTTTGGTGGGAAGGAATGAAAAAGGACCTTGTAGAATTTTTGGCTTATGTCTAAATTGCCAACAAATTAAAGTAGAACACCAAAAGCCAGAAGGTAATATGCAATGTATAGAGTTTCCAACATGGAAGTGGGATATGATTAATATGGATTTTGTTACTGGGTTGCCTCGCTCATTTCAGAAATTAGATTCCATATGGGTAATAGTTGATAGAATCACAAAGTCAAAACGCTTACTACCAGTTAAAAGTGATTATATAGCTGAAGAGTATGCAAAGTTATATCTCAAAGAGATAGTTAGGCTACACGGTGTCCCAATCTCCATTTTATCTGATTGAGGAGCTTGATTCACTACAAAGTTTTGGAAGTCCTTCCAAAGGAGTTTAGGGACAGAAGTGAATTTGAGTACAACTTTCTACCCTCAGAAAGATGGTTAGGCAGAACGCACAATTCAAACACTTGAAGATATGTTGCGAGCTTATGCATTGGATTTTAAAGGTAGTTGGGTAGACCATTTGCCACTTATTGATTTTGCCTATAATAATAGCTACCATTTAAGCATTAATATGGCACCTTATGAAGCTTTGTATGGAAGGAAATGTAGGTCGCTGATTGGATGGTTTGAAATGGATGAAACGACCTTGCTTGAGCCAGATCTAGTACAAAAAGCCATGGAAAAAGTTAGAGTAATGCAACAACGGCTAGAAACAGCCAAAAGTCATCACAAATCATATGCAGATGCTAGGAGGAGAGGACTGGAGTTCTCAGTAGGGGATTGACTATTTTGGAAGGTGTCTCCAATGAAACGGGATTATGAGATTTAGTAAGAAAGGAAAACTGAGCCCACGTTACATAGGGCCATATAAGATTATTAAAAGGTTTGGGCAGATTGCATATGAACTAGAGCTACCTCAAGAGCTTTCAATGGTTCATCCAGTTTTTCATATCTCAATACTTCGGAAATGCGTGGGTGACCTATCCGATATCACTCCTATTGAAGATGTGCAAGTTATAGAAGATCTCACCTATGAAGAGATACCTATCGCTATTCTAGATCATCAAGTTAAGAAGCTAAGGAATAAAGAAATAGCTTCAGTAAAAGCACTTTGGCGGAACCAGCACGCAGAAGAGATAACATGGGAGGCTGAAGAAGCGATGAGATCTAAGTACCCTTACTTATTTGAAGCTAAAGAGGAAGTGCAACATGTAGAGCTGGGACATTAATAGGTATATGTGTTTGAGTACTTATTGTGTTGTCAAAAAAGTTTGTTTAAGTACAAGTTTGAACGTGGTGAAGCTATCTAATTATTCTAACATTTGAGGACAAATGTCCCTAAGGGGGGAGGATGTAATACCCACATCTTACATGTACTATTTCTATGCAAATAAAACATGATATGGTTTGATCAAATTAGCACCCATTTTTTAAAAGTGCTTGAATCTCCTATTGGAGGGCGATATGTACGTCAACGCTTAAGAGGATCAACTGTATACAAGTTTTATGTCAAATTGAGGAGATCACAACCCTAAAAAAAGTGAGAGAATTGAGTTTCTTATAGGACTTAGGAAGGTAGAAGATGAGTCACCTACTTGCTTAGCTTAAGTTTGCTAGCTAGATGGAGACGAGGCCCGACACCGAATCTGTTCGAGTCCATCTTAATGTTGTAACTTTAGCCCACGTTTTAGCATTGTAAATGGACAATATTCATAGAACTAGTTGAATAATAAAAAAGCCCCAAGTACATTCACAACTAACTTGTTGATTTGAGCCCAAACTAAGTGAAGAAAATTAGGAAAATGGACAGCCAAGGCTCATCAACTTTGATACCTATTTAGGCCCAAGTTAGGGGGCCAAGCTGCTGTATTACCAGCTTGATTATATGTGTTAATATGTGGTCAAAATCTCAAGAGAAAGTCAGCCAAAGAGTATTTCAAAGGGGCTTAAAAAAATTCAACATCTTTAAGTCATTTTTAACTTGTGAAAAAAATCAGCTTCAGACGATTTTCTTTCTACCCTTTCTTAGCTTTGCAAAGCAGCCACAAGGAGAGTTTTAGAGTTCTTGGAGAAGCCCTCACCTTGAGGGTAAAAGTAAGTAAGAATACATATGTGTTTAGTATGGTTTTCTCAGGAAAAATAGGAGACAAAGCTGATTATACCTTTGCTGAAATTGTTGGACAGCACGTGTTCCAATGGTTGTTGTACATTTTTTTCTTGTTTATTTGGAAGCTTTTCTCTTTTTGGTTGGATTGATTATGAAGGGAGGCTACTTTTATTAATGAATCTTGGTTCTATAATAATGTATAAAGGCTCCTGAATCATTTTTATAGTCCGCAAATGTGATTTCTTGTATGATATTCTAATTGTATTCTTAGTACGAACTTGTGGGCTGTTATTTGGGAATTATTATTCCGCGACCTCCATCTACTTTGGGACTATTTCTGGACTATTTGAAATCTGGGTTTGTGTGTAAGTACGTTATATACAATTTGGTTGAAGTTAAAATAGATTTGGGATTGTTGACTTCGAAGTGTAGTGAGATTACGTAATGTTATGCCACCTTTTTGTATATTGTGTATAATTGTTATGAATGTATTGTGGTTTGTGGGCTGTTGTGAGACTAAATGGCATTAAAACAGGATGCACATGATATGTATATGAGAATGCATATTAAACAATATGATTAGAGGCAAAAAAATTGAAAGAATATGTGCGGGTTGATAATTACACGCTTGCTGCCCATGTGTTATTTTTTCTATGAGATTGGGCTACCAAAATGTATCTATTAGCTGCTAATATTAGTTTAATGACCTACTATATTGTAGACAAATATTTAGAGGAAAAGGAAGGTTATCTCTTGGTAATAGCGAGGTCGTACGATGAGGTATGTAATATTACTTGAATTTGTATTACTTGGCATGAAATCTAGATTCTTCCTTGGCATGTAAAGGCACTTACCAACTCCAACACAACTGTTAACTGTGTGTACACTCTTTCACATGTTCATATGCTCCTGTACATAGCCACCTTCAAATCTGCATACATATGTGGATACCAAGTTACATGGGTTCTTGTTGCTAAATAAAGTTAATGAGTTGTTTCTTCTCATACGCATTTCATTACATGTGTAGCGTACTCTTTTCACTGTCATATTTTTTGTATGATTATTTACATATCACATGCTACATTTATAGTTCTACTGCTCCAATATTATGACCACCAAATGAATTATCTCAAAGGTAATTGAAAGATAAAGTAAAGTATATTGCTTATTGATAGATGGTAACCCAAGGGGTGGAAGAATAACCTAGCAAGGGTTGATCCCATTATGGGGGGTAGCTCAGGGGTTAAAGGAAAATCCAAGCATGGGTGGATCCCGATATAGATTTGCCACCAATCAGCTGGTCATTTGAATTACATGCTGTGTACAAATTATATAGTAAAGGTAAAATAATAAAAAGAACATAAAGTAGATGATTCCACTGTATAACTAAAGATGGTCTCTTATCCTTATACCAGCGCATAGTTTCATTTGAGTTGTTACTTCATATATAGTATTTCCTGCCTTACATATTCCATATATTATCTCGTACTGACGTCCCTTATAGGGGACTTGCATTTCATGCTGTAGGTACAGGCAATAGTAGCTCTCCCCAGTAGGAGTACAGGATATCCAACTATTGTTACCAAGCTCCAAGTTACTTCGGAGCTTTGTATGTCTAGAGCTTATATTTTTGTATTGTATAGTTAATCGAGGTGGGGCCTGTCCCGACCCTGATCAGTTGCTTTTCCTTATCTAGAGGCTTTGTAGACTATGTAAATTAAAGTGTGGTTATGTCTCACACCTTAGATAATATGGCCCCAATGACCTAGTAATATGCATTTCCTTTTGGCCTGCTATTACTTTCTACTTTCTTAAAAACATGTTGAATATGGAAACCTCTTATAATATGTGTAGAAGGTGCATCGGTACAGGTTGGTTCTCTCGAGCCTTATCGGCAACGGGTGCTAGTCTGCCTTAATGGGACTTTGGGTGTGATAATGATCTTATGTCCTTTGTAGTGTTTAGATAGTTGGGCATGGAAGCTCCGACATTGACAACATTAAGGCTACTTATGGTTGACTGTATAGTTAAAAGATCTGTGGGTATTTTGTATGATTTTTTCAGTTGGGTTATCTAGTAGATTCTGTTGTCCTTGATTGTTAGGTTAATTTTGAGGTTTCTATCATCCTTGGAAGACCAGTCCTGGCTATTGAAAGATTATTGGGAGACATGGAAACTAGGCGATTGAAATATAAATTGAATGATAAAGAGGTAATTTTCAATGTCTGTCAGTCTTTGAGGCACCCTAATGCTTTATTAGTGATGTTTGTTATTGATTCCATCGACGAGATAAAACTACAGGTACATATTGCGAAAAGATGGTAAATTGAAGCATTAGTGTAACACCTCAAAAGTTGAAAAGTTAGAAGAAAGAGAAAATTGGTTCTGGTGCAGATTCTAGGAGACTCAACTATGTGTCGTAGTTTTATTTACGGCTTATATATGGACTTCGTGGATTAGGTACTGAGAAATAAATTTTTGGGGTCTAACAGGATGAACCAAGTTTGCAAACTGTGATTGGTTTTACAGGCCATATAAGGAGTCTATCGAACACTAACAACACTTAGAAAATTTTGATATCAAAGGAAGTTGTGCAAAAGAAGTTTATAGATTGTAAGCTAGACTATGAGTCATGGTTAGATTTCATAGACTGAGGGTTAGTTTTGAATAGTTGCAACACTTTTCCTATAGACATGAAGGATAGTATGTGGATTGTTTTACGTGTTATAGAGTGAGTTTATGGTTTGAGATCCTGATAATAAAAATTTGGACAACTTTCTATGGAGAAGGTTCTATGAATTGTCGCTGGAACCATGGACCATAGATGACCCTTATGGTTCGTTTCTATTAGCTATATCTTTGGATTATTTTAGTCTTTGCCCATTATTTTAACTCCTATACTACTTTATTTTGCGTTACTTTTAGTGGGACATAGGGATTTGTATCAATCTAAACTCTCATTCACTCAACTCACATCACAATTGAGAATTCGTATCTCTAGAAGTTTCATTCAAGACAAGATTAAGGTCAAGCTAGGATTCTTCAATGCAAGCCATTAATTTTAGATTTTCTTCATGTATTTTACTCTTTATATATGGGTATTCATTCATGGAATTCTTTCATCTATCAAGCTTAAAGAATTCTCGTCCTTTTACTATGAATTATGAATATAATGTTTGAGGGTTTTGTTGAACTAGTTTTGGGATTTCATAAATTACGCTTTGTTTCATAGTTATGGATGGATTGATATTAATTGCATGAATTCAATGGTTTCATTCAATTTATTCTCAATGTCATCTAGGCTTCTTGAAATTCATTATGGGTTCTTTTAATTATGATTCTAGTTGATATTATTCTTCATGATTATACATAACTTCATCAAATTACTTGATTTAGATTTGATTTCCTAAGAATCTATGCAAATTATTCTAATTTTCTATATGACTTACGATTATGAAATGTCAAGCACTCCATGCTAGTTTTTTGAGTGTCATGATCCAAAATCGGATAGTGACTAAAGAAGAACTAGACAAAGTGGAAACAACCATATTATATCATAAGTAGTCCCTATAACCTGGAGCTACGAGTACAAGAACATCTAAAGTAGTACTAAATAGTAAGTGCAACTGTATCAAATGAAAACACAAAGTTATCTCAGACCATCTGATACAAAGTCTGAGATAGAAGTAATAAAAGGAAGACTCAAAGATCTACGTCGACTCAAAGTCTGAGCCTCACCGCTAAGATTTGGATGGATGAATAATAACTTAGGTAGAATGATCAACTGCCATGTTAGGGTCCCTGTGCTCAATCATAGGGAGGAAAATAAGTAGGAATGACTACATTGAAATGCACCCAGTAGGTTCAGTCGACTGGGTAAGAGAAATCAAACATATATGTAATAACGAAGAATCCTACATCTCTATCCAAAAAGATTAGCGTACAATAAACATATACATAATTATATGATACAATTAATCCCAAAAAGTATAATACAATGAGAGATATGATCAAAATACATGGAATTCATTAGGCATATACCGAGTGTCTTACAACCTTGCCACTTGCCAGTAGTCAAGAAATGTCAAACTGTCTCAACCTTTCCACTTGCCCATGGTCAAGGGTATCATAAGGTATCATTCTTGTCACCTGCCCGTGGACAAGGGATTTTTAGGATGTAGATCTCACCTTTTCCTTCTGCTCGGGTCAAGGAGTTGTATGAACGTGGAGAGTATTATCTTGCCTCCTACTCGGGTCAAGGGATAACACAACGTAAAATGGCATAGATCTAAATTAGTAATACAACCTAAATATGCATATACACATATAAAATGACATCATAGCAAGAATACTTATACATGAATCTTATATAGCCATATAATCATATCAAATAATATCAAGTGTCACAGTTGATGTCCAAACTACCAGCATGGCTCATAACATAATAAGTATATTAGGAGACAAGAATATCAATAATACCTGACCTCACTCATCCTAAATTATCCACATACTCCTCAAAAGTATCTCAACAACCATAAATTATCATATAATTGCCCAAATAGTATCACAAGTCTCATATTATCACATCATCGCCCCAAATAATTTCAATTCATATGATTTCATCTCGATTTGTCAATAGGATTACGATTTACTCATATTTCGGCTCAATTGTGATCACATTTCATCAACATTCTATCTTATAAACATAATTACTCATGATTCAGTCTAGATCTCACACTTAACACATAAATATGATCAATAACTCAAATTCAATCCCAAAAAGGTTAGCCGAACCTACCTCGATATCAAAACTGCACTTGGAAAAGCCTTCATTCAACTTAATCCTCAAAGTGGATCCACAAAACAATTAGTCACTATAAAAAATGGATACATAAGGTGCATTTTGATATAGATATTGGCAGGAATAGGCTTAGGGCAAAATGGTCAAATTTAGGACTAAACATTAAAGTTCTCGAATTTGAAAATTGACTTTAAAATCAAGTTTTAAACGAAAAATAGAGTTCGTGGGTGAAAATTCCAATAAAACCAAGTTCAAAATAAAGGTAATATCATCATTTAATGTTTCAAAATCAAAGCCTCAAAATTCCCAATTTGGATATTCCAAATAATGAAATTTAAGACAAAATTAGTATAGAACTCATGAAAAATAATTTACATGGTGTTAGAAACACTTTCCCAATGAAATCCTTCAAAATGGTTCTTCCAAAATCGCCCCAAAATCTTGAAAAGTTTGAAAATAGAATAAAGATGATGTTTCCCATTTTTAGCACTGTTCATTTATGATAAGCACTACCCGAACACTGGTGGGGTCCCATAAATATGGAGAAGTACTGGTTTAATGACCTCCGTGAACATGAAGACTAACTCGCAAATGCGGAGAAAAAGTAGGAGAGTGGCCAACGTACACGACCAAAGTCTAGGGCCTAGACGTGACACGATGAATGGGGAACCCGAAGGAACCCCAAACAAGCCTCTCAACTTATCATTACACATTATCGGTCATGGAAGCATGTAAAGGACATAAAATGATACTAAGGGGGCAAAGAGGCTAAGGATGGCTTGCAAATCAACATCATCAAGAGACAAAGAGTTAAAGCTTATACCATAGATACATAACTTGTCCAACAAATACCTCTAAATACATAGATAGAGCAGGGGCCAAGACAAAGTAACCGGGCTCACCCTCACAGTCAAAATAGAACAGAAAAAAGTGTCTCAATACATAAATAATAGCAACATCTACTAAGGTCTCTGAAGATGAGGTCTCACTAACTAGCTTTGAGTAGAACCGATCTAGCCACGTGGAGGAGGAGGATGATCAACATGAGCATCGTTCCCTACATGGTGATATCATGTAGGCAAGAGTATGTGTTAGTACGTTTGAATGTACTAAGTATGTGGGGTGCAATTGAATAATAGATAGGCATCATACTCAAAATGCATACATTAGAAAAGAGACATAGTATAACAATATGGCATGTATGAACAATACATAAGTAAAACATGCTTTAAGTAACTCATGCTCATATAAGATATCATATGTGTAGAAGAGACCAATCTAAAATCCCAACTATGATTGGGAGGTGCTATTCATACTTGGACGCCCTGGTGGCAAGGTACTACACCCTCACATAGTTGATGCCATTCGCACCTGGACACCCTGGTGGCAAGGTACTACACCCCTCTTATGGTTGATGCTAATCACACTTGGACACCCTGGTGGGAAGGTACATTCCCCTCACATAGTTATTTGGGCTCCTATAGTCCCCAGATTGGGCATAGTCTAATGCAACACATTATATAGAACATATATATCATTTGCTTATTTCATAATCAGAACATCAATAAATATCATGTCTTAGGCTTTGGACCTTCAATTCCTCTAGAAAATATAACTAGACATTTTATCAAACACCTTGGGATGTGTAATGGGGGTAAAAGACCATGCAATTTGGAGATGAAATCATGCAATAAAATCTGTGGTAAAACCCTTAATCAACATCCTGCAACACCCCAAGACATTCACATCAAAACCCCTCATCAAATCCAACATTAGATCAAAGATTTAGAGCTCAAAACATGGTAAAACAACCATATTTCATGAACTAAAATCACCGTGCAATAAATTTCTCTATATACAAGACCCACATGCAAAATCAACTTTAAATCATGAAATATAAGTAAAAAGAGGTTTTAGGTACCATGGGTGGAAGGACCCAATTGTTCAGCACCACATACCTCGACTTTGGAGAACCCTTGAAGAAGATTGAAAATGGAGTCTTGAAGCTTGAGTGAGATCTTTGATGTAATCCTTAAGATTGGTCTTGAGTTTGGGACTTGAATTTAGGAGCAAATATTTGGCTAAGTGTATTGGTGAGTATTGGGGAATGTTTAGGGCGATATGAGGGTGAAATAAGGCTAAGTATAGGTAAAAATATATTTGGGAAAACTTAGGTGCAATACTTAGGAAAATTTGGATGAGCAAAGAAAAATAGTACAGAATTTACACTACTCCACGACGAGGCACATCGCGGAGTGATTGCGGATCGCCTCTGGAAATTGATATTTTGGAAAAATCAAATTTTGCTACAGTTGCTCTAAAATTAGGGTTAGACCCATTTCCTCCTAATTTGGACCTCCTGAACAAGAATATGAATTTGGGTTTTCAAAATAATAAACGACTTTTTAGATATATGGAAAGTAAGATTCCAGGCACTTCTGAGGCACGTTTTTAGACACTTTTTTTTGGGTTGTTTCAATATCTCCCCATTGGGAACATTCGTCCCCAAATGTAGAAGAGACATACAAGAAAATAATAATCATGAACCAATCAGCCTCAACATGGATGCAACATTACATTGAAATAACACTTTAAAAATCTCAACATAGGTGTAAAATCATCATAATTTGCCAACTTAAACATGAATGCACATGAATGATATAGAGGCTGTGATATAAGCCTTGATATGACATAAGGTACTTATAATTGGTACCTTA
>JAOTQR010000011.1:11033366-11054658 GCA_025774065.1 Solanum ossicruentum
GCTTTATGTATTATGAAGGAAGAGCTTCAATAATGGGAGCTTTATGTATTATGAAGGAAGAGCTCCAATAATGGGAGAATCTAAGGCTTCCTTCTATTGCGTCTTACAAAGGAGACGAAAAAAAAAGGGAGTTTTGGAGAAATTGGGGAATACCCCATATTTATACTCCTTTTTAATCAACTATTCCAATTAGGATTAGGCCTCTAATCAACTAATCCAAATAGGATTAGACTTCTAATCAACTAATCCAATTAGGATTAGGCTAACTAAACTAACTAATCCAATAAATTAATTTACCAACCTTTTAACTTACATCATCAACTATTTACTACTTCTCAACCAATTATTCTATTAATTATTCACTATCCTCAACAATATATAATTTGATCAAACTTGTGGGCCATATTACAAGGGAAGAATATGCCTTTTAAGACAAATTAAAATATATTAGTCTTCCATTCTAATCTATCATCATTTTCTTAATTCTCTATACTATAAACCTTGTTCCACACCTCCCTCTTATTGATCAACGTAACCAAAGGGGATGGCTGCTTCGTCTCCATTGATACACAGGTTACTGAAAGGCTCATTTATAAAACCAACTATTGTAGCTTTGATAACTTCAACTTTGTTAATATTCTACATTTTTTCTACTTCAAGATTATTTATCCTACATCCTCATCAAACTTGGATTCACAATTTAGATTCTTCGTCACCCAAATTAAGAGTTTCTGTTGTTAATCATCCTAATAAGCCAAAACAAGATGAAGATGCTATAACTCATCTTTTATTAGCAAATGCTAGCAGCTTGCCTTTGCCAGGGCCATTTGCAATCGCTAACGCCCACGATCACCATCATTTAACTAAGCCAAAGCTTCAAATGGGCTCTTCAACAGGTAAAAAGCTTCATTTATTATTTTAATGTTTACTTTTACAACTATTTGTTAGGGGTGTACAAGAATAGAATTAGTTCAAATTTTTTAATATACTAAATTAAATTATTTATGTGGAATTTTTATACATAAACCAATAGACTAAATAAACTCGAGCCTTTCGACCTTAAATTTTTTTTTCGAATTGTTTTGAATTTCTTGGATTTTTGAGTTTCTAGTTTTTCCAATAAAATATTCACACAAAAATATATATAATTTATGCTTCAAAAATTTCTTTAGAACTATCAAATACAACTATAGAGGATGTCTTAAAGAAAATAATATTTAATGAGTAATGATCCTAAAATATACAATAAAAATTAATAATAAAATCGCATAAAATAAATATTGTAAATAAATAATTTATAGTGAAGTGATTATAATTTAAACTAGTAAATCATATTAAAAATATAATAAGTACTGATTACATGACTAAACAATAAAGAAAAACTAAATTTAGGTTATGTATTTTAATTGTCTAAACCAATGTAAAACTAAAGAACAAATATTCAACAAATTGTCATTCTTATTGTAAAACTAAAGAACAAATATCCAACAAATTGTCATTCTTATCCCGTTGAATTGACCTTTTTGCTAGCATTAATACGGATTTGGTTTTTGATTTGAACGTTATTAAAGTTACTAATATCTATGGACTATAATCTTTTTTGGACCAGCCAAAATTTTAAGTTAAATTTGAAATAATATCTTGAAAGATAAAATTTAATAGATAAGAAATATTTATAAACTATAAGTATCAACATAAGTATTTTTATGTATAAAATAAATTATGTATATGTGTGTGTATATATATATATATATATATATATATATATATATATATATATAATGTTGGGTTGGTTTTAGCTTGAGTTATTTTTTTAAGTTAAAATCAAATCAATCCAAGTATAGTCAGAATTTTTTTAATATACGAAACCAGTAGTCAAATTTCTTTTTGGGTTGACTAGATTTGCCATTTGAAATGATTTTCGGTTCAATTTTATTCAATGCTACTGTTTCTATTTATATACAAGTTGTCATCTATCTCACCTTAACGATTATTCCGAGCCAAGTGAGATAAAACTACGATGTGAAGTCACATACGATAAAGGTAAGTTTATTTGAACATAGGGTTTAAACTTTTACGTTGAATTTTTGTGCATAAACATAAATTACTTATGAGTTCTGAAAACTGTCAAAATTGTCTCAACTCTTTGTAGGATCTTATCAAATAAGCAAATGTTCAAGGAAAAATATAATATACAATCACAAAGATATTCTAACAAAAAATACAACATTTATTGATTCAACTATAGTTTAATAAAAAAGTAAAATTGAACATCAGTCGTAGTATGCTGCTTATTAATAAAATTGAACATGATCAATTTCATTAGTAATTGTATCATCATATTCATATTCTTTGAATATTTCATCACTTTCAGTATTCTCACAAATAATTGTATAGATATAAAATGATAATTTTTTCGACAAACTATAAATTTCTAGGTGAATTGTTCTATTTGAAAAATATGAAATAATGACATGAAATTTTCAAATTAATTATTTTTTTACTTTAAAATGTTATCTCACGCTGGGTGAGATATTCGTTGGAAACATACTCCACTTTTGCTCTTGCCAGGTGGAATTGATTCGTCAAAGGGGCTTCTTACCGCGAAGATCTTCGATCCGAACCGAAGTATCAAGCATTAAAGCATCAATCATGCTATATGTAATGCAAGTATGAAAGGTCAACGACTTTCAACTCGCAAACAACTATATGAGATTGGAGAACATAACATTCGTTGCTTGGAGCCCCGTAACTCTAAGTCGATGTGGCTTAGCTTTCTCTTCCCCGACCTGCCCTACTTCTTTCTTTCACCCCTCTCCTTTTAGTCGAGCTACTTCCGTCCCTTCACTACTTTCAATTACTTGCGTTAAGTATATGTGAAGAAGGAGTCCGAAGGTTTAGAAGTCCTAGAGCTAGTCGATTCTTCAGTCTATCCTATTATTTTTGGGAATCCCAATCTCGGGAGTCACAGAGGCAAAAACGAGTGCCTTCTAAAGCATTGACCTTATACAGAATGCGATGCCACAAGGCAAGAAAGAATTGAACCTAAGGCTTGCCCCCGAAACATTTGGGAGAAATGCTACTTTAGATCCCGCCCAGATCAGATCAAGGGCGGTCTCTTTTTTTATCTTTCTAATTTTCTTGTCCTTCTACTTAAGGTTAAGGGGCAAAGAGAAGCGCTTTTTCTACTGAGAAAGCGAACGCGCGAAGGTTCAAGACTTAGCCGAGCGTTAGCGAAGCTAGATTCTCATAGCGACGCACTTCGAGTTAGCGAAGCACTGTAGTAGCGCCCTTTCAAGTCAGGGTTTATGGATTGCTCGAGAGAAATGCTTTTTATTGCGTTCCCGGCTCTCGGCTCTCTCTTCGAAGGCTTCATAATTTGAGTCCTCGGAGCGAGATTAGATATATTTGATTTGACAGGGGGTTACACATTGAAGCAAAAAAGACGTGGGGTGAGATATGATATTTGACACCCGGACCGGGCTAAAACCACCCTTCGCCCCTTCCGACTTTCTTTTCTCAATTGCTTTTCTTTCAATAGCTCTTTTCACAAGCTTAAGTATATTAATACAGTTAAAGTGAGAAGAAAGTAATTAATACTTTGAAACTAACTTCACGAATAATTTAAAATCATGGAATGAGCTTGCATGTACAAATATTTATTTCGTTTCATAATCATTTCATAAAGTTATTTCATATATATTATAGATACAAATTTTCAAGAGAAGCTTCACAATCCTTCCTATTTTGTGTTGCATCATTTGATTTGATATAATATTTTTTAAAAAAAAATTTGAAATTTATGATCCTAAATAATCTTTAACTATTGTATAGCTATAGAGAATAGTACGTATTATATTTAGATAGAGGCATCAATTTGTTGTTTCTCTTTTTTTGTGTATTTTCTTATCTAATATGTAGCGGTAGCTACTCATAAACCCTACAAGTCTCAATTGGAAGCGTCAATTAAAGTGATATATATTCATATATGATTTTATTATTTAACTTTTTGATAAATTTATATGATTTGAAGTAAGCAGATCTGCTGACTATTAATTTTTTTAATCTTTAATTGGTTAGAGAAGAATGAAGACGTGAAACACGACAAGTTTGAAGTTAGGGGAGCGAAAGGGGGTGAGCGGCCAGCAGGCCATACTTCATCTTATCTGTTATTCCTAAATAATCAGTATTCCGTCCTGTTTTAAAAAGAATATTAATCATTTTTTTAACGGAGGAAGTATATCATTTTCACGCTCTAGCTTCAGCTTGAGTATGACAGGGAGGGTGGCTACCTAGAATATTCTCTATCCTTAATTAAACTATTAGTTCACCATTTTAGAAAATTATTTTCTTAAGGAAACGAGATTCATTTAACGTCATACCCTTTTTTTAAACGTTAATTTATGATATTTTATATTTTTGAAAGTTATTATATTCACTTTTGACTTTTTATTTTATTGTTACTAACACATATTATATCCATATAATTGCCACAAAGTGTGAAATAGCAATTTTTAAAGCCTTAAAACATAAGTTTTAAATGAATTATTTTTTAATTTTTATGTCCGGTCAAATCCACGTCAAATAAAATGGAGTATATTATTTAAGTTCTATACGTCGATTTATACAAATATATTTTTTTAAAAAAAATTTAAAATAACAAAGGGCGTTTCAGTTAATCAAAAGCAATTTTCGCCTTTAAAAAGCATTTGTAGAAATTGGATTTCCTACATCAATTTAAGCTGAATTTGTAGAAATTGTGGTTATTTACTCAGGGTCAAGGGAAGTAGCATAAGGTGAGAATTCGGGTTATCGCTATCTTAGCATATTTTTAAAAAAAATTATTTCATGCTTTTTTCTTGCACAATCTTACAAATACCACTACAATATGAAGTATTAAAATACAATCATTATATTTTATGCCCATTTGGTTAGAGAAGTGGTCCTAATGATCTTCCCAAACTCAGAAATAGCACGTCTCAATTAGAAAGAAATTATAGACAAATTTTCAGCTAGAGCAAATGGGATAATGAATAACAGTAACTACTTAGGGCGGGCTTTACTATCAAGTTAGATCCTACACGTTTTTTAAAAATGCGTTTTGCATATAATATTATTTTTGTAAAAAAAGAAAAAAAAACTAAATCTTATGTACTATAACTTTGAAGAGAAACTTTTGAGAAAAAAATTATCATATCTTTTCACGTTTTAACGTGGGAAATGTTACAATGCTTGAGAATTTAAATAATTTTATGCAATTGTCATATTTTTTTTTACGAGGTTACCTATTTTTGTCTTCTCATTCATATGCTAATTAATAACAATTGGCATGGACTCACATTTTTATTTATCTTTTCCATTCTCCATTTCACTATTCTTTTTCTTTTATGTTATAAAAAGTATTCTGAAGTGTAAACAAACCCTTTATATTCTGTAAAATTATTGTGTCCTCTGCTTACGGAAAGATAGATTATTTTTTTTGGTGTCTGAATCATTATATATATCAAAGCTACGTCATGATGAAGAATGAGAAAAGTCTCATATTGGTGGTTAATGAGATAGGTGAATTCCTTATAAGGCTTGACCAATCTTCTTTTATTTGAATTAGTTTTTGAGGTGTGAGTTAGGACAAAAACCTAAATTTAGATGTTATCAGAGCGGGACCAGTCTCACCCAATGTTAGGCCCCCAACAAGCCCACACACTAGATGCTAAGCACTTGACGTGAGGTGGGGTGTTGAAGAATGACAAAGGTTCTACATTGGTGGTTAATGAGATGGGTGAACTTCTTATAAAGTTTGGACAATCCTCCTTCTTTGGGGTATGAGTTAGGTTCAATTACACTATACGATATTATTATATCTACTTATTGAATTCTTGGGTAAGACTTTATTATTTTTATATTATATTATATTTTTGTATTAAAATTAATCAATTGTTGATATATACTTACAGTGGTAATTTGTTGACATAATTCCTGTTTTTATTATTAAAATTTATTCAGTTTAAATATGTGAACTATGAATTTGCATCTGAAAAAATCTTGAAAGTTTCATTTTTAAATTAAAAGTTAGGGCCTCTTTGTAAATTTTAAACTCCGAAGCTCTCTTAACTTTTTGGATGGCTATATATAGGTAATGGATGCTACTATATTTACTTAGCAGGTGATTAGCATCATTATACAGACATTACAAAGGACAAAAATTTTATATACTTGCATAAAACGTACATAATATTATTTTTGCCTTTCAGAAGACATAGTTGAAATCAAGAAAGAGATTTTTCACAACAAGGATGTATTCGAGGAAGAATACAAGGAAATGAATAGAAGCCTACAGATATATGTGTATCCCCACAAGAAGAATGAGCCTTTTGCAAATGTGTTATTAGCAGTTGAGCATGAACCATCAGGGAACTATGCAAGTGAGAGTTATTTCAAGAAAGCCCTTTATAAAAGCCATTTCATCACAAAAGACCCCCAGAAAGCTCATCTTTTTTATCTTCCATTCTCTATAGCAAGTCTGAGAAATGACAAGAGGGTAGGGATTGGTGGGATCCAAGATTTTGTGAAAGAATATGTAGGTGAGATAAGTAAGAAATACCCTTATTGGAATAGGTCAGGAGGGGCTGATCATTTCTATGTTGCTTGTCATTCAATTGGAAGGTCCGCAATGGAAAAAGCTATTCATGTAAAGTTAAATGCTATCCAAGTCGTTTGCTCTTCAAGTTACTTTCTATCTAGTTATCTTCCTCATAAAGATGCTTCTATACCTCAAATTTGGCCTAGGAAAGGACCATCTCCTACCAATGCTCCTTCAAACAGGTGCGTGCATTTCTTTCACAACCCAGAAATCATTGTTTTCTCCTTTTACTTTTGTTATACTCCTGACACCGTTTAAGTATATATGTTCTAAACAGAATCATCTCCTTCTATATTCAAAAGTAAATTAAATAAGCTTTTCATAATACACATGGTGAAGTTGTAAAAATATGTTTTCAGGATTTCTTTTTAAATGTGTACAAGTCTTTTCTTTCTTTAATTTCATATGAAATGTTTACAAGTCTTTCATTCTTAATTTCATATGAAATACATTACAATTATTTCTTTCTAATTAGTTATGTCGCCAGGGACATACACGTAGGTAGGCAGTATAAACATATTTTTACATCATCAGATCATCTAACTAATATCTAAAAGCAACTAGTCTTCTGATTTAAAATCTTGCAAATAACATAAAAAATATTTATATTAATGGTGATATTCTTTAAACTCAAAAGTATCTTTTTATTCCCTTGTCAATGATTCTTGAAACCTCATTGTGATTATGTCTTATTTCATTTTGTTTTGTTTGTTCAGAAAAAAATTAGCTTTTTTCGCGGGAGCAATGAACTCCAAATTACGTGAAATACTAGTTGAAACATGGAAAAATGATTCAGAGATCATCGTACACCGCGGCCGCATGAAAATGCCATATTCAGAGGCATTATTAGACAGCAAATACTGCATTCAAGCTAAAGGTTTTGAAATTAACACTGCCCGAATCGGTGACGCCTTGTTCTATGGTTGTGTTCCAGTGATATTAGCCGACCATTATGATCTCCCATACGCTGATATTCTCAATTGGGAAAGTTTCTCCATCCTTGTTTCATCCAATGATATTTCAAAACTAAAGAAAATTCTTCAAGAAATAAAGTATCATCACTACGTGAAGCTTCAAAACAATGTAATGCAGGTGCAAAAGCAGTTTCAGTGGAACTCTTTTTCCAAGGATTTTGATGTTCTCCATATGATTATGTATGAGTTGTGGATTCGACGAAGTCATTTGCGACTCATCTACTGACTAAATTCTAAACCACTTGCATTTAATTTCTACAAGGACAAAATTATTCGACGTGAACTATTCCGTATTAATAAATGTTTTATATATTTGTCAGTTGAGAATTGTTCTAATGCTATTTGTACATGTTTTAATTTTTTTCAGCAAGTAACACATTGAGGCATAGATGTTGACAAAGAACAATTAGCAAATGTGAAAAGCTTTTAATAGTGCCCCAAATAAGTAGTGTCCTCGAACAAGCTTTGGGTCTAATCTACTTTTTAGGAGATAAATAGAACTTCTGCACACAATTAGTGTTAGTTATGTGAAACATATAGCTGCAATAATAATCCTAAAAGGAACGAGAATATGGTACTCGTTAACAGCAATGAAACCGAATTTCTGTTGTAGAATTGCCTCAAGTCGAATTAGTTTCACTTAAAAACAATGTCAAATTTCTCACGAACTAGATGTCATGCTATTGTTTATGATATTAATAAAGCTTTTGAGAAAAGGAATTCACTAATCGATTGAAGAAAGTGCTTTCAGTGTCTTTTTAAAAATGTGAAGAAGAGCTTATTGCAGATGAAAGGTAATTGACTAGTGAGCGTAAGTTTGCCCACACTTAAAGATTTATATTTATTATAGCACATGTACATACAAATAAAAAGATGTGATCTTAATTAGAATCCTATTACAACTAATATACATAAAGAATCCTGCTATAACTTATATACATAAAGATAAACTCTAACACCCTCCCTCAATCTGAATGAGAAGATCGAATGTGAAGATTGACAGTTAAATCACGAAAATGTAAAGAAGCCAATACCTTGGTAAATATATCAGTAAGTTTCTCAGATGTATGAACATGAGAAACCACTTCTTTTTTAAAAAAAAAAAAAAAAAACAAAAAAAACAAAAAAAACAAAAGTCTTAACTAAAGAAACATTAAAACTAAAAGAGGCCCAAACCAATTTGTACATCTACCCGTCCCAAAATCTAGAGAGTTCCTGAAGTTAAAGTGTTTCCAATCTGAACCATTTAGCGTCTTTCCCTTTTCCCCATGTTGACAATGCCTCGATTCTTCTTGAGTAATCTTCTCGTGTTCTTGCTCCTGTGTTGTCATCTGCTGCCTCAGTCTGAAATAGATTCTCAGCTTTCCAACCGTCTGAATACGCGTAAGAGATTTCTCTGTTGCTCTTTTGTTATGGTGATTTTTGTTTTCTTCTTATTCTTTTGTCCTACTCCAATCTGATGTTATCCCTCTTTCAGCTGGAAACGCGACTTTCTTGATCATCTTTTCTAGCGGAAACACAAACTTTTCTTTCCTTGTCAGTTTCAAATATATATCTGTGTCCTTCATCCCTGTTTTCCTTAATTTTTTGACTTACTTCTTATGTACTACCAGTGAAGGTGTTGACAGTGTTGACAGGATAGATTCTGGAAGCCACCAGCATAGTCTGACCGTCTGACCATTAGGGTACTATGTAGGCTCTGTTCTGATTACTCCTTTTTGTAAAATGTTGTAAAGGCCATATAGTAGCAATACCAATGTGATTTTGTTCGTATTTTTGTGTAAATCTAGACTATGGCCATTATCTGAACAAAACAATGCATGGTTGTATTTTGAATTGTACATGTTACCTGCTGGTAATGGTTTCCTGTCCTTCTTTACCTCCAATCCTTGCATGTCTGATTTCTTTAGTTTTTACCCTTACATATGGAATTTGTGATTTGTTAATGTTCATAATCTTTCTCGTTAAGCTAGGTAGTTCCTTTAAAGAAAGAAAAACTTTTTTGTTTGTATGACTGTATGCCAAATTGGCTAAGCAATCTACAGGCTGATTTCTCTCCCTGAATATGTGTTGTATATCTGCCTCTTATTTGTGCATATTGGTAATTATTTCCCCTATTACTTCACTTAGATCCCAAGGGCATTTCCACCTTCCTTTTATTATATGCAACAAGGATGTTGAGTCTGTTTCCAGCATAATATTATGCCATCCCATCTCCACACTAGTCCTTACTGCCATTTGTATAGCCTTAGCCTCTACTTCAACATTAGTGGTAAGACCCAGCTATTATGCTTGTGCATATAGTATATTACCTTCCCAGTTTCTGTATCAAAAGCCATAAGCCCTCTCCCCAGGGTTTCCATTGCTTCCCCGATCTGTATTACAGATGAACATACCTTTGTTAGGTGGTCTCCAATATACCAAAGCATGATATATCCTAGGCTTATAAGAATTTAGAAGTCCAATGATGTCATTCCAATTATTTCCCGGTAGCTTTATCTCAGGATATTTGGTAGTTAATACCATACTACTGAAATTAGTTACCTGCTGCATGAGCCCCTTAAGATTAATAGCTCCTTCATGTCTTATTGTATTTCTTCTTTTCCACAAAAATCACATGATTATTGCTAGAATTGCTCTACATAGGTACTGCAATCTCCTGTTTCCTTCAGCATACCACCAAAGTTTGCAATTCTGAAACAGATTTCTCTCTTCCATTTGGACTCTTGCAATTAAAGAAAAGAACTTCCATAGTTTTATTGCAATAGGTGTTGTAAGGAAAAGATGAGACACTGTTTCTATTTGTTGCGTTTCATAACACCAACATCTGGATGCAATATGATTTTTCATTCTTTTAAGGTTGTTATCAGTGGCAACCCTTCCTTTCCATACTCTCCATAGAAAAAGGTTTAGCTTGAACCGCAACCCCTTATGCTAGATCCTTTCCATGAATAATTCTTTAGCCTTCTTTTTCCTGACAATTTCCCGCTGTCTTCACAATGAATTCCCTACTGTTATTACGCATCCACACAACTTTATCAATTTCATCATTGTGAATAATAAGAGATATGTTGCCAATTATATATTCAGTCATTTCTAAAGAGACATACGAGAGTAGCTTTTCTCTATCCCACTGATTATCTATAATAAACTCCTTTATCTCAATTTCATCTTCCCCAGGCAAATCCTCTACATAGTATAAAGCCCCCAACTTTGTCCACATATCATACCAAAAGTTAGCCTCCCCTGATCTAAGTTGCCAGAATATTTGGTGTTCCACTTCTTCCCTGATTCTTGTTAGCCCTTTCCACACATGTGATCCTCCATAATCAATAGCCATTGTAGGATGCCACTTCTTACAGTATTTATTTCACATAAATGCACCCCATAGAGAATTAGTAAAAACTCTAAAATTCCACCAAAGTTTTGACATTAGAGTTGCTGATACATCATGTAGTGATCTGAAATCGAACCCCCCTTGATGTTTTCGATAACACAGTTTATCCCAGGCAACCCAATGCTTCCCTCTAGTTTCTGTGGAACCACCCCAAAAGAATTTAGCAAAAACTTTATGAAACTACTCCAAACCTCCTTTTGGTGTGTTCATAGCAGATAGTGTGTATATTGGTATGGATTATAAAACATGTCATATCAAAATATATCTACCCCCATAGGAAAGTAGATTATTCTGTCAGCTCATGATTCTTTTTGTCACCATTCTAAGCAGATTCGTAAAATAATTCTATATTAGATTACTGGTTTTAGATTGAATCTTAATTACCCATGCCATTCTCACATTTTTCATAGCATATGCATTTCATGAGCACAGATAGTGGGTAACCCTACTTTAATCCTCTTATTGCATTGAAGAAACCATAGGACTTTCCATTGACTATGATGGAGTACTAATTATTAGAAATTAATCTCCAAATCATGTCAATAATTCTTTCATCAAACCTAAAATATCTCATAACCTTTGTTAAATATATCCATGAGACTCTGTCATAAGCTTTAACCATATCTAATTTTACCATTGCATTGTGGTAATCTTTCTTCCATCTGATGTCCCGGATTAATTCTTGTGCCAATAACACATTCTCTGCAATGCTCCTTCCTTTCATAAAGCCTGTCTGATTCTTGGAGATAATATCAAGCAAAACAATGGCAATCCTTTCATGTAGGACCTTTGAAATAATTTTATTTACAAAGGTACTAAAACTAATTGGCCTTAAATTCGTAAAAGATGTGACCTTTTCTTTCTTGGGAATTAGAACCACATTTGTATGAGATACAAATTTTGGTAACTTTTTCCCACAAAAGAAAGACATCACCATTAAGCATATATCTTCCTGTATTATGACCTAATATTCTTGGAAAAGACCCCCTGAGTATCCATCCGATCCACTTGCACTGTCCTTACTTATACTAAAAAGAACATTCTTTATTTCCTCTTGTGTTGGTGGTCTTGTCATGTGCTGATTCTGTTCTATCGTGATAAGTCTTGGTAACCTCTAGCATGGAATAATCTTTTGTAGAGTTCTTCTCCATGAATTGCCTTCTGAAGTATGTTTCAGCAGCACTGCCAATCATATCTGTGTCATGAAGGCTCTCCCCATGATCATTTTTAATCTTATTAATTCTCAGCTTTATTCTTCTACCATTCACATATGAGTCGAAGAATTTTGTATTCCTATCCCCATCTTTAAACCAATGCATTCTATTCTTTTGCTTCGAGTATTCCTCCTCTAATTTATAGTATTGCTTGAGGGCTTCTTCCGTGAGTTGTAAGTCCTTCTTGTTCTCCTCAGTAGGATTTATCTCCAATTGTGTCTCCTTCATCCTAGCCACGTCTTCCAAAGTAGCAATTTTCCTGAAGAAATTCCTATAAGTGTCTCTGCTCCATTGTATAAGCACCTTTTTCAGCCTTTTGAGCTTCTGTTGAACAATGTAAAATAGACTTCTCTCCACATTCTCCTCCCAGCTATGCCTTATAATCGCTTTAAACTTAGGGTGAGATACCTAAAAATTGAGAAATCTAAAAGTCTTAACAAATACCTCTATCATCTTTACAATTCACATGCAAGGGTGAATGGTCCGAAACACTTCTTTCCAAATTTTGCACCTCACTATTTGGAAAAAGTTGTAAGAATTCCTGGTTAATAACTACCCTGTCTAGTCTTTTGAAAATACTTTCATGCTCAATTCTTTCATTCAATCATGTGTAAAACTCCCTGTATAATTGACTTCCTTTACACTGCATATATTTAAGTATTGTTCAAAATCAATAATTTCCTGATGTATAATTGGGAGGCCCCCTAATTTTTCTTCATCGTAAGAATAACATTAAAGTCTCCCTGACACATCCACGACTTTGTTATGTCTTCTGCCATATATTCCAAGTTTTTCCATAATTCGAGCCTTTCCAGTGCACTACATCTTTCGTAAATGGCTGTAATATAGAATTTCATTTAGCTACTCCTATCTTTAAACTTGATAGAGAGTTGTTGAATAGTATCGCTATAAATTTCACCTTCCTAGTCACTATTCTAAAAAACCCATATTTTCCCTGAAACATTTACCTATGTTGATTCCATTCTTAGCCTTCTTCTGTAAGTCTCTATTTCCTGAGGACCTTGAAAAGGTTTAAAAAGAGCTATGTATGCATATTTACTCCTCCTATTAAGACTATAAGTCTCTCAAAAGACTCTTGAGTATTTATAGATCTTATATTTCAAAAAAGAGTATGTTGTTTATTATTTGGAAGGAAATGATCTTGTTGAACTAGATCGTGTGGTGATTTGACTCACTTTAGCCCTTTCCCTATTGGTTTTTTTTGTAGACTCCTGAATTGCTTTGTTTTGTCTAGGTGACAAACCAACATCCTTACGCCTTCCTGTATGTTTGGTGTTATATCTGCCTTTTCATGTTCATCCTCCTTATTATTTAAACTGTGTGAACCAGTGTCCTCTTCCGTCTATGCATCATGCTCGAAATTCCCCTCTAGATTGTTTAATAAAGGTCCATAGATGAGTGTTCCTGCTCCCTAATAGCCTTTAGCGCTGGTATGACCTTCTTTACACTAGTGTTGGCAATTTTCTTGATTGGTGAATCACCACCCTTGTCAACTATGATCTCCATACCTACTCCACTATGTGAATCTATTTTTGAACTACTAATGGAATCTTTGATAACCCCCTCATCTTCTTTGTGCCCCGTTATGTCCTCCTTGCCAGTGCTCTCCTTCTTTGTTTGCCCCTTAAAAGTCTCCAGAACCCATTCTTTGGTGTTGCTAATCTCAGTATCTGTTTGTTTCCCCTTATCCTCTTTATTCTCTACTTCCGCATGCTCATTACCTTTGTCCTCTAAAGCCCCAAATTTATTCTCTGTATTGATGTCAACCATCACCCTATTATCCCTTATAGGATTCCAATGAGAGATTATTATTGTTGTTTCTCCTCTGCCTCCTCCTCACTGAGTCTGGAACTCTTTTTCCACTACCTTATTTTATTCTGTGCTTGCCTCTAGATTCACTGTATTGTTTATATTGGGTTCCTCCTGTGTTTCCTTCTAATCACCCTTTTTTTCTTTTTTAGGATACAACTCCGGGTGAATAAAATAGCATCTGTATAATCATGGCCTTGAAGTTTACATCTTTTATAGTATTTTGGCATATACTCGTACTTGATGTCAATCCACTTTTCCTTTATTTCTCCTGTTGCTTTGCTCCTAACTCCAATATTAATTCATTTGGGAAAATCCCCAAGCAAATTTACCTTCACTTTCACCTTTGCACAACTAGGTCTCATCTTTTTCCTGGTAGCCATATCAACTTGCAAGGGTTTACCAATTACCTCTGCCATTGAGAAAATTGTTTCTTTACCAAAGAAATTTGGTGGAAGTGAGGGAAAATAGGTCCAAGCAATTGCAATTGTAGTTTCCTCCTATAGTTAAAAAGCGGCTCCCACTTCAACGTGCACATTAGATAATTCCAATTCTGATATTTGATGTAAAAAATTGTCTTTGATAACAGGTGCACATAATCTTCCATACATGATGCTCTAATAAGAATATACCTATTACTCAAATATCTAATGGTGCATTCACTTTTGAGTGCACATTGTTTTGGTAGAAGCTTTCGTAGTTCATGAATATCCGGCCAACCATTGGAAAATTTTCCTATAACCGCATATTGTAAGTCCTCGTTCATGATCATCTGCGATACTTTTTCCTCTTCCCATACAATTTTTGACTCTCCATGGAGGTACGTTATTTGTTTTCTAGGAATTGGTACTTTCTTTTCTTCTTTGGGTTGAATCACAGCCACGTAAGAAATCACCGTTGGATTGGCAGCCGTTGTGTGTGCCTGAGCAGCCACCATCGAGGACTGCCCAGTGGCCGAAACAACTATCGGAAATCAGACGTGCATGGATTAGGGTTTGCAAGGGTTTATCGCCTAGAGAGAGAAATTTTTTCCAAGCAATATTCGATTCGTTGACCGATGAGAAACCACTAAGTCACCATGATTAATCTTTTCACGAACAAAATGATAATCCAGAGCAACATGTATGGAATGGGGAAAAGAGTGAAAAGCAAGATTGTGAGCTAGATGAATGGCTCCAATATTGTCACATTTTGCAGATATGGGAGAATTAAGAAAAACCCCAAGATCACAAAGAATTTATTTGAGCCAAGTAGCTTCAACAGTGGCAATAGTAAGAGCTCGGTACTCTACCTCTATACTTGAACATGCAACAGTAGGTTGTTTCTTAGCAGACCAAGAAATAAGATTGGAACCAAGAAACATAAAAAAAACTAGTTGTTGAGCATCTAGTGGCTGAACAACCAGCCCAATCAGAGTCAGAGAAAATAGTAACTGACAAGCAATAATTTTTATACAACTACAAGTCCCAATCAATTGTGCCAGTGAGATATCGAAAAATACGTTTTACCGCTTGAAGATGCAATTATCGTAGATGGTGAAGAAACGGAGAAGCAAGGTTAACAACAAATTGAATGTCTGGCCTAGTAAAATAAAAATATTGCAGACTCCAAACCATTTGAAGATAAGTAGAGGGATCATCAAGCAAAGGAGAAGAAGTAGAGTTCCAATCAAACTTACTGTGAAGAGGAGTTAACATGGGTTTACACTTCTCCAATTTGAAGCGAAGTAATATAGCGATGCTAAAGTAAAAGAAACCTCAAAGATTTGCATTTCAATTCAATGCCGAGGAAAAACTATACATGTCCCATGTCTTTCATTGAGAATTCAGAACTCATTGAAGAGATGAATTGGGATACGAAGGACTTTGAAGAGCCAAAAATCACTATATTGTCCACATAAATTAAACGAATAATATAATCAGCTCCCGAAGTAAACATGAACATGCTTTGATCTAAAACACATTGCTTAAAGCCTAGATCAAGAAGAAATCGGCAAGACGATGGAACCAAGCCCGTATAGATTGTTTAAGACCATATAGAACACGTTGCAACTTGCATACATAATGGGGAATATCTGGATATTCAAAGCCTTTAGGTTGACCTATATAAATAGTTTCAGATAACTCACCATGCAAGAATGCATTTTACACATCAAGCTGGTGCATATACCAATTTTTGTGAAGAGCCAAAGATAACACCAATCGCACTGTTCTAGGCTTAACAATAGGAACAAAAGTCTCAAAATAGTCCATCCCAAGCTGTTACGAAAAGCCTTGTGCCACTAAACATGATTGACATGTTTAACAGAACCATTTACACAAAACTTAATTCGAAATACCCATTTGTTGCCAACAATATTTGCATTTGCGGGAGGCGGCACTAAGGTCCAAGTTTTATTTTGGACAGGAGCATCAAATTTGGAACTCAATGCCTGCATCCAATAAGAATCTTTACAAGCTTGAGAAAAGGAAGTACATTCGGATAATGTGGAACACGTAAAAGCTGTTAAGAAAGGGAGGATGCATGGCTTTAAGTGATCCTATTTTAGAATGAGTAAACATATGATGAGTTTGAGGATTTTATGGGTGATTGAGAGGGAGATAGTTGAAGATTATTGGATGGAGAGAGAGTCTACGTGAAAAGGGCAAAGGATGAAAGATTGTGTTTAAAAGGAGTAGCAAATGAGGGATTAGAAGTAGAGCTTACATGTTGTTATATGGGAGTAACAGAATCCAAATAGGAGGCAAAATCGGATAGAGAAATTGTACTAGTTGAAGGAAGGAAATTGGAACTGATACTCTCCTTATTTAGAGGAGAATGAAAACTCTTATTTGAGGTGTAATCCTGAGTAGGTAAATCAGACTATTACTCCCTTTTGAAACTCCTCCAAAACGGGTGATATGGACTAGAATTGTAAAAGATTCTGAACTTTTACAAATAGGTGGGAATGAGATAGGATTGGTTGAAGAGGTTGGCATAAGATTAGGAAACATACGCTGAAAGTGAAAAGAGTCCTCAACAAAATGAATATGCCGAGAGATGAGAATTCTATTGGAGCAAGGATCCAAACATTTGAATCCTTTATGTTTAACTGATGAGCCAAGAAATAAACATGGTTTTGATCGAGGGTGGAACTTGGAGCACTAATTAAATGCCACAAAGAGATAACATAGACATCCAAACACACAGATTAAATTATAGTCGGGAACATGACCATAGAGTGGTTCAAATGATGATTTATAATGCAACATTGGAAGGGGAGTTATGTTAATAAGAAGGAGAACATATAAATAGGCATCAATCCAAAATTGAAAAGACATAGATGCTTGAAAAATAAGACAACGAAGGACATTAGCAATGTGTCTATGTTTTCTCTCGTCCCTACCATTTTGAGCAGAAGTGTGAGGACAAGAAAAATGATGTATGATGACATTTTGCTGGAAGAACGATTTGAAATTTTGGTTAACATATTCTCCTCCCCCATCAAATTGGAAATAGAAAATAGAGGTGTGAAAAATATTTTTAACCATTGCATGAAACTCTTTGAATTTTTCAAAGGATTCATATTTTTCACGCATCAAATAAATCCAAGAGAATTAAGTATAATCATCAAAAATAAAATATAATAACAATACCTCAAATTTGAGGCAATAAGAGCATGCGAAACATCTGAATGAACTAAAACAAATGGAGAATTTGTATTATTACTAGATAAAGAGAACGTCAATCTAGTTTGCTTGCCTAAATGACAAACATTACAAAAATTATTGCTAATGGAAGAAGTACCACTAATCAATTTTTTAGAAACTAAATAACTTAAAGATTATTGAGTAGGATGTCCCAAATGTTGATGCCAAATTGAAGTAGGCACGACATTAGAGAAGAAACCAAAATTGGAGGATCCAGATGAAACAACTCTAAGGGGATAAAGAGACCCAATATTATTACAACGGAGCAATGTTCTATTGTTCTGCTTGTCCTTGACAAAAATAATTAGAAACAGAAATTGAATGAAGCAGTTATTATCAGCACATAAACGTTGAATGGAAAGTAGATTTTTAACAAGGAACATATAAAATATTCTTTAGAATAAGAGGTTAGAAGTTGTAGGAAGAATAAAGGATCCAGTAGAGTCAATGGAGAGAAGAGTACCATCACCAACCATGACTTGGGAAGAACAAGAGTATGGAGCATGATAAGTAAGGGTAGATGGATTGTTTGTCATGCGTGCCGATGCTCTAGAGTTGGGATACTAAACCATTGGTTGAACCTTCTGTAAATTCATAGCCGCAAATGATTGAGGAATATTGTTAGCCACAAAGGAGTGATTGAACCTATTTCTATACTCCAAGATAGTATGATTATAGTGAAAACATATTTGACACAATTTAGCTGGAGTAAAAGCGGGTCTCCCTAAAATACCATTAGTGGATGAAATATGTCAATGTTATTTTGAAAAATCGACCATTAAGTGTTTGTTGTTAGACTGATTGTATCCTCAACCCCTAGCATATTGTCCTTTGTTATTCCTGCCACAACCTCGTCCATGTGAGTGTCCTTTTCCAGGTTGATGCCCATAAGGAGATGATGTGGAAGAATTGGTTTGCCCATGAGTTGTCGCAAGCAAAACAGAATTAGAAGCTGATTCTTCTGAAGAAATTGCAGTAATATGGTCTTCTTCTGTGAGGAGGAGTGGTCATAAGACAATAAAAGAAGGAAGCGTCTAGTAGCATTTAGACCAGACACCAAAGTGCGGTAAGATAAAGGTATTCCTTGCAAAGCCTGAGTGACCAGATAATCATCAGTTAACGGCTTGCCAATTGTCCTCAAAGAGCATGCAATCAAGTGAAGTTGTTGAAGATATTCTTCCATTGAAAGAGAACCTTTATTGAAATTTTGACTCAAGATGAATGGATGAGGAAGAAACTTGATCCTAATATAGCGATGCTAAAGTATCCCAAGCTTGATGAGATGTATCACAAGCATAATTTAGAAGTGTATCAAGAACTGCCACAGAAAGTGTTGCATTAATCCAACTCAATGCAATAGTATCACATTGAATCCATAATTTGTATTCTACGCGATCTGCTGGGAAACACAATATTTTTCCCTCTACAATAGATAGAAGATTATGACTTTTTAGAATTGTGACATAAACCTTTTTCCAAGGTAATTGACATATGTCAATTCAATAGGGACAAAACCTTTGATATTAGAAACTATTGGAGGGGGAACAGGAATACCAAGGGAAGAGTGATTCAAGGTTTGTTGAGAAGAGGAAGAGGAGGAGGAAATTTCTTAGGTCATTTGAAAAAAGGGATCGTTTATTGCTTTGATACCAAGATGAAAGGGAAGAATTGACCAGTGAGCGCAAGTTTTCTCACACTTAGGATTTATATTTATAATAGCACATGTACATACAGGTAATACAAAATGATCTGAATTAGAATCCTACTACAACTAATATACATAAAGAATCCTACTGCATCATATATACATAAAGATACACTCTAACAATTGTATCCTCCATTACTAAGTGGGGGAGAATTGACAAAATAGACATTTGTAAAACTAAATGAACAAGTAGTAAAAGTTTAGGTGTATAGACACTATTTATGAATCATTCATTTGACTTTTATAACTTGCAAGACCAATACTCAAATCTTTAAAAATATATTTTGGTCCTCCCTCAGTCATCCAATAAAACAGAAATTTTTATTCAATAAAAATATATTGCCAACAAGTGAAAGATTTTTCAAGAAGAAAACCCCGAAAAGGGCTCCCATTTTGTAGTTATTTTCATCGATTCTAGCAACATTATCATTATAACAGGTGAAATCATCTTCATCGTACTCATTATTTCTATTTTTACCCATTTCTTTCATGAATCTTTAAAAAGTATTATTCTTGTCACTCATAGAAGTTTGAGAAGCCTTCCAAATCACTCTCCAAAATCACGTTGTAACTGATTAGGAGATAACTTTTAATAGTGCAGAAGCATTATAATTACCTTTTCTCCTTTGTAGAAGCTTGATTTTAGTTGATCTTGTTCATTCCTGTTTCTGCATGGATTTGATACTACACTACTAAAAAATAGAAGAAAAGCGACGGACAAAAAATGACAGATTGCGTCGCTTCTTTTGTCAAAATCGATGAAAAATGACGTAGTCCATTCCGTCGCTTTTTTGCTCGATGCTTTCCAAAAAGCAATGGATTGTGTCGTCTATTTGCAACAAACAATGTCGCTTTTTGAATCTTGTTGTTTTTTATTTTTAAAAAAGTGACGGATATAGAATCGATGTCCGTCATTTTTTAAAATTATTATTTTAATAAAATAAAAAATAGTGACGGACATAGGGTCCCTGTCCTTTTTTTTTTTTTAAAATAATTATTTTAAAAAATTTAATAAAAGCGACAGACATAGGGACCCTATTTGTCGCTTTTCTGAAAATTTTATTTTTAAAAAAATCAGAAAAGTGACGGACATAGGGTCCCTGTCTGTCACTTTTCTGGAAAATCTTCTAAAAGACATTGCAAAAAAGCGACGGAATTAGGGGCCATGTCTGTCGCGTTTTTGCAACTTTTTTACAGCAGAAAGTGCACTGCATGTCTCTACTGCCCACACATAATATAAAAAATAATTCAACTCATTTCTAAACAGCAATCCAACAGCAGAAAAAAAACTTCAACATACAAAATACATAATACTAACCACAATTAAACATTCAAAACAAAGAAAGTCCAAAAATTACAATGTTTTAAACATTGTCAAAGTTCATCAAAATAGTTTAAATTGTCCTAAACACAACTAATTGTCCAAAATAGAACTAAAAGGAACTTAAGGACTATTCTGAACAAACTCATTACTCTCATCAAATTCATCGAGAGTGGAAGGATGCGGTGAAGTCCAACAGGCGAGGTTGAGCACTTGTTCTTTGATTTGTGTAACTTCCTTTTGTTTCTCAACCCTCCTTTCCTTAGTTGCTGCGAGTGAACTTGAAAGTTGTTCTATTTTCTAAGACATGGAAGCCAGCTGAACCTAGTCAAGAGCCTTGGCTTGACTCAACGACTAATACCCTCTAAATCTGATTGCAGTCGTCGAATGCCATTCCTAAAGCCCATTCCATAGATATGGCCTTTGTTGCTCCTGCCTCAGTCCAAGTTTGATTGGTAAGTTCAGGCATAAGTTGGACATCATCTCCAAGCTCACTAACGTAACGCTCATAGTTTGCTGCAT